>OX454421.1:25814001-26362523 GCA_949715475.1 Microchrysa polita
GACCTTGTCCTCCAGTTTCGGAAGCCCAGCAGCTGGTGGGCGTCTTCACCTACGGAGTTCTCCCAGCGAGCTCTCGGTCGTCCACGCAACCTCGCTCCGTCCATTCGTTGTGCGTTCATCACTTTCTTTGGCATGCGATTATCGTCCATCCGTTGTACATGCCCCGCCCATTGCAGACGATGAAGCTTCACGATTTTCGATACTTCCAGCTCATCGTACAATTGATACAACTCATGGTTGTACCGGATACGCCATTGGTCTCGCTCGCGAACGGCCCCAAAAATTCGCCGAAGGACCTTTCGTTCGAATCGGTCTAGCAAAATTTCGGAGGCTTTGGGTAAGGGTCCATGTTTCGCAGCCATAACATAGCACGGGTCGGATGATCGTTTTGTACACGCGGAGCTTCGTGTTCCTGTGCGCAAGTTTCGAATTAATTATAGGGAGGACCGAGAAATATGTCTTATTGGCTAGTTGTATCCGTCGCTTAATTTCGTCGGTTTCGTTGGCGTCCTTTGATAAGTTACAACCCAGATAGTTGAAGTTGTCTACATAGGCCGTGTTTTTTTACATCGGGGGCAGGTTTGCTAACCCAGACACGCAAAAAAAAACTATCGAGGGTAGCATCCAGGTTAAATTTCAAATTGTCACGTAGGCATCGCCATTAATTTCAAAACATTGCTCAAAAATATTAAAGCCCCGTTTTCACTTTACAAACGCAAAAGTTCAAATGTAATTTTATTTAATGAAAACATATTTTTATGTATGAATCATAATTTTGTTAGAATAAGAATTCGACGAACAACATTTTTAACATGAATTTACAAAAAAAACAATTTTTTTTGCACACACTTGTGTGTTGCTTGTAAACTATACCTTAGAACTTTTCAATTTAAAATTTAATTTTAGCTAGTCATTGGAAAACGTACTAGAAAATAATTGGGATTGCATACATTTAGGCGAGTTTTGGAAAGCTCATTAAATCTGGATAGCAATATAATTTCTAGCCTGAATAAAGTCACAGGTTAGCGTTTGTATGAAAATTACCCCGGATAGTGTAGGTTAGCTAATTAAAAAACACGGCCATACTCGATATTATACGAGTATGTACATATTAATATAATATTGGATGAGCGTATAGTGTGATACTTACAGTGCGTTCTTTTATTACGATGATGCCAAAGCTTCCACCAAATTAATCGCGCTACACAACACACACACCGCACGAACTGAGAAGTTTGCCGTGGTGAACCGCGGCGGAAACTATTTCATACATTCTGACACGTACCGCTATCACACTGCGCAGCTTTTGTGAAAGCTTAAATAATGGCGCTGGCGCACCAAACCAGTTTTGACTAGACTAACGGTGTATTTTGAAATTTAATTTTTGTTTGTTGACTGTGGAGAGGAGTATAGTATTTTTGCCCTAAAGGTAAGTACTATGTTCACCTAACGAAAACTTGGATTCATATCTCCCGCGAAAAATGTGCCTCGGAAACTTTTTTATTCACTAAATTTAGGATAAATGCGTGTACTCGGGGCCTGATGATAACGTTTTCTTGTGAAATAAAATGCAACTGCATGGTTTTTGCTGGTGAAATGTCAAAAACCGATGGAAACTTTTGCGTGAAATGAGCACCATAAAGTGAATTTAATTTCACGACTATCAAATTTGGACAGTATTTGTATGGATTTCGCGTGAAATAACGATATTAGTACCTACTCTAACTATCCTATGGAAAACATGGGTTCATGGGTCCAGACGGTTAAGAAAGATGTTTTTGTCGTAAATTTCATTTCACCGATAATGTTCAGCACTAGAGTTTCAATTTAGATCACGACATGTAGATACCGGATGAAGTTGGCGGAAACGGTTTCCAATACAGAGAACTTTCATGAATATTAACGAAGGTTTAATTTAGATCATCTAGTGATCTAGATCATCTAGTGACAGTGAAACTCTGATTCGAATTAACATTGATAAAAACTTGCAAGCCTGATATTACCTTAGAGCAGCATTACATGTCTTAAAGCCGCCGATAGCCGATATTAAAAAGATTATAGCTGAGGTGAAAATAAGATGCATTGTCCCAGGGAGCATAATCTTTGCTTGTATACAACTCCTCACGGTTCCTTTCAACTTACTAGTGGATTAAAAGAAACATACACTAACACTTTATCGTTTGCCTTTGTTTTATTTTAGAAAGGCACACAATTCAAATGAACATTTATAAAACTAGTGAACTAAATACCGAAGAAATTAGCTTTCATTAAAATGGGCGGCACCTTTAATGTTAGTTGATAGAAGAAATCCATCCGCTCTGTAAGCATCTATAGAGCCTTTTGGAATTTGCGCATACTTTGCGAACCGGTTAATTTATGTTAATGCGAAGATTTCTTTTCTTTTATTATATTCTTTTGTACATTATGCAAAAACAATCATAGTCACCTGAATCCATCCGAGAACAAACGAACATTTGATTTTGAGACCCTCTGCAAGAGGGGTTATCAAGTCACACTACCTTCTCACAAATGGGCTTTATTGTTAGAAATTTTGTATTTTCCTTTCCGAAAAGGATATATGTATCTATTTTTATTCGTTAAAAAATGAATAAATTAACAGGTCACTGAAATTGCAAAGCTTCGTCATTTCGGAAAGGGTCCGGACCCCCTAGACCCTCCCCTGGCTACGTCCCTACAAAAGGGCACTCTTAGTTATAAAATGACTGAAACATAGACTGATCCTGATAGCTATGGCTCAGCTATGGCTATCTCTGATCTGATATTAGGTGTATTTTTTTGGTTATCCCGTGTAGGTTTGGGTAACGAAACTTCATATAAAAAAATGACAGGTGGATCAGCTGGCATTTTTTTTTATATGGAGTTTCGTTACTCAAACCTACACTGGATAACCAAAAAAACACACCTATTGACATATTAAGTACATAGTGAGGCTTAATGATAATATTAACGAGACCGAGGCTAATTTCGGGCGCGGCCGAAATTTGAATACCCTTCACTCTCCTCGGGCCAAAAGTTTTTTTTGGGCGAACATATGACTTGTGTTCAATTCTGCCCCATTCTTTTCCTTCTGTGCCGTCGATAAAACAATATTTGTGTGTTTTTGGTTAAGTGGGAAAATAAAAATATTTGCTCAGATTGTTGGGGGGATGCGGGAGCATGGTCCCACAGAATGATTCCATTCGTTTTAATTTTTTTTTGTTTTTACAAGGACGCATTAAGTTTTTTTTGAAATTGGTATGGAAAAAATGTTTCTTAGAAAATCTAAAATGGGGGGTTGGGTTTGTATGGTAGCCCCATGACCCCATAGACCGATTCCATTCATTTTTACACATGTCTTATGGCATTAATAGAGATGCACTTTTACGAGTTTTGGTTGAAAGTGATGCACAAATAAAAAAGTTTTTCGTAGAAGAACTCAATTTGGGGGGTTGGGTTTGTATGACAGCCCCATGACCCCATTGTCCGATTCCATTCATTTTTACACATGTTTTGTGGCATCAATTGAAATGCACTTTTATGAGGTTTGATTGAAATTGGTGCACAAATCAAAAAGTTTTTCTTAGAAAAACTCAATTTGGGGGGTTGGGTTTGTATGATAGCCCCATGACCCCACAGTCCGATTCCAACCATTCTTACATATGTTTTGTGGCATCAATAGAAACACATTTGTATGAAATTTGGTTGAAATTGGTGCACAAATGAACAAATTTTTCTTAGAAGAACCTAATTTGGGGGGTTAAGTTTGTATGGCAGCCCCATGACCCCATAGTCCGATTTGATCCATTCTTACATATGTTTTGTCTTATCAATAGAAACACATTTGTGTGAAATTTGGTTGAAATTGGTGCACGCATGAAAAAGTTTTTCTTAGAAAAACCAAATTGGGGGGTTAGGTTTGTATGGCAGCCCCATGACCCCACGGTCGGATTTTAGCGATTCGAACATACAAACTGCCTGCAATAAAAAGAAGCATGTGTGCAAAATTTCAGCTCGATAGCTTTTAAACTGGCCGAGTAAAACGCGTAGCAACAGACGGACAGACGGACAGACAGACAGACGGACATCGCCCAATCGACTCAGCTCGTCATGCTGATCATATATATACATATTTTATATGGTCGGAGGTGCTTCCTTCAATGCGTTACAAACTTCATGACAAAGTTAATATACCCTTTACTCTACGAGTGAAGGGTATAAAAATTAGGATTAAGGTTAGAGTAAATGTTAGGGTTCGGGATAGAGATAGAGAGTAAAGGCTTAGGCTTGAGTTAGGAATTAACTTTAGGGTAATGGATAGGGTTAAAGTTATTGTTAGGTCGCAGTTATCGTTATTATCAGGGTTAAATTTAAGGAAAGGGTTCGCATCAAGGCTAAGGCTTAGGCCAAGGTTAAGGTCAAAATTAGGGTTAACATTAATATAATGTGATTTATGCATATATCAAGGTTTCCGAGTTTACCGGTGCTACCGAAGCTATTAAGATTAAAAAGGTTTCTAAGGGCTTTCAAACTGTCAAGGTTATCTCTACTATGGTTACTAAGGTTACCAAGGAGACGAAGGTTATTAATAGGGCTCGGATTTTTATGTTTTTACATAATTTTTCTTTAGACTGATAGTCAATTTCTGGGTTGTTTTCTTTGCGTTTCAGAACATTTCAAAGCAAATGGCAAGTATTTGTTGTTACATATTTGTAAATATTCAAGTGATATTACATATTTTTAAATATTTCACCCTTTTTTACATATTTTCTTCCATATTTAGAAAACTTGTACATAAGTACGAACAAATAATTATAAAAAAAATAGTATTGAATTGAATTGAATACAACAGTTTCATTAGAATGATGAATAAGTTTTAGGATTTTTGAAATGAGACGCATTATTAAATAGATATTTATAAATCCATACATGGAACAGTTTATTACTCAATTATATGAACAGAGATTGATGCATAGCACATAAACTGAAGTGATAATTTTCTAATCGGATAAAACTAAATACACTGGGTTAACTTGGGATATTTCTTACCAAAAGAATTTTTTAGGGCGATATTTCAATTTGCTAGAAAAATAATTTGGCTGACATACAAAACAATAAAAGAATCAAAATGCAGGTGTTTTACGACTTGACTAAAGTCAAGTCTACATCTAGTTCTCTTGTCCTGAAATACATATGGGAATTCCCTGACGAGGATTTCCGTGGAGACGGAAGTGTTTTATTTTGTGACAGTTGCGGAAAAGCTGTGGCAACCACCCAAAGATCTCAAGTTGTACAGCATATTTCTACTGCTACATAAACAAAACAAATAGAAAAAAAGGTCTTCAAAACAAACCTTTATTTCTTCTTCGGAAGGCAGCAGCAAGTAGGCGTTTAACCCTTCTGTCGGCACGAAGGTCTGGCCAGACCTTTGACACTATATTTTGGTGTAAAAAGCATAGAAGATGAAATCGCAGCGACTTCATATTTCATGATATCCTAGAATAATATGTTTGGAAGCATTTTGCAAAAATTTGAAAAAATCGGTTGAAGTTTTGAGTATGTTTTTGATGATTTTCAATTTATAGTGCTTTTTGATACCCAATAGGTCTGGCCAGACCTATAGTTATTCCCCCCATTTTTCTCTTGAAGTAAGAAGTGCAAATATTAAATTCTGTCATTTATGATGTAATAATGTCATTTAAACTCAATTTGAACTATAAACGATAAAAATTTCTGAAATTATTCTATAAAAAGCTGTGAAGTTCCGAAAATGGGTATGCCTAATTTCGTCACATTTTATAACACCACCTAATCAACTGAGATTTGATCCTAGGAAATTCAACCCAGTTTTATTTCCTTTGTAATAGTAAGCACTAAGTATGAGTGACTTGCAAACGTCTTTCTAAATAGATTTGATCAACAAATTTACGAAAAATTTAGAATCAAATGATTTTTGCCTTGAAAATTCCCTATTTCTTCCCACTTATTTCCCTAAATCTGCAGGCTAATATGGAGGTAAAATCTGCCAACAAAGTGCTTAATATTTCCCCAAAGATATTGGAATTAGAAAATTCGATCGAAATATCTACTAGATAAACACAATGCAAATAGCGAAGCAAAAAAGAAGAAAATAAGGGAGAAACACGTTTGTACTAATACCACCTCAAAATATATCTACTTAAAAACGTTTCCAGTGTATCTGCAAAAATTATTTTGATGCTTTTATGGTTGAAAAATTGCAGTAAAGAATGGATAGAATGGTTTTACCGGTAAAAATTTTACTTTTTCTAAAAAATAAAAAAAAAATTCTCAGTAGGTTCAGCCAGACCTATTGGGTATAGAATATGCATATTGTAGTAGGTGCCGACAGAAGGGTTAAAATTCATTTATGTCGCGCTTTTGTCAAGGCCGATATCCCATTTTATAAACTCAACAATCCCCACTTTAAGGAGATCTTGGAGAAGGATAGTGGGCAAGGAGTTCCCGAGGAAAGTACCATAAGAAAAACCTATTTATGCGACGCCTACCCTGAAGCACTTCATAGAATTCGCGATATAATTGGTGATGGGCCCATATGGATCTCAACTACGGATGTCGAAGGGAGATATATATTCAACGCTATTGTTGGGCTATTATCTTCGGACAAAACGAAGTCCATTTTGTTTAAGTCTTAGTCTTAGAAAAGTGCAACCACGCATCTATTGCTCAATTTTTCAACATTTCAAAGAGCGTACTGTTGCCAAATAGAGTGCAGCACAGTAATGTGTTGCTGTTCGTAACTGATGCTGCTCCATACATGGTAAAGGCTGGTTGTAACCAGATGGTGAACCTGGCTGGAAGCCGTGAAGTATTATTGCGAAAATTTCGAGGAGATCAAGGCTCCAAATTGCCACATTTGCTTCAATTTCACAAGTGGAAAAGATAGAAGAGGAACCCGCATTCAAACCAGAGGAAGTCGCAAAATTCAAATATGCGCCTATCACATCAGTCGATGTTGAAATGTCATTCAGCCGGTATACAAAAATCCTTGCACCAGACAGACGGAGTTTCAAATTTGAAAATTTAAAAAAATATCTAATTTGTAACAATTTTGAAGAATAACTACGATTTCGATGTACGTAATCATATTTTTATTTTACATATTTCGGTTTTTTTTTTACATATTTTGACAAAATAAAGACATATTATATGTACATATTTCATGTTTTATATTACATAAAATTCCGAGCCCTAGTTATTAAGGTTACCAAGGGGGCCAAGGGAACTAAGGTTACCAAGGGGACCAAGGTTATTACAACAACTGTGTGATCCAAAATACTTGCATCTTGGCTCAAGGATATGCATATTCAAAATTGATTGAATTCGTTAAAAGCATCCACCAAACCAGCGCGGTTGGTTATTATCAGGGTTAAATTTAAGGGAAGGGTTTGCATTAAGGCTAAGGCTTAGGCCAATGTTAAGGTCAAAATTAGGGTTAACATTAATATAATGTGATTTATGCATATATCAAGGTTTCCGAGTTTACCGGTGCTACCAAAGCTATTAAGATTAAAAAGGTTTCTAAGGGCTTTCAAATTGCCAAGGTTATCTCTACAATGGTTACTAAGGTTACCAAGGGGACGAAGGTTATTAAGGTTACCAAGGGGGCCAAGGGCACTAAGGTTACCAAGGGGACTAAGGTTATTACAACAACTGTGTGCGCCAAAATACTTGCATCTTGGCTCAAGGATATGCATATTCAAAACTGATTGAATTCGTTAAAAGCATCCACCAAACCAGCGCTGTTCGGTAGCGGTACACGTCAGACCACGCCGAATTCACCAATTCGTGTGGTGTGTTGTGTGTACCGGGTACCGCTCCCGCGCTGGTTTGGTGGAAATTAAATTTCTTTTTACGCTATTATTCGGGGAGCCGGAATAAGGTTAATAATGGACTAAAACCTTAACCAATACATTCAATCTGCCCCCAATGTTCTGTAATTTAATAAAATTTATCTAAATTATGCCAAAAGCGAGCTAAAATTAACCTTAGTTTTCTGCACTTAAAGTATTAAAACTGTAAGATATAATGGAGGTAGAATAAAATGATGTATGAAAGTTATGATCGTGGGACTATATGCCAATTTTTCACACAATCGTATAAGCATCTCACCTTAGCAGAAATTGGAGAAAATTTACAAGGAAAAATAATTTGTTTTTGGGTCAATTCACAAAAATGTGACTTTAAAGCTCGGTTAGTTTTATTTTGTATTTAATTTGTTGGCTGTGATAATCATTTTATTTCCTATTCTAGCTAGGTTAGTTTTGGAGATATGGAAGTTTAAGTCGTGTAGGAAAAAGAATTTTACAAAAATCTTCAAATGACTGTGGCAGCTAAAGGGTTAATAATTGGAGAAATAACATGAGGAATCATTTTCCGGTGCATTTATGTGGTAGTGTCCGGACACCCTGTATGCGGCGAAACATATGAAAGTCTCCGATTGTTGAAAACAGATCTCTAATTAGCCATCAGCGAAATATTTAAGTGGACTTCTTTTTCAATTCAGGTGGCAGCGGAACAACGGGAGAAGTGGTTGATTGTAACCGTAGATATATTATTGTTATCCTAAGCAAATTAAGCCAAAATATGGCCATCGAACGGGAAAAATCCTACAACGCTGATTTTTTTGCATGATATGGTAGGGAATGGCCCCCAGATCATTGGAAAAAAAGTACCAACCGATTTTTTATTCACATTTACCATTATTCCTTTGCTTTCGCTCCTAATCTGTGTCACAGTTCAAACTGAAATTGAAAGTACACATTAAAACGAAAGATTTAAGCTTGTATCCTTTATAATAACTGCATTATGCCATAATGGCACCCATTGGTCCACACAAAAGTAGAGAGATCCTTCCATAAGTATACAATTCAGATCAGATTTAATGGTGATTTTTTATAGAGCTTTCATATAGAGAAAATAAATACAATTAAAATTATTTTATTTGTACAATAACCATTTAAGGTCATGCCTAACGCATGAAAATATTTTTTATAATTCAAATTGACTAATATAAAGCAATGTGTGTCACAAGCGACTATAATTATAATAACAATATTGTTGTTCCGGGAAAATGTATTCGAATTGGTTTTATTGAATCTCTTTTGACGGACAACTGATTTGATATCGATAATGTGGTTCCGTTTGTGAAGAGACACATTTTAATTAACTTTCATTTTTGTTTATTAATCTTATTGCGGAACTATCGAAATTAGCTAGCGATTAGTTTGGAATTGAAATAGATAAATGTGCTTATTATGAATTCTGTTCGCGTTGGAATGCGCAAACGCATGTACCTTAAGAATTTAAAAAGTTTATGTACCTATATTTAACTATTCGTATAGATGCGTATATACGCACATGTAATAAACAAATGTGAACACATGTAGGTTTACATATGTATTACATACATACGAACAATTAATTGAAAGAAAGCATTAGACTATCGCCATTGGATATTACTAGATATCCATCCGTCCATAACTTGGACGGAGGTATGTAAAATTGTTTTCATTTTAGTAGATATTAAGTGCGTTCTTTTGTTCATCACGGGTGATCAAATGACTCACGAAAACGATCGCGGAAAACTTTCCGGTTAAGATCAGCTTTTTGCTCAAGCAGCCGACAATAGTCAGCTGTCTTGCATTTTTTTATCACTCTCGTCGGCTTATTTTTTAGATTTGGTGGTGATGAATGAAGAGAAAACGAGGGAGACGAAATATCGGGAAATTTTTTTTAATAATAGTTAGCAGTGGCGTATGTAATTTAGTGCTTGGGCTGATATTGCCCCCATTTTTCCGACCCCCACTACAAAGTTGCAGCATTGAGCTACGCATGTGCATTAATTTGTTTATAATTAATCTACTATATAAAAATAAGTCGGGTTTTCCTCCCTGACGCTATAACTCCAGAACGCACGAACCGATTTGGATGATTCTTTTTTTGTTTTATCCGTCTTACGTTGGAGAAGGTTTATGGACCAAAAAAATGTTGAAAATCTCGAAGGAAGTGGTAAATATCGAAATTTCATTTTGTGTGAGAGTCACCTGTTGCAATCAAGTTTTCATCGACAACATTTAAATTTAATGGGAATATTTAGTTGTCATTGGATCAAATACAGTGTTAATTGTAGTCAAGGTGACTATGTTTTTACGTACACACATCCTTGATGTTGGTCAGAGCAATTTCACAATAGACTTCGTACTACTTCGGGAATCCGTCGATATCTCCGCAATCCTTTGGCGGAACGACACGATTGAGATGTCGCCGGATTCGCAACAAAATTGCCTAAAGGGTCATGGGGTTTTTTTTTCTAATAACCGTCAGCCCGGATGTTGGCATAGCAAGGTTACAATTAATTACAATTAAGTTACATTAACAACCGTCAACCTGGATGTATGATGGTTTCTGGGATAGTATGATCATTGTAGGTGGCGTGCGCACATTTTAGTGCACGAAAAACTGAGTAAATGAGTGTGCTGACATATTTAATAGAAATTTATTAAATTAATGATTTTCGAGATAACTCGCTAATATAGTTGAAGGGCAAGTGCAGTCTCATCAATCAGTCAGGGGGTTGAGTACATATGTTGTTGTTGTATTACCTTGACCGCTTAACCCCCCGCCGGAAATCTATAGCGTTGTTTCCATTATATACTTTGGTTTCATCATCGAGAGGTCGATCCCAATAAATTATAGTTAGCAGGTTGATTGGCATTCAAATTAGTGTCAAGTTGTGAGTGAAGCCAATAATGCGAGCGAAGCGAGCACTAGATAAGAGAGCGAGCGAAGCGAGCTCTCTCAGCTAGTTTTCCATATAAAATTCGTATGCGAAATGTCGTCGAAGCTACAAAATCAAGACACCACAGAAAATATTTTGTTCCCCTATGCAAGTTGAATATCTAGGGCAGAATAATCCATAGTCCCCACTTAACTAATAAGAATTTCCTTAAGGAATAAGGCCCGTATTTATATTAACATTCCTTAACTCAAGGAGACCTTGAGTCAAGGAAGCCGAAATTCAATAAATTAAATGTGATTTCCCATACTTTTTCATAGAAATCATTTACATTCAGGAGTCAATGCATCCTGATTTAAGGCGAAACTCAAGGAGACCTTAAGTTTTCAATAGACTTGAAATATTATATTTCAAGGACGGCGAGTAGCTACCTTGACGTCAAGTGAGGTTAACTATAGAAAATTTCAAGGAGACCTTAAGCTTTCAATACACTTGAAATATAATATTTCAAGGTGGGTGGGTAGCTACCTTGACTTCAAGTGAGGTTGACTATAGAAAATTTCAAGGTCTCCTAGAGTTTCTGCTTAAATCAAGGATGCATTGACTTGTGAATATAAGTGATTTCTATGAAAAAGTATATGGAAAATGACATTTCAGTTTTTTAATGTCGGCATCCTTGACTCAAGGTCTCCTTGAGTTAAGGTCTGTTTATAAATACGGGCCTAAGAGTTTTCTCAATATAAGTGAGCCCTTAAGAGAGCTTTGTATTTATAGACATCACTTATTAGGGCATTGCCTCATTTAATAAAATAATTTACTTATTGGACATATCCAAAACCATCGTTACTGGCAGCCCGGAACTAGAATTTATTTATGTGTTAGTTGGACTCTCTATTTCCGGGCTGTGAGCTTACGATGGTTTTGGGCATATCTACATATTTAAAAAGACAAATTAAATATAAAAAAAAATATCAAGTAGTTAAAAGTTCAAAATTAAAAAAAAATCAAAGTGATTGAATAAAAATATGTCAACAAATATATGAATTCATATAAGGTTACTCGATATGTACCTTAACGAATAAGGGAACCCTTTAGGAAACATTTCGCACTGTAACTTTTGATAGATTAAAGGTAGAGTGAAAAGAACTGGTGCTGATGCTGCCAATTAAATGTACTTAATTTAAACCAAAAACGAGCTTGCTCCGGCCAAGAATACCTCCCACGCTCCTGTTAACATTTCTCAAGAAGGTATGCCTGTAACTATTCTCTAAATTACGCCAGGCAAATAAAATCTGTTTGAGTGCCTAGGGCAAGCCCCTTTATACTCTCGACCAAAAATTACTTCGATCCGATCAAGACTAAGGGTTCCTCCCATACAAAGTGAACCTCAAGTCTGTCAAACTGAAATGATGATGAAAAAAACGCAACGTATGTCTGCATGCCAGAAAATTTATATATTTTTGAGAGGAAAACTGTCTGAAGTTTTGATTTCAACATTAAGATTTTCTTAGGAGTTAAAATCGTTGGTCGCGAAAATATTCTTAGGCAAGATTTCGGTGCATAGGGTCATGGCCATGGGTTCGAGACTCACAGTGAACGAATTCACTTTATGGTGTTTTTCGAACTCACGCCTCTTGTGACGAACTATGATCTCACTCAGATGTTAAACGAGTACCCATTTATAGAGATAAATACCATTGCTGAGCGTGCTGTTGATCTCAACACCTCAACAAAAACACAGTTAGGATCTTGGGAATTGTATGTCACTAACACATCTGCGGCCTTAGTCGAATTTTTTTTCATTTTAGAGCTAAATTATGAGGAAAGGCAGTCGATAATGATTTTCTGGACCATTTAACGAAAAATGGCCCCTGAACGTGTTTAGACTTTTACTGGTGATTCTGATTATATTCAACTAGCCTCCGATTTTGCTTTTCTGACCGTAGCTCGTCTATATTCAGTGCTATTTTTGGCTTTTGGACTGCATATTCCACTTGCGAGATCAATGTCCGTTTTAAATTTTGGCTTTACTTGGTTCTACAGGATCGCATCTCCTGCCGAAACTTACCGAGAAGCCTTTTATCTCACATCCACAGCATCCATAGAAAAAAAATTATGTAACATGCTTTTCCTCTTCCTTAAAATATGAGCCCAAGCTCTTAATCTGTTTTTCCTCTTCCAAATAGGAGTCCAAGCGCTTCAGATGCTCTTCTATCCTCTTTATTCAAGTGAGAGTCCCATCTTTTTAGCTGCTCAACCCAGTGCCTCTACGCTTCTACAATAACATCAAGTGTCCTAGCTAACCCTCCCCAGAACGAAATCTCACACTAAAGTTTATAACGAAGTTGGACAAGATTGGATCCTATTTCCGATGGTAGTATTTCGCTCATTCGACTTTATTTGCCGGGACGCCGTGGAACTTGTATGATGATCATTTCAATAAAACGAACTAATTGTATGATGAAGTCTCGACATTTAAGTAGTCTGGCACAAAATCAACGATCTGAGAGTGATAGCTCTGGATCTCGAGAGGGAGTTAAATGCAGTCGGGTTAAAGAAAAAATTAAACAAAACCAAAGTGCCTAGTCTGAGTAGAAATTCAACTCCCCCATAAATATTAATTTATCTATTTAGACAATATTGTTGCCGTTGATGGCTGTATCAAGAGCATTCCACAGCCAAGTACTTTCGGTGGGTTGTTCAAAATGTTGCAAACCAGATTGTAAAAACCAAAGCTGTTGTAAGGGAGCAGTACCTACTTGGAAAGCTGTTACTACAGAAAAGCAGCAAACAATAGTCAGGACTTAAGAACTTAGCTAAGCTTACGCTATTTTTAAAAATATCTAAATATTTAATGCCCCTCCTTGTGCGAACGCAATTACAATTTGAAAATTAGTCGATTCCGGAGCATATTCTCCTACAACCGTGGTGAGTTTCGGAAACGGCACATAGTTCACTGTCCACGATGATTTCATTGCGGAAATTAGCCACCCGTTCATCGGGGAAACTATCCAATGATCGGGGAATTTAAAAATAATAATACACAAAATGGCAGAGACAAATTGTCAAACCGTTACGGAGTTCCCTAAAGTGTACTCAGTGGCGTGCACTCCATAGAGGCATAAAAGCACTGCCTACCTTGGGAGAAATTGAAAAAGTGAATATATAAATTCACTTTTCAATTCAACTTCAAGTGCTGCTTTAACTTTTACGTGCACTGTTTAAGTAAAAGCATTACTTTTGCACGGCAAATCAAATTCAATGTCTCCCCAGTCGTCGTGCCAAAAAATCGCCGGAATAGGCACAGCGACTTTGTGCCTTCAAAACATGCACACAGTCAAAGGAAAAGGCGTGTACGTATAGGAACCTTTTTGGTATAGAGAGCAATCGATTGTAGCGTGTACTATGTGAAAAGTAGGCATGCTTTTCTATCGACTCGCTCTCTCGTAGCAATCAACGACAAGCGGCGAAATTCTTCTCATTCTGCTATGGCTTGATTTTCGTAGAGGGTAAACCTGGTATAGCAAAAATATTCAGAACCAAGGCGAAACAAACGCTTTGTGACAACACACAACAGCCCCATATCCGTGGAGTCGTCATGGATTTATAGGAAGGTACATAAGGTAAATACTTGATTGCTGAAAGAATGAAGAAAACATGTGCAGGCGCACTGTTAGCAATTTTTTGCACAGTAGACGCTCAAAAATAAGTTTTGGCTAATTCTGATTTCGAAGTTTTTTTTTTTAAATAAAGGCGAATGAATTGTTCCGAGAGTTATTATATATACCTATACACATTAAGGTTTATACACATTTTTAATTTATTTCCTGTTAGAGTGCGAGTACTGAAAAACTTCTTTAAGCTGGATCAAATCCAGGTTGAGAAACACAAACCTGTGCAAATTTGAATAATAGTGACGATGTCTGTTAGCTAATTTTCGACAACATTATATTTATCGTATGTAACAAAACTATAACGGAATAAATTGTGTTGTTAAAAACTAAAATAAAAGTGTGTAATAAAACTTTTAACGCTTCAAAATTAGAACAGTTTTTTCTAATTTTAGAGTGGGCAATGTATCTACCCTGCTTTTTTAAATTCTACACTGTAAAAACAAGGTTGAATTTAACATCGAAAACTCGTTGAATTGTACACCTTTTTTCTCGCAAAATTACAGTAAACGTTTATTTTTCAACAAAATTTCTAGTAAACCCACCAAATAGTGTAATATTACACAGATTTTCTAATATTACTCTACTTTGGTGTAATTTTACACCACATTTGTGTTAAGATGTGTCATTACTTTATTTTTGTGTAACTTTACATTTTCATTGTATATTTACCAATTGGAAGGAAATTTTCATATAATATTACGATTTTGGTGTAAAAAATTACACTTGTGTAAAACTGAGTGTGTTACAATACTTTTGTGCATTATTGCATTTTCCTATATCTGACAAGTGGCTTGCTCTGTGTGCAGTTAGTCTGTTCTGTCCGAAGTGCGTTCGTGAGCATCGTATTATTGTTGTTGTTGTAGCGCTTTTTTGCTCTTGAAGGGGGTATGGCAGCTCTTGGCCAATGGAGTAACGGGTAGCTCCAGGACGATTTACATTGAAGAACCGGCTGCCGTAAATGTAATTACTTATAAGCCCGGATGCAGATTTACATATTTGTCGGCGTAAATTTACAGTTTTTTTCAGGGCAAATTTGCTAATTTCTGATTTAAATTTACATAAGTCTAAGAGTAAGTTTACGTAATAAATAAATAATAATAAATATTTACACCAATTTTGTAGTAAATATTTACACCGTAAAGCATAAAATTACTCTCGTTCATATCGTGGTGTAAATTTACTACTATAATAGAAGGAAAAAAAGTTTCCTCCTATTATTGGAGTAAAATTTTTTAGAGTGTAACCTATTTCAATTTCCACATGTTCTACTTTCAGAGTAGATACTGTATAATGACAAAAGAGGATATAAATATCTACATGATGTTTTAAATGTTTTCTATCAGCCGCTCATTTTATTTAATAGGTATTTAAGGTTTTCGAATTTTTTTTCCCGTCAAATATATCAAATATTATGTGGTACAATTTTATGTATGTAGTTGTTACATAGGAAATAGATGCATTGTTAGTTCAACGTGATCTCGAATTTTGGAGATATGTAGTTAGACTATGCCTACCCTACATGAAAAGGCTGTGCACGCCACTGAGTGTACTACATATTCCACGACAGAAAGTCAGTAAGTAGGAATTTTCATAGACAAAATCGAAATGGAAAAATAAATTTCCCCTCTTCGTCAGCCACTCCCCAGTAATGTGATGCTCAAATTAGTGTAACTTTTTAAGTGCGTATAGTGGGAAGGTTGTGCAACAATTTGGCATCGAAACTTTCCTCTTTTTTTGAATGTTTGGGTTTGGTCATTTTCGGCTTAATTTCACTATACCAAAATGTGTCAGCGAAACTTTATGCAGTATTTTTAAAGGCTGAAATTATTAAAACGACTGACGACTGTGTAGTCGTAGTAGACGTAAGGAATCGAAAACAATACGATTGGGTAGGACTACTAAAACTAACCTTAAGTTAGCCGAACCTATTAACATACTAACTACCAAATTATCATCTCTGAGATATATCTGCCTTTAGAAATAATAATAACAGCCGATTTATCAGTTAAAACTGAAGGGGACATTTAGGGTCAAAATGGGGACAGGAGGACAACTAGTGTAAAAGAAGGACATGTCTTCCTAAAAGAGTACATCTGGTCAACCTATCATTCACCTATCGCAAAAAGACTAGATCATCTTAAACTCGTCGAAAGTCGAAAAGGTAAATAGACCATGCATTTTACCAGATCAAAATTTTACACCGAATCTCTTTTTAAGCAGGATGAAAGCATAGGAGCTTTGACTGGAAGTCTGTACCAGATTCACTATTCAATTCACTATTCAATAATCAACAATTATTGCTCTATTAGAAAACCACCCTTTGATTGCAAATTATTTTGAATCTGTAGAAGCCGCAAAAAAAATTGATTCAGCAGTTATTCAATAAAATATGTACTGATGAGCTTTCATGACGGACATTTAAGCTCTTGATAGAATATTAGCAAAAGGTTGGTGAATGGAACAGGCAATATTTGGTTGATTAAATATTGATATCTAATAAAAGTGAGGTTCACGTAACACCTACCTTCATTTTAGCGTTTATCCTTTAATCCATGCAATGTAAATTTGAAATCACAATTTTTTTTTATAACAAGAGTACAAGAGTACACATACACAATCGTGGGTTATAGCGATTTTTTAAACAGTTAACTCTTATTTTATTAACTATCCAAAAGATTCGACTAAAAACACTTTCCGAATTATTACGAGTACTACTTAACTCGAAACTTCTATACGCGCCCGTGCACTGAAAACGCGATAGTCACTTGAAACGGTTCAATTAAAACTGGAACTGATTTTTCCAAAGTATCTGCAACGTTACCTATACAATTGACAGATAGTATAAGATCTACTGGTTACCACTTAACTAGCCACTCTAGTTGTTGTAATCCGTAATCGTCACATATTCCACTTATACGGCCAGTTGCTGCATGGTGGTAAAGAAAGTAGCGTGCGTGGTATGTGTTGAAGACGCAATGAAGATGCATCGATAAAACTGCCCATGACCAGGGCTATCTAAACGCCAACATAAATGTATGTATGGATACATACTGGGACTGACGAGTATGTTGGCATGCATGCATGAAGGCCTCCGATTCCAACCTAGCCAAAAGAAGTTTACTGCCAAAAAGGAGAAGAAAACGGCCGTGCGTGTATTCATATTAATTATTATTATTATTATTGTTTAGACGTATTGTCTTTTCGATGAAGGAAGTTGGCGTACGTTTGAGAAAGTGCCAATTGTTTAGCTACATTATTTTAAACACATAATTTGATTAGATGTATAGGTATGTACTTGACAATACCGGAATTGTAGCAGCCCATTCAATTGGCGTGATTACATTCTGATATCATCGATTTTATGTAGGTAGGTAAGTGTTACTATATGAGTATCCGTATAGAGTATCTAGCACGATTATAACATTATTTATATTGACGGTTGGCGCACATAGTCCAGTATTTCAACAGGATTCTGCTATTGATTTACGAGCCATGAATCAGCTAAATTGTAAAATTGCTTCATCGTCTAGCTTCATACAATGAAAGCAGGTCATCGTGTTTTTTTGGTCCTTTATAAGCAAACAAAGTTTGGCGAAATAAGAACTTACCAAATTCAAACGTATATACATATGGTGCCCTGCAGTGGGTGCACAATACTAAAAGGGTTGGTAAGAATAAGAGTAAAACCTCTATCATTGGAACTGGTAAATTATGTTTTTTTTACCATTATTTTGCTATTGTGTTTTTGTCCTCTTAAATTGAAATTTACAACTTTCCCAATCAATTCAAAATTTGACTTTCCGAAACTATAAATTGATTCTTCGCAGTGATACAGCGCAGTGATTCCCAAACCGGAAGGTGCGGGCCCTGGTTCGTAAAGGGGAGACAACTCAAATCTTAATGCAGGTTTGCTTTCGGCTCAGAGGTGTAGTTCGAAAAGCTCCTGTTATGAGAAGAGAAGCCAACCTTTGGCGAGTGCTGAGTGCCATCCACCAGACACTAACTTCATACAGCAAAACAGGTCCCACAATAGTGCTATACATCCAATACAAAACTTTTAGCTGCAAGCCCCATGTCTTCCCGATAGCTTTCCTACAGGAATACAGTAGCTTTATTCACCCTTTCTTCGATGTTAGGCGTCCATTTTAGTTTTTTATCAAAGATAAGACCAAGAAATTTCGCGGTGTCAGAAAACTCAAGTTGAAAGCCTCCTAGTCTAGGGAGGTTAATGGTGGGAATCGTACGCTTTCTTGTAAAGACGACTAATTCTGTTTTAGATGGATTAATTCCGGCTCCACTGAGATTTGCCTAATCCGCCACCATAGTGTACTCTTTATGATGAAGAAATTATTCAATATAACTGACCAGCGAGTGTAAAGCTGTGTCAACCGACTTCCCTTTCCAATATGCATGGTCGTCCGTAGATGAGTATCGATTAGTCTCTCTAACAATTTCAGCATAGTCGATGAAAGGCTATTGGCCCGGAGGTCCTTTGGACTCGCATGCGAACTTATAACCGTTTTAGGGATAAAAGTAGCTTTCACTTTTCTCCAGATAAGAAGAATATGTACTAAATCCAGGCATGCTGTAAGTATGTATGCGCTCTATCCAAGCATACGTAATGTCTACAGACTGTTTCAAGTCCGCAGGTATAATACCATCAAGTCCAGCTGATTTAAAGGGAACAAAGCTTGATATCGCCCATTATTAGTCCAGTACAATTGGTTCAAAATAGCCCCAAACCTAAACATCAAAAAAAAAAAAGAAAATGTTGATGCCAAATTGTTGAATACACTGCCTAATATACGCAGTAAAAAGTTACACTAATTTGCGCCATGGGTTAAGTGGGGAGGGGGTGGCAAAAGGGTGAAAATTCAGTTTCATGCAAATATCTGGAAAACTATGAGTCTGGCCTTAAAATGTGCTGAGGACAAAACAAACTACATAAAATTACCTTTGTAATGATAACACTCTAGACATTTTCTCAGAAAATTATACCATAGATCCAAAAGTATTATAGTGAATTTACATTTTTTTAGTTGTACATTTCGCACTGTAACTCTTGATAGAATAGACCTACCGTTATAAGATCTTGTCCATATATTGATAACAAAATTTGTTTGATTTATACCAAAAATTGGAGTGATCTGACCATTGACGCCCCCGTCACTCCTCCCAACATTTTTCAAAAAAGCATGCCTGCAGCGTCTTTTTAACCCTTCTGTCGGCACAAAGGTCTGGCCAGACCTTTGGCACTATATTTTGGTCAGAGAAGATGTAATCGCAGCGACTTCATATTTCATGATATCCTAGAATAATATGTTTAGAACAGTGGCGGCTCGTGCCTATGGAAATAGGTGAGGCGAAAAAAACGAGGCTAATTTCAGGCGCGGCCGAAATTTGGATACCCTTCGCTCTCCTCGGGCTAAAAGTTTTTTTGGGGGCGTACCTTCGACTTGTATTTAATCCCCCCTCCTCCCCATTCATTTCCTTCAAAAAAGTTCCATTGCGTCGACAAAACAATATTTGTGTTAGGTTTGGTTGGAACAAGTGCGGAAATAAAAATATTTACTCAGAAAATTGTATTGGGGGATGCGGGAGCATGGCTCTATAGTACGGTTCCATAGGTTTTGACTTTTTTTGTTGCTTTGATAAAAACACATTAATTCAAGGTTTTGTGAAATTGGGAGTAAAAAAAATTTCTTAGAACCAAAATGATAGGGTAAGGTTTGTATGGGAGCCCCATGACCCATGGTCCGATTTGATTCATTCTTGCATATATTTTGTGTCATCAATAGAAATACATTTGTTTGAAATTTAGTTGAAATTGATGCACAAATAAAAAAAAATTCTTAGAAGAATCTAATCTGGGGGGTTGGGTTTGTATGGCAGCCCCATGACCCCATTATCCGATTTGACCGATTCAAACATGCAAACTGCATGCAGCAAAAAGAAGCATTTGTGCAAAATTTCACCTTTATAGCTTTTAAATTGGCCGAGTAAAACGCGGCGCAACACACGGACAGACAGACAGACGGACATCGCCCAATCGACTCCCCAAGTCATGCTGATCATATATGTATACTTTTTATATGGTCGAAAATGCTTTCTTCAATGCGTTACAAGCTTCATGTGAAAGTTAATATACCCTTTCACGCTATGAGCGAAGGGTATAAAAACACATTGGAAGGGGGTTGTTATATTAATAGAGGAGAATTTTACAATTACAATTTTCTTCAACGCATCATAATATCCCATTTTAAATATTTGGCGTTTCGGCATAAAGTAAAAATCACTCGAAATCAATTTGAAAAGTTTGGTCGTCAAAATATTAAAATGAAATAATGAACAGTGACAAAAAGTTTTGAGTATGTTTTTGATGATTTTCAATTTATAGTGCTTTTTGATACCCAATAGGTCTGGCCAGACCTATAGTTTTTCCCCCATTCTTCTTTTCAGGTAAAAAGTGCAAATATGAAATTCTCTTAAAATTCTCCTATTTATGGCGTAACAATGTCATTAAAATTCAATTTGTACCATAAACGATAAAAATTTCTCAGATTTTTCTTTAAAAAGCCGTGAATTTCGGGAAATATGTATGCCTAATTTCATCACGTTTCATAATATTACTGAGATTTGATTCAATGAAATTCAAACCAGTTTTATTTCCTTTGTAATAGTTAGGACTAAGTATGAGAGACTTACGAACGTCTTTCTAAATAGATTTGATCAAGAAATTTACGAAAAATTTAGAATGAAATGATTTTCGCGCTTGAAAATTCCGTATTTCTTTCCACCTACTTCCCTAAATATGCAGGCTAATATCGAGGTAAAATCTACTTACAAAGCGCCACATATTTGTCCAAAGATATTGGTATTGAAAAATGCGAACAAACTTTGTACTAGATACACGCCATGAAAATAGAAAAGCAAAAAGAAATGAAAATAAGGGAAAAACATGTTTACAATAATACCACCCCAAAATATATCCACTTAAAAACGTTACTACTATATCTACAAAAATGATTTTAATACTTATATTGATTAAAAATGGCAGTAAAGAATCGATAGAATGACTCTACCGATAAAAATTTCACCTTTTCTAAAAAATAAATTTTTTTTCTCAGTAGGTCCAGCCAGACCTATTGGGTATAGAATATGCATATTGTAGTAGGTGCCGACAGAAGGGTTAAATTGAGCCAGGCAGGTTAAATTTGGTGGGCTGCCTAGTCTAAGCTACATTACCAAAAATTACTACCATCCGATCAAAACTAAGGCTACCCCCATACAAAGTGACCCAAATTTCTAACAAATTTCACATTTTTTCACTTCTAAACTCTATCTAAAATAGAAAAAAAAAATGATCTCTTAGAACGTCCTTATAACAGTTAACTGTAGTCTTCTGAATGTATATCCAAAAGTTTGTACCAGAGCGTGCCTTACAAGTACGAAAAATCGGGTTTGAAAGTTGCTAGTACACGTTACTCGAAATATTCGCAAATAGCCTTAGGGCTCCATGACACAGTCATATTTATAGTCATATTTCTAGTCATATAATTAAGCCTACTCGATTCATTCGGTTAATTTTTTACATGCGCACTGAAGGAAATCGAGTAGGCTTAAGGATATGATAATATCTATTATAATATATATTACCAATATATGACTGTGTAATAGCGGCCTTAGAATTGGTATCACTGACCTTCAAACCCATTTTTTTGATACTGTAGCGTACGCCTTGGTACAAGCTTTTGAACATAACATTCACAAGACTACAATTAACTGTTATAATGACGTTCTAAGCGATAATTTTTTTTTCTATTTTACATAGAATTTAGAAGTGAAAAAATGTGAAATTTGTTAGAATTTTCGTTCACTTTGTATGGGGGGTACCCTTAGTTTTGATCGGATGGTAATGAGTTTTGGTGGGGAGCATAATGGAGCTTAGACTAGGCACCCCACCGAATTTGATCTGCCTGGCTCCATTTGAAAAGAAGCTTTCGGCATGCCTTTTTGAAAAATGTTAGGAGGGGTGAGGGGGGCGTCAATGGTCGGAGCACTCCAATTTTTGGTACAAATCAAACAAATTTTGTTATCAATATATGGACAAGATCTTATAACGGTAGGTCTATTCTATCAAGAGTTACAGTGCGAAATGTACAACTCAAAAAATGCAAATTCACTATAATACTTTTGGGTCGAGGGTATAATTTTCTGAGAAAATGTCTAGAGTGTTACATATCATTACAAAGGTAATTTTATGTATTTTGTTTTGTCCTCAGCACATTTTAAGGTCAGACTCAAGTTTTCCAGATATTTGCAAAAAACTCAATTTTCACCCCTTTGCCACCCCCTCCCCATAAACCCATGGCGCAATTTAGTGTAACTTTTTACTGCGTATATTAGGCAATGTATTCAACAATTTGGCTTCAAAAATTCCTTTTTTTTATGTTTGGGTTTTGAGCTGTCTATACTAGACTATATCTAGTTTCAGTTTTTAGGGTTTTTTAGAAAATATTTTTTCAAAAAACCCTTATGAAATCGATTTTGTCCGTCCGTCCGTCTGTCCGTCTGTCCGTCTGTTCACTAAATAACTCGCGAACGGCTTAACCGATTGTCATGAAATTTGGTAGGAATGTGTAGAATGGTTACAGTCTTTGGCACAAATACCTTAGAAGTTGGTAGGAAGAAGATAACAGGGTGTCCCGAACGTTTGAAAAAAGTCGACTTTTTTAGTTTTTATCTGAGATTGACGTATGGGTATTTAAATCAAAGATCTAATCGAGTAGATCTCATATCAGTTAAAATTTTTCAGTTTGGAGTAACGGTAAAAAAGTTATTGGCGTTTAAAGTTAAACATCCTTTTCGACCTCCGTTTTTCTAAACCGTTATAAGGATCGATATGAAACTTTGCACAAATATTGGTCAGTATGGCCTTATATACGTTAAATATTAAGACTGTTGACTTTTGCTAAGGAAAAATAAATAACAGTAAATTTGTAAAAGAATTTCTTCAATGCATATCTTTTAACTTGATGAAACAATGAACATGAAATTTGGTGGAAATGCATAGAATGGTAATAGGGTTTGCCACGAATATTTTTGAAGTTTGTAGGACCAAGATAACAGGGTGTCCCTGAATAGCTGCAAAAGTGTACTTGTTCAATACTCATAGGAAAGCTTGCGTGGGCTCTTATGTCAGGGGACACAATGGAATCGAAATGATATAAGTTGCTTTTCCTTGATTAAAAAAACCGTAACAGTAGATTCACAGTTAATAATTCAGTTCATATATAAAGCCAAACCATCCTTACGTTTGCCTTAGCTTCTTTTTGCTCAAAAGCCATCAGAAATCTTAAATCGAAAAATGCCTGTAGATTTGCCTTGGAATACTTTTATATCAACTGGGTAAATAGTAAATCTATTTTTGGATTGGTCTAATTAAAGGTGTTTATTTAGACGTTTATTTAGACCAATCCAAAAATAGATTAACAGGAAGCATTTCATTAATGCTGTGCACAATTCTTATCTATTGCTAATAAAATATATGTACAAAAAATATTCACTATGCATCAAATTTCTAAAAAACCCTCGTATTGCGGGCGCAGCCCTCTGTACGCCGGTATTTTTCAATGTTGTCTTTAAATGTTTGGTTATCCTTTTTTAATGTTGCAACTTCGTTAATTAAATCCGACATTTGTTTAAAAAAGGAATCAAATCAAACAGACATGCAATCAATAGATTTTCTAATTTCACTGTATTCAACCTTGTGTTCTTTATACTTTACTTTTAGTTCAGATTGAAGGCCCACAATAGCACTCTGTATACCGAATGGTTCTTGGTGCTCCACCATTGGCACTTTGCACTTGTTACACTTCCATGATTCGCGCATCTGATCAATGTTTCGGTTGTTTTTCAGGTTTATACAACGCGAATGAAATTTCTTTTTGCAAGAAGTGCACACATTTTTGTTTCTTTCGGGTCCAGAAATGCACTGTTACACGTCACACTGTTGCCTTTTGATTCTTTCGTAGCCATAACTAATGGTAAATTCTCGTGGTAAATATAAAATTTTCCAGAAATAACCGCAACGCAATTTATGTTCGTCCGTTCTGGTTGCAATTGACGACAATTAACATATAAAAGCTCCGGGCCTGTTTAGAGTTAAGTGTCAGGAAAATAACGAGTGCAAGAAGGATTCACACTTGCACTCAATCTGGAGAGTGAATGTAGTTTGCGGGGGGGAATACAATTTTTATGAATTTGGTAATTTGGAAGGCCGAAAAATTTGCAGCATATAGTGGTAGTAAATCTGAAAACCTTTTAAGGGGATAAAAGAAACAAAACCATTATTTTGGAATGATGTAACTGTATAAGTTATTTCTTTTTATTTCTCTTATATTACATAAGCTTTTTCTAATTACCTTAATTATTCACATTCAATTAATTATTGCCTATATATATAATGTGTATGTATATTTATATTTTCTTTTTGTCCAAAAACAAAATCCATTCAATTAAAACACCAAACACTTTTCTGTACATACGAAAAAAACATACATACATACAATACAATTTTTGATAATAAGTAGTAAAATAAAAATGATTTAAATAAAATTTAAGTAAATATTTACGAAACGTAAATCACTGTTTATACTATCAACATATATAATTGATTTCATTTACATCTGTCTAAATACACAACACACACCATTTATTATTATTTATAATTCAACTATACTCGATCGTTCTTTTCAGTTAATTTAGACGACATTTCTATCAACTAGATAGGCAATAACAATATTTATAATAAGTATATAAATAAGAAAGAGACAATAACAGAAACGCCAAATTGATAATACTCATATTAATGTGTGTATCAAATATCAATCATATTGAAATCTAAATCAGATTTCTTATATGCATAAAGTATAACAATAACTTGTGATTACGAATTGTTTAAGTAAACGTAGACAGACTTTTTTTCTTCGTGTGTTTGATTAACACACAATAAATTTTGGAAATTTTCAAATATATAGGATAAGTTATCTTAAATATTGACACAAAAATTAAGAGAAGTCTTAGTTAAAAATAGTGGACCATTATATTGATAAAATATAGTTCTTCAAATATATTGGCACTTGCATATTTTGTTTGATTAAATTTGATCAGTTTCGGTTCAGGATTTAAAATACTGACATAGAACAAAAGAAAAAATTAATAATAAGGACACAAATATCTGACATCTAGGCTTTGATCGTTCTTTTCGTTAACTACAGGGTTTTTTAGTATTTTTTTTTTTTTGGGACTGAAAAAGTTGGCTGGACTCATAAATCGCATACAAGTGGAAGTTTGATTTTTTTTATTCAGGAATTGCGCGTTTTTTTTTAACATTTTTACAGTTACTACCAATTTATTTGATTACGGGTAATTCGAGCAGATGCTGAATTAAAAAAATGTGTATCCAGGAGTACGTTGTAATTTATGAACGTACCGATTGTAATTTCTGTTTTAGCTAAGAGATGTGTTAAAATCGACAAATTTAATAGAATTAATGCCAGTTATTGAATTTTAACTTATAAATATTACATAAAATGAAAGCAAATCCCAATTGGAAAATAAATAAGCTAGAGCGATGCTAGATTAACACAGTATGTATATACCCCAGGAAATTTGAACAAAAATTTGGGCAAACTTCGGAGAAATTAAGGAAAAGCTGAATTTTTGAATTAGCCTTCCTTTCGAGCTCCTACACAAGACGCCAAAAGTCCCCGTCTGTACGAATGCCGCTAGCGGTTCTACAGAGGGTCGAAGACCCTTTAAAACGAAAAAAGTGGTGTATGGAAAGTTTATAGCTCTTGTGGTTTGTGAATAAAATGTCAAAGATAGATTTTGATTCGACTACTACTAACTTCCTAACTAACTACTAACTTCGCCCTGTGGCATGGGTCAAGAATTATGCCTCCGCTTCCTCCGGCGTGTCGTAGAAGGCGACTAATGGGGCAGGGGAGAATAAAACTCTCCTGGGTTTCGTACAAATCACCACAATTGCGCGCGACGTTGTTTGTGCTAAATTGTGTGGATATGTACGAAGCTTAATATAAATTGACCCCTGTGGTGTTGGGGTTAGAATTATACCACAGCGTTCCCGGCTTGTCGTAGAAGGCGACTTGAGGGATAGGGTGTGTAGGCTTGTAACTTGCATACCTGAAACTAAACTACACTCGAAACATTGAACGAGCCTCGGATACCACGGACTGATTTACCGGCAACGACCTTTGGCTACAAACAACGGACTACGATTGGTTTTTGGAACGTTCGAACGATGTGGGGCGAGTGCAGTAGTACGAGACTCACGGAAGTCGAACGGGAAATGACCGCATATAGAATTTCGATATTAGGACTGAGCGAAACAAGATGGAACGGATCGGGAACGACCTTATCACCTAGTTCCCAAACTGTGCTGCTTTACTCTAGTAGTGAACTTGAAGCCTCACCCAGAATGGCTGGAGTCGGCATCCTTTTGAACAAGGAAGCTCGCCAATCTCTTTTAGATTGGAGGCCTATTTCCGACCGAATAATAACTGCCAGATTCAAGTCCAGAGTAAGGAACATTACTATAATTCAGTGCTACGCCCCAACTGAGTCAGCCGACCAGCATGCTAAAGACGCCTTTTACCACCTGCTTGGCGACACCTTTGACAAGGCTCCCAGAGGTGACATAAAACTTATTATGGGGGATCTCAATGCTAAAGTTGGGTCTGACAATGTTGGATTGGAACATCTAATGGGCAATCACGGTCTGGGTGTTAGGAACGACAATGGTGAGTTGTTCGTAGAGTTCTGTAACTCTCGTCAGCTTGTCATTGGCGGCACCCTGTTCAAACACAAACCTTGCCATTTAGCAACCTGGATATCTCCAGATGGCCGAACAGAGAACCAGATTGACCATATAGCCATATCCAAAACATGGAGGAATTGTCTCATGGACGTCAGGGCTAAGCGTGGTGCTGATGTAGGCAGCGATCACCAACTTTTCATCGCAAAAATTCGCTTGCGGACCGCTGCTATTCGTCGCACACAAAACGAGCGTGTATTGCCACGATTCAATGTGCAAAAGCTTAAAGAACCATCAACAATACGCGCAGTTTCTAGCGCATTGCGCGAGGTAGCTAATGCACAAACACCAGAAGCTTCTTCTATTGATGATAGATGGACTATTGTGAAGGAAGCTTTTCTATCGTGTGGCGAAACATTTGTGGACAGACTACAGCGAGGTAGAAGACCATTTATCAGTGATGATACATGGTCTCTGATAACTGCACGGAAGAGAATTAAAGAACAAATAAACTCGGCTACTGATAATTCAGTTAAGCAACAACTGAGGACCGAGTACAGTTCTCTTCAAAAAACAGTGCAGAGGAGCGTTAGACGTGATAAACGCAAGAACATCAACGCGTTAGCTTTGGAGGCAGAAGATGCGGCTTACCGTGGTGACAGTGGAACCCTTTACAAACTCATAAAGCCACTGACTGGCAAATCTTTCACCAATGAGCATCCTGTAAAGGATAAAGACGGGTCTCTGCTGGTCACAGATGAACAACAACTGTGCCGATGGAGAGAGCACTTCATGGAGGTTCTTAATAACAACGTTAACCCTTCAAGCGCATCTCCACCGGAGGCAATAAGTCTTCCGCAAGTGGCCAGAATTAACACCGGCGTACCATCCAAGCTGGAAATAACTAAGGCTCTTCAATCACTGGAAGCGGGTAAGGCCCCGGGGGCAGACGGTATCCCGATGGAATTTTTGAAGGCGGACATAAACGCTACAGCGGATATTCTTCTTCCCCTGATCCAAGAGTGTTGGACAACCGAGACTCTCCCTCAGGAATGGAAAAAGGGCGTAATTATTAAAATCCCCAAAAAAGGAAGTCTCAAGGATTGTAATAATTGGCGTGGAATCTGTCTCCTCCCTGCAGTCTCTAAACTGATGGCCAAAATAATCTTAGACCGGATCAAGAAAACGATCGATCGCACTTTGAGCAATGAACAGGCTGGTTTTCGTGAGGGTTTTTCATGTAGCGACCATATCAACACCCTCCGAATCATTATTGAACAATCCGCTGAATGGAGATCCCCGTTACATCTATTGTTCATTGACTTCGAGAAGGCGTTTGACAGCGTTGACCGGGCTTATATCTGGACAGCCTTACGTAGGAGAGGCATACCAGAGAAACTTATTGCCATCATAAAGGAGTCTTATAACGGAGCCCAATGTCACGTCTTGCACAAGGGCGAATTGTCTAGTCCTTTTGAGGTGAATAATGGAGTTAGACAAGGCTGTATTTTATCACCAATACTGTTCCTTATTACCATCAACGACGTAATCTGCGACGCTCTAGGCGACCATAAAAGTAAGGGTATCAGGTGGAAATTATTTGATCACCTTCAGCACCTGGACTATGCCGACGACATTTGCCTTCTTTCAAACACAGCAGATCATCTGTCTCAAATGACGGATGCTTTGCATCGTGAGAGTCGTAGTGCTGCTTTAAAAAATAATGCCGCTAAGACCAAATATTTGAGCTTGACATCAGAAAGGCAAAGAAGCATTTCTATCTCCGAACAGCCGATAGAAAAAGTCGAGAACTTTACTTACCTTGGGAGCGTAGTGGCAGCGGATGGTGGGGCTGATGCTGATGTAGAGTCGCGCATAAATAAAGCCCGAGCAGTATTTTTCAGTTTGACTCCTCTCTGGCAAAACAAAAACATCTCCAGAAATACCAAACTCCGGATCTTCGAAAGCAATGTAAAATCCGTGCTTTTATATGGGTGTTCCACTTGGAAGGTGACCAGTGATATAACAACCAAACTACAAACTTTCGTGAATCAGTGCCTTCGACGCATCCTACAAATTCGCTGGCCTGAGGTAATCTCTAACGAGGACCTTCTCCAAATTACTGGCCAAAATAGGATAGGCATCGACATCACAAGGCGGAAGTGGCAGTGGATAGGTCACACACTTCGAAAAGAGCCAAAAAACATTGCAAAACAGGCTCTAGATTGGAATCCTCAGGGAACCGATGGAAGGCGTCGTGTGGGAAGACCCAAAAATACATGGAAAAGATCTGTAGAGGCAGAGGGAAAATCTATAGGCAAATCGTGGGACCAGCTAAAGGCGATGGCTGCAAATAGGCAGAGGTGGAAAAGAGGCGTAGTCAATGCCCTATGCCCCACTAGGGGTTAAAAGGAACCAGAGAGAGAGAGACTACTAACGGTGCCAGGGGGTCTAACGGTATTTTTTACAACGTTGCAGAAAAATGTTTATAACGGTAACTCTAACTACATAAAAAAATGTTTATGGCGAATTTGTAGCCCATACGGTTTCGAAGAAAGTGGCCAAATTTCTTATCAATACGTACACCCTCAAGGGTGCTACGGGGGCTGAAAACTTCGAAAAAACGGGATTTTAGGGGTTTTTCGTGAATATCTCTTAAACGGGGGAGTATGCTGTAAAGTCGTCTATGGCGAGTTTAAATCTCCTGGGGCTGTAAACAAATAACCAAAAGTCTCCATCGAGCGGTAGGCACCTAAGGAAGTTATGGGGGGCGAAACATCTGAAAATCAACTGAATATTTTTTGAAAAATTAATTTTCTTACCGGACTTAAACCTTAATATCTCCAAAACTAGACTAGCAAGAGTAACGAAATAAGATCGTTCTCACTGCCAATAAATTTGCCTAAACAAAAAAGCTAACCGCACTAAAATCGGATAAGTGGTTTGATTTTTACTGAGCTTTAAAGTAAAATTATTGTACGTAGCTGCCATTGGGAGGCAGGTACAGATGGGGTGTTTTGTATTTTGGATATATTGAAGAAACATATTCATTGCAGACCACTTTTTTCCGCATAAGTTGCCGTTACTAAGATCCTCTCGATTACCGTAACTCCTAGTGGAGCATGGTGCGTTGATGACTACCGTGTGTAGTCATCCACGTTACAAAGACAATTGAGTTAGGAGTGTGATACGGTTGTCAGCCATACCACTTCCTAGTCGCATTGTTAGTTTATTATTCTACGATAAGAATATTTCTTATCATCTTCTTCTGAATAATAAACTTGTGACGAGTTGTGCCGAGTTTGGAAACTCGTTTCTCTATGAGTGTCTATTTCACAGAGTGGCGACCGAACGATCACGGCCACAGAGCACGACAAGATATTCATGAAATTAAGAAAAAATCCAGTTTTTGTATGGCTTGAACCCTCATAGCGCCCTTACGATTGTACGTATCGATCTGCAATTTTTTTGTATTAATTTAGGCGTTGTACAAGCTACAAATTCGTCATAAATCACTTTTTAGTGAACATTACCGTTATAGAGATAGAGATATTCCCCAAAAAACGGTAATTTTGACATTTGGCCCCATATAACTTCCTTGGATGGCCACTCATCGATGGGAACTTTTGGCATTTTATTTGCAGCCACAGAAGCTACAAATATGTCATAGATGACTTTACAGCATACACAACTGTTACAGAGGCATTCACGAAAAACCCAAAACCCCCATAGCACTCTCAAGGTTTTACATATTGATTAGAAATTTGGTCACTTTCTTCAGAACCGTATTTGCTACGAATTCCCCATACAACATTTTTTGCCAGAATTGCCGTTATAGAGATTTTCGTGGAACCTTGTTAAAAATACCGTTAGACCTCCTGGCACCGTTAGGAATGCTTGAATTGAAACGAAAAGAGCTACAAATTCGCAATACACCACTTTCCAGCACATATTACCGTTATCGAGATATGTATTCGAAAAAACCTGTTTTGACGGTCTTTGACGCTCTGTAGCACCTCTAGCGGCAGTCGTACAGGACATTTGGGGTCTTGTTTAAGACCTCGAAAGGAAAGCTCATGCAAAATTCCAGCTTTCCCGAAATTTTTCCCAAGTGAAATGCCAATTTTCCTGGAGTAATATTTCAATTTTTTAATATACAGTTTGATACGAACAGGCAATTGATATCCCCAAGTATCTGTTGCATGTAATATCAAATGGAGCATATTTTCACGTCATTACGTAGACACTAGTGTTAAAATTTAATTTTAAACTAAACTTCATATTGGTGGTTTCGAGGATTTTCTTTTTGGATTGTAGAATTTCATGATCCAGCCGATATTCAAGTCTAGCTGCTAGTCATCACAGGCATTGAAATTAGTCTTCAGGATCATGATATCAAATCATGATAATTAGGACCAATAAAAAAAATCGGTAGATACGAAATCGTCACGTGTCTGCTGTGCACATCAACCAGGATGGCTTAAGCAAACCGAATCAGTCCAAGATTTAAGTTATACGTATTTTCTGTACAGGTCGGTTTTGATTGTGTTATATTATAATATCGTTAAAACACTCCGAATATCAAGGGACGGAAACAGATTGAATGAAATAGCTCCTGACTGTAGTATTAAAAAAATAAAAATGAAAATTGCAGCTAGACTTTCACCAAAACGTTTTCCGATTCGAAAAACGGCTGTTACAAAATCAAATCGTTACCGTAATCCTCATCGGATGGATCATACTTTAACAATCATTTCTTATTGCTGGCATTTGTCCGAGAAAGATTCACCAACGATTTCGGGGCGGCAAAACCTAGGTCGGGTATTAACGATATGCTTGGCGCCATATTTAATTGACTTCGAAGAACATTAACGTTAGCATTTAAATTTACATTGATTCGTTGGTGTTGTTTTTGCTTTTGCTGTTGATTTAAATGCAACTGTTGCTGTTGATATTGTTGTTGTTGCTGTTGTGTCAAATGACCGCCGATCGGCATCGGATTTATATGACCATTCATCGCGAATTTATTATTATTATGATTGATCTGATACGGATTATTTGCTGGCATTGTTGGCACAGTTGTCATATTGTAAAATTGTTGTTGACCATATGTCGCAGGCGATTGATTCCAAGAACTAAACTGCGGCGGTGGCAATTGCATTGAATTATTCCAAGATAGCTTAGTCGCTGTCCCGGATCCCATGTTGGATCCAGAACTCGGTGTTACCGATACGAAATCAGACCAATCATCATCATCGTAGGTTTTGGAAATTGTACTAAGTTTAGACGACGGTGCAATTGGACGATCCTGCTGCAATCGTGCCTCGGCACTATTCATAGTTGGCTGTACGGACACAAAGTCGGACCAATCGTCGTCGTCTTTCTCCTTTTTCGGTGACGACGACGAGCTAGCCGGCACGGCGGCGGACGCAGACGCGCTGCTTGAACTACCGGCCGTGAATACTGATTGTTGTTGCGCGGATTGTTTTGCCTGAGGAAATAGCTGCTCGAGACGGGCCAATTCTTCCGGATTGATTTCCGAATCGCTGGGCCAATGAATTTTCGGCTCAGACGGTTGAATTTTAATAGCTTGAGGTAGAAGAACGGCAGGACTTAAAATCATTTCTTCACCCAGACCGGGTGTTCCGGTTCGACTTTTCGGCTTTTCGGATATAAATGATTTTGGTTGACTAGTAGCGGGTGGTGGAACGGATTGGAAATCGGTGAAATCATCCTCTTCCGGGGGCTTGTGTTCTGTTCTCGGCAAAATGGCTGGAATACCTTGTGTTGTTGGATTTGGTGCTGAAACAATACCCTGAAATTCACTAAACTCATCGCTTGAAAGTTTTGATTGTAATTGGTCACACTTCTTTTCCATTATGTTCAAAATAGGCCCGCTTAGAAGATCGGTCGCAGTCGATGTTTGACGATAACTCATCTTATTAGGATCAACCGTGGGCATGTCCTGATCTGGTGAAACACTATCACCTCCCGGCATTACATCAGAACAATCACTAGTAGTACTTTGTGCATCTAAATTATAGACAACATCACGATATTCTTTCTTCACAACTTGTTCATTTATCACAATGCCAGCAGCAGCGATTTCATAGTCGAAATCTATTGGACCCTTGTTCGTCGTCGTTTTATTGACACTTCGCGAAATCGTATTTTCCGATTTGCTAGGTGTAAAAATGTGAGTTTCTTTTAGTGGTATAAGTTTCGGAGTTGGTAGTATAGTTGGTTGTGATGCCTCGATATACGGTTCGCCATACAAGAATTTCTCGTCAATTACAGCAGTCGTTTCGATCGCTACGGTGTCGTTAGTAGTCGGGCCAGCCGTTTCTAACGAGCTCAAATCATGGTTGAAGCTTGATAGAGATGGGACGTGGTCGCGGATCGTTTGTTCGGCTTTGGTTGAATTTTTGTCGCTCGATGTAGGGATACGGGACCCATCAGTGTCGTCAGGCTGCGTCGTGTGAATCGTTTCAGCTTTTCTTTCGTGTAGGATTTCTTTAACCCCTAAGGAGAACAAGACAGTTTTATTAGAAAAGAAAATTATTGCAAAAAAATTACGAAAGCATGCATAAAGCATTTTCATTATTTGGTTAACCTTATACTTAACATTTATAAAAATCAATCCGTAAGTTATCAATCTAGTGTCATACGTAAAGTAATTGAATTCTACTGGAAAACTATTGTTCGCAATAAAGGCATAAACATGATATTGTTTAGGTGATGGTTGATGAGTATGCAAAAAAATAGTTCAAAATGTGAGAGTAGTTTTTTAGTGTTAGATCTATAATGTGCAAAGTTTTCATAGACTGAATATTTTTTTTTACGGTTAAAGTGCGATTTTGTTACAGAATTCACCTAAATTAAAATTCATTCGATGAAAATTGAGCCAGACTAAATCATTTATCCACATGAATTCCAAATGAAAAAATCATCCATGTGCCTCTAAACTATTGCCTGAAAATCGGGGATAATTGAAAACTACGTAGTTAGCATCCTTCACTGGTTGTCCAGTTTAAATCGGACTACTGCGTGCACTCCGGTTACTATCTGATACCTGGTCAATCGATGTGGGGAAGCTGATCATTGCGAAAAAAAAAGTTCCATGACAGTACAGAGCAAACAGATATTCGACAAAGATGCGCATGGCAGCCACATAACGAAACAGGATGAAAAATTTTACATTCTAAGCAGCCTGAACGATATTTAAATGCTACGATTTTCCCACTTCCTCGTCTCGTTCGGCCGTCCGTTAAACCGCTACAAACTGATCTGAAATCGCAATCACATCCGTTTTCAACTAAGCGATCTCCAATTCTCCAAAGTTATATACTACTCAAAACAAAATAAGGGCCACTCATGTCCGTTGACTTTAACAACGTCTTTTGGCGAGTTTTCAGTGTGATAATTAATTTTAAAAATGCCTTTCTGTACCTGAATGTGATGTGAGTTATCACAGTATGATTCGTCAACATTAGCTTTAACGGAACTGGCTTAAACAGTTCTTTTGGGGTCACGAGTCATACATTTGGTTATTTCTCATTTTGATTTAGAATTAGTTTCGGCCAAGTTCTTTACCTGCAACATTAGTTGTTGCACTTTTAAAGATAAGGAGAATCTGTTACCAGAACACAACTGGCCAGGACGCATCATACGAATCGACCGCAATGTAATCGCTTAGACGTCAAAAATTTACTACTAAAACACGTCATGGTCAGACGGTGCTGACGTCCTTGCAAGTTTTTCCGAGAAATTAGTGCCTTGTAACACGATCATCTTTCCGCGTGGATCTGAGTTAGCACCATTGCACACACTATTTGATTTGGAATTGTTACGTATATTTGCTTAAATTACTTTAAAAAAAATAACAGGCCCGACAGACAACAACTAAGGCCGCAAATGTGTTAGTGACACCAAATTTCCAAGATCTTAACTGCTTTTTTGTTGAGATGTTGAGATAAACAGCACGCTCAGCAGTCCGTCCGCCGTGAGTATCTCGGTAAAATAAGTCTCATCGGTCCTGGCGAATTCCTAGATCCATGTTACCAGTGGTTACGAAGCGTAGTCCCCAACTTTTTAGTGAAGAAGAAGAATGGTCAAATTGAATTGAAAAAAATAATAGAACAAACACCTTTATACAGGGTGTCTCCCGACTCATGGTACATACAATAGTGGATAGTACAGCTCATTTTGATAAAATTAATCATCATTTCCTTGTACGACTAAAACTTCAATATCTCAAAAGCTAGACAAGCTAGAATATCAAAATATGATTATTACAGCCAACAAATTTACCTAAAAAATAAAACTAACGGCACTAAAATCGGATAAGAGGTTTGATTTTTATAGAACTTCAAAGTCGAATTTTTGTGATTTGACCCAAATACAATCTATTTTTTCATCTCAATTTTCTCCAATTTCTGCCGAGGTGAGGTGCTCGTACGATTCTTTTAAAAATTGGCGCATAGTCTAACGATCATTTCTTTCTTACACCATTTTATTCTAGCTTCATTATTTCCAACAGTTTTAATGCCTTAAGTGCAGAAAACTAGGGCTAATTTTGGATCGATTTTGATATAATATGAATAAATTTTACCAAATCGCAGATCTTTAGGGGCTGTTTACTCCAATCAACGGGGAGATTTTACCTTGCAAAAATTGGGGACTTCTCTCTCTTGGGGAGCACAGGGGGGAAAGTGACGCAAACTTGGATTTTAACTTACCCCACCTGTCTTTATAACATATCAAAAATTTGAGAAGGCCCCAATTTTTGCACGCTAACCCCTATTATTTCGTTTCTATTGATTGGAGTAGTTTGAATTGAATTGAAATCGAGCTAAAATTAACCCTAGTTGTCTACACTTAAGGTGTTAGAAATAAAGAAGCTAGAATAAAATGATTTAAGAAAGCTAGAGCTTTTGAGATATTGAGTTTTTAGTCGTACAAGAAAATTATTTTCCAAAAATCTTCAAATGCCTGTGGCAGCTAAAGGGTTAAAAATTATGTATGTTCGGTACAACTTTTTTTGCTGGAAATCACATGAGGAATCACAATCCGGTGCGTTTATGCGGCAGTTTCCGGACAGCCTGTATATATGATCAGTATGACGAGGGGAGTCGATTGGGCGATGTCCATCTGTTGGGACGCGTTTTACTCGGCCAGTTTAAAAGCGATCGAGCTGAAATTTTGCACACATGCTTCTTTTTATTGCAGGCAGTTTGTATGTTTGAATCGCTAAAATCAGACAATGGGGTCATGAGGCTGCCATACAAACCCAATCCCCCAAATAAGGTTCTTCCAATAACAACTTTTTTATTTGTGCACCGATTTCAACCAAAAATAGAAAAAAATAAATAACAGGCGCGACAATCCAACATTGAAATTTTCAAGATCTTAACTGCTTTTTTGTTGAGGTGTTGAGATCAACAGCACGCTCAGCAGTGTTATTTATCCCCATAAATGGGTTCTCGTTTAACATCTGGGTCGTGAGTGATTTCAACCAAACTTCACATAAATTTGTTTCTATTGATGACACAAAATATACATTATGCAGGAATAGATGGAATCCGACTATAAGGTCATGGGGTTGCCATTCAAACCCAACCACCCAAATTAGGTTCTTCTAAGAAAATTTTGTTTTATTTGTGCACCGATTCCAACCAAGCAATGTATTTTCATTGATTCCAAAAAAAAACATGTAAAAATAACTTTTGTATGTAGTCACCAATTCCAACCAGATTTCATATAGATATGTTTCTATTGATGGCACAAAACATTCATGTAAAAATGAATGAAATCGGACCATGAGATCATTGTGCGCCAACCACCCAACACCCAAATTAGGTTCCCCTAAGAAATTTTGTTGCATGAATCCCAATTAAACCTTATATCAATGTGTCTTTATCGAAACTACAAAAAATATGTAAAAACGAATACAGTAAAACTTCGTTATAACGCTCCCGGATATAACGCTTTCCCGGCTATAACGCTCTTTTTTCTCGGCCCCGGTCCCATTAGCATGTATTACACGCATTTTGATTTTGTCAATATATTGACCAATTCATTGAGCACGTGGTCTATTTTTACATTGTAATAATCACAAACAAAACCATAATGCACAAGTTGTTCCGTTAATTCACATCAAAGTCAAATTTCCAAATTCTAAAATTCCAAATTTTTCAAAAGAGGAAGAGATAACAACAATTGAAAGTAGAATTGAAGATCTCGTAATTGCATCAGCATCCGTCGACACCGAAGAGAACAAGAAAGAGGCGTCAAGCATGCCAAAATCATTTGCATTCTTAATTGTAACGAGACCGAGTTAAAATCGTGCGAATAGCACGATGAGTACCCATGTACATACCTAGAAGGCACGCAAAACCCAAAATATTCAATTTCATATTTTTTGTGGGGGAGGGAGGGGTAGATGGGTCGGACCTGACACATCTTTATTACCTTGTCAAGGCATCCAACGGCTACCATTTGTGAGTGATGGAAAGTGGAGTAGGTCCGACTACCCCTACCCCTACTTCTCCTACAAAGTTATATTCAGCCATATCTTTTGATAGAATGTCACGAAAAACTTCAAATTAGTATCAAATGGTAGCCGTGGATGCCTTGATAAGGTAATAAAGATGTGTCAGGTCCGACCCATCTACCCCTCCTTCCCCCACAAAAAATATGAAATTGAATATTTTGGGTTTTGCGTGCCTTCTATTCGCACGATTAGAACTCGGTCTCGTTTTATTAAACCAGTAATCATTTGATTGCCATTTCCTTACTATTTCGTTACATGTATCAATCGAATAATAAATTTTGTCACCTAAAAGGTGTATGCGTCTATGAAGTATATTTCTTGGACTTCCCGGCTATAGCGTTTCCCCGGTTATAACCCTTTTTTGGCTTAGACCCCAGAAGAGCGTTATAACGAAGTTTTACTGTATATTCGTACTATGGGGCCATGAATCCTCCCACCAAAAAAGTTTTCCAAGATTTTTTTTTTGGCAAATTATTCTAATTAATCAAACCTTACACAAATATGTTTTATCGAGGTAACGAAACTTATGTGAAAACGGAAGGAAAAGAATGGAAGGAGATTAAACAAAAGTCATAGGTACGCCAGAAAAAAAACTATTAGCCCGAGGAGAGTGAAGGGTATTAAAAATTCGGCCGCGCCCGAAATTAGCCTAATTTTCGTTCTTCTTGTGATAGTACAAACCGCTTTTTGAACACCAATATTTTCGATTTCTCAAGACTTATTGTTAGCTTCCATTGTATGTTCTCAGAATGTCATTTATATAAACTGATAAAGCGTCTGGGCTAAGCTTGCATCCGTGGCGCGCAGCGACATTCATATAAAAAAGCTCAGGGCGCCAGTCTTTGCCGTTCTTGCACATTTGTAGAGCGCCTCGTACTTCGTTTATCGTAATTATTTCATTCAGTATTGGGTGGCTCCAGCCTTGCGAATTGCAGTATGTTGTGGTTACGTAGGTTCTTTTAACCGCTTTGAGTTTTTTGTCCAGTGCTGTCATCAGACTTCGGAGTCGCAGCATCATCTTCAATACCTGAATGTCGCTTTACTTGATTTCATGTTTCTTGCAATTGATTTTGATTAGACCAATTTATTAAACTTTTATAAAATTGATATTGCCATTCGAATAATATTTCAGGACGGGTACGGGCAGTTTTTCCAGTTTTTCCCGTCGTCTTTGAAACAGTGCAAGAAAAGAAAATATGAGAAGCAATCAACCTATTCAAAAACTTTGTTTCCAAAGTATGATTTCTATATGATGTATGCTTCACGTTAGCTAGCTTTGATAATGAATGTTTTCCATAAAATTTAAATATTGCTTTACTGTAAGCATGTCGCGGAGTCAGGAAATTGAAACATGCGAAAACGTTTTGTGAAATCAGACAAATTTCAAGAATAACAATTTATAACCAAGACATCAAAAGGGTGAATCTAATGATGGTTATACTTCGCATATCAAGCCATGGACGTCACCCGATTTTAAATTATTGGCATTAAATACTGTTTTTCTCTATAAATGAAAGCCAATAGTAAGGAGAATCATAAAAATTGACATTCATTCTCATAAAGTGGCCAGAAGCATTAAGCATTAATGCATCGATTAAATTATGTAAATCAATTCGATTGTTTAAAAAAAGGGAATTTTGCAAAACTAAACAAAATTGTATACTAAATAAATTGTATCAAACAGATTTAACATCTCATCTACAACTCTTCTAAACAAAATCTATCGCCTGATCTTGAGTCTGATGTAAGATAAATCTCCACTGCAAGTATAAGGTTAACACCTTGTAGCGAAAATGTTAATCTAGTGAAGATAATGTGCATGCAACAAATGATCCTATTTACTTTCATCTTATATACATTATTTTGATAGGATAGATAGAGATACTCGATACGATATAAATACATATTAAGAAAATTCTGATCAACTTACTACAATCCAAATATTGGTCGAACATATCATTATACGATTTGTTAACGAGTCCAATATGAGCGGAATTTGCATTTACATTAGTAGTAGCATTTATACAATTTACATTTCGTGTAGCAATATCATCAGGCAAAAGAAATTTACTCGTATGATTGTTGTCCGATGTCGCCAAGTAATTAATCCAATCATTATTAAAATCATCACCACCACCAACACCACCCCCATCACCGTTATCATCCATCAATGTCGTCGTATTGTTTCGTTCATAGTCAAGACACAGAACGTCAAAATATTTATCATTCAAATTAGCCGTTTTCAAATGTTTTGTCGATGCGGTATATGATTTACACGAATTATAGTTAAACGGGAAGGTATTAGCAATATTAACATTAACATTAGATGATTGAGCATTAGTTGATGTTGTCGTAGTGATTGGTGTATTTGTCGTAGGTGTCATCAGTGTCGTTGACATTGTTGTCGTCGTCATCATCATCATCATCGAAGCAGATGAACATGGAGGGGAGGAATCAAGTTTTATTTTATCTAGATTAGCCACCACCACTAGTTGGTCTAGATCCAATAGTAAAGTGTGTGCATGTGATGCTGGACACAAATATATGAGAGAAGAAAGAAAACAAATCATACCGTTTATAAAACTAAAATCAAAAACAGAAAACATAAAAATGTGTGTATCGGACATAAATGATAAAATTAAATCAAGCGCCCAAGATATCGACAAATTATTATAAAACGAGTGGAGCCAATTCATAATTCAATAGATCATAATTCAGTTTTATTTTCTAGTCGATTGCGTACGAGTTTCATAGAAATCTGTTGAAATTATTTAAAAAGAACCCAAGCCAATGTTGAGAAAGTGCTTTGAAAATGGAAATTGCCTGAAAAATTTAAATGCGTGCAAAATACATAATGTAAAACGAACAGACAAACAGTGAAATTTGAAGAAGAGAATAATAAGAAGAATTAGAACGATGTCTCAATTATGGTAAATAGTTATGTAGTTGCAAAGTGGATTTCGTCTCAAACAAATCAAACAAAGTCTCAAACAAGCTAGGACTTCTTCAAATTGGCATTTAACCATGATTACCAATTTGTCCACGTACCCCTGAGCCCTGAGAGAGGATTCTCACTGAACTCACAACATTAATCCATTAACTTCTGAGCATCAAAGAAAAAGAGATATTATACAATTTACCTCCATTAAGACAGCCACATATAACATTGGAATCAAAAGTGCATACGTCTATTTTGTTCTCGGTAGCTAGAAGAGCGTATCGATCAATCCAAATCCCTACAAAGAAATTTGAAGACAGTCAAACTTCAAGGAAGTCACGCTTCCATGTTGTTCAAAATCAACGGATTTTCTATACATTTGATGTAATTTGACTGTTTACCCCGTTGAAAAACTCACTGTTTTTTTTTTTGAAACATTACAAATTTTGTTTGAAACAGAAAATTCAAACGGTACTATATAATAACGGTCCTTCGAACGGACAAATTTGAAAAATTCACAAAAGACGCGCTTTTATGTAAGCTTTTCAAGAGCTCGTAGGAAATTATCAAAAATTCACAAATATCCGAATAAACGAAATTTCCCTTCGCTAGCAACAAACACCAATTTTCTTGTAGAGTAAGATCTTTTAGTCTGGTCGAAGGATATTCTATTGAAAATATATTAGCATAATTTGCGCGAATTGGCTTAATTCAGCCAAGAGTTATGACTAATTTAATATATCTTTTGCCTACCATTTGTTGGGGAGGTACCGGACCTGTTGCTATGATTTGCACCATGAAAATGGTGTATCAGATGAGCTTATAACGACAGGTGATCGCAGCCAAACTCTGTGTTTTATTGACTCCAATATTTGCAGAATAATATGGTTTAATCCATTTCCGGGCCAACTAGGATCAATTTTATTTTTTGATGAAATAACAAAAATATCAGGATTTTTGGTTAGAATTATGTTCTTTGTTCAGAAACATAAATGGGAATCCTTTCGATGAAACATACTTGGCCACCATTGCAGCGATTCCCACAATTGAAGTGAATTGGTCTATTGTGAGTTTATGTACGAATAGAGTCCTTTCAGCGCTTCCAGTACCTGTCTCGTCTGAGGAGATTAGGCTTCGAAACCCACCAGAATGACATAAGCTCAAAAAAATGTCCACCTTCATCGTATTGACTCGAGCTTCGAAATCATCTGCCCAAACTGCGCTGGTTCGCTCTATGCTGCGGATAATTTGCGTACGCCCACTGATCTTGCTTCAATGTTACTGTGGGAGAACTCTATCACAGCATTTTTTGTCACTGGACACTACAGACGAGATCGATGACGAAGCGTAAATTGTATCCACATCTGCAGTGATCCACCAACCGACACTCTGGCAATTCACAGATAGAGCGTCGTTTTTACCCACTAAGGCGTAATGTTACGGAAACCGATTGCCGTAGTAGGATTTTTTATAGACAAAACAAACATCCATTGTTATAGTGGGGCTGGAACTCCGGCACTACCGAGTGTCCTAAGCGATCGTGGAACAAATGTCAACGCAGATCGCGGCCTGTGACACATAATCCTCGAAAGAAGCCACCAAGTCAAAGAAAAGAAAATTAAGTTGCGGGTCTCAGGTGCAATTGCCTGAAACAGTACGCCGACAATACGATGTAGGCATATCGCCCGTTCTGGCGGTAATGTCTCAGCCTATTTCTACAGGCACCTCTTTCTTGGATCGTGTAATCGAAGAAACCAATGCGTTGTTGTTGCATTTTTAACTTACACATCCAGGTGTTCATCGGTCTATCTGTGGCCTTGGGTCCATCAAGTGGAACTTCCTTTCATTGATATCGCCTTCTTTGTGAGGTTCTCAGGCGGAAGCCTTTGAGCATGGCAATACCAATCCATTTGTCGGTCTTCGAGCTGTGTGGTGATTGGTTGGTCTATGGACAAGCAAACCATCTACGAGGCATACCGTCAGGGGAGCACCTAGCCTTTCGGCCTTTATCTCCCGGTCCCGCTAAATGTTTGGACCTTCGGCTTTTTACTGACAAGGTCTTATTGTCAGATGGGGATTTCTCCATCCGGCGCATGCACACACCATCAGGAACCCAACCCCGGGGTTGCATCACTAGCTGGATGACTTGGGTAACAACCTCCAGCCACTACGAAGCCAACACCTTGATGGGTAAGTACCATGGTCCCCTGAGCACACCCATCCCCGTAGTTCACTATTCGCTATAGACTTCTCTATAGCAGGTGTGATCCTCCTTCGGCTCCCTATTGGTTAAGCCTTACGTCTAATTCAGACATGCACATCCCAGGCTCGTTGGACCTGTGACTACGAGCCTTTGTAGACACGTAGCGCTGCTTTTCACATCCAGGTGGCCCCTTCAATTTACTAGTCAGCAATGCGACTCGGGCAGTGTGGTCATCAATCCACAAACTAGTTAGATATAGGCGCGTAGGCATTTTCCACCAAGGCCGTTCTCCCTAACTAGCCCCTTCAGGACTCGGGTCATGCGAAGCCGTCAACTCCGAAGCTCACACGATTTCCATGTCACAAGGACACCGACCCCCTTGCGGTGGGTTGGTCTATGGACAAGCTGCCCCGGATGTATGTACCTTGTTTTGATATTACACCAACTGACATGCGTACCATTTTCATTTCGGTCGCCGTCATTTCTTTCGCGTAACTTTCATACATATCACCATCACCATGTAGCTCTTTTGTTTACCATCGAGCAAAGATACTTGAACTTGGGACAAGATATAAGCTGCTCTCCTTTGATGTACAAATCTGGTATCGGTGCTTCTGGGCCAGAGAACGGACAGCATAAGAACTACGTCTTTGTTATACTTACCCTCAGTCCATGCTCCTCCAGAATGTCACACCATTTTGATACGTGTTAATAAGTAGCACATGATGATGTTGAAGAGCAACGGACTCAATACACTGCCCTGGTGTACTCCAACATTCACATTCTTCAGATTCACCGGCTGTGCATCTAACGTTAGTCGTGGCTCTATCATACATGTCTCGTATCATCCTGACGTATGTCCAACCATATCAGATCACGAGGCACTCTATCGAATGACTTTTCCAAATCGATGAATACAAAGTGCAAGTCTTTTCGTGCTGCTCTATACTTTTCCATCGCAATACGAATGCACTGCATCGAATCGACTGTAGATCGACCTTCAACCGCACAATCTTTCTCAATCGGATGCAAACAACTCGCTCGTAGATCTTCAGTGTATGAGATGTTAACTCTATAGCCCTATAGTTGTTGAGTTTACGTGAGTCTCCCTTGTTCTTATAGAAAGGAAGAAGAAAACTTTTCCTGAAAGCGTCAGCGTCAACTAAGCCCGAAACCTTTTATTTTCAAGCAAAAGAGGGTATTTTGCCGTATCGGCAAACAGCAGCATTCCTAACGAGTCATCCACGTACTTTGGCGTCTGTATTTCTCGAGCGTTTCTTCTTCTTTGGGTTGCGACCCTAAATATCCTAGTGTCGAGCTTAGGCCTCTCGCGCAATGACGGTCCTTCGATCGCTGTCTAAGCTTATAATTCTTGGTAGAATTTCTCAGCGCTTTACTTTCTTTCGGCATTGCATGTGCTTTTCGCGAAGTTGAACCCGTTCGGCTTCATTCTTGACTCACATGTTGTCCATGCCTTGAATGGGTTCGTTTTGGCTTGCACTGCTTCTTTAGTTTGGGCGTTCTGCCACCATGGTTCTTTCTGCGTGTGGAGTGGACCTTTTAAAAACAATAATGAGGTGAAATTGCCCTGTGGCATGGGTCAAGAATAGTTCCACCGCTTTTCCCGACGTATCGTAGAAGGCGGCAAAAAGAGACAGGAGAGATGAAAACTCTTACCGTGAAAAAATCCCTAATCCATGGTAGATCAGCATGCGACGAGGGTGCTTAGCCGCTTGTATGCGATGGTAGCAGGCAACCATACCATCTGAAGACTGCGGCAATATTTTAACATCAACAAGACCTCCCGTAGGTTAGTGTGTGTGTATGGGGTGCCGTGCCTGGAGACTGTCAGCGGATGTAAAAAGAAAGTCCATAAATTTACTTCTTTCCACACACTAGTGCGAAAATACACAACCTTTCTTCAAAAGGTGTAAAAGAATGGAAGGCCTTATGGAAATTCACACAAATAGTGGCACTACCCCGCTGGGCACTACTTGTGCTATGAGGTTTAGCGATCAAGAGGCGAACCTAGTTCGCGCCAGAGCTCGACAGTTTCCGGAAGCGAGCAATATAAGGCAGTCTGACTACATTGTAGAGAAGCTGATGGTTGCAAGCTGGAATGTCGGTTCCATGACATCAAAGAGCGAGGAGATTAAGGATATCATGAAGCGGAGAAGGATAGACATTATGTGCGTGCAAGAGAAGTATTGGCGAAATACCCATATCGACAGAGTCACAAATCAAAGAAACGGAGTCGGCATTATTCTGGCATCGGCTTTACTTGGCAGCATAGTAAGTGTCGCGTAGAGAAGTGATCGTTTGATCAGCATCAAATTGGTTGTCTGCGGAAGGGCGTGTCTACGCTCCCCAATTGGGATTGCCATCAGAAGAAGAAGAGGCATTTTGCAACGACGTTGACACCTTGATTCAAACCATTCCAGACACCGAATTGGTGTTCTTGGGGGAGATCTAAATGGCCATGTGGGTGAATCAAATTATGATTACGAGGATTGCCATGGTGGAAAGGGTAGCCCTTCAACGGTCAGAAATTATGAAGGTGAAGCCATACTGACTATGTACAGATCGCACGGTTTGGTCATCCTAACTAAACATATGGTTTGTGAAAGACCAGAGAAACCTGATCACCTACAATAGTCGACACGGAGATAGGAAATGAGACGGTGGGTAAAACACTGCAAGATGATCTTGGATGAATCTTTGGTTAGCCAACACCGATTGCAATTTGATAAAACTACTTAGACGTAGCTGCGCGCTGAGAGTGGGTTCTCCTTCTCCCCTTTTCTCTAGACTACATCTCAAAATTGCTGAATTGTGATATCAACACTTAATTGCGAATAAAAACGGAAAACACGTGTAACACATTAAAACGCCGCACAGGAACATTCATTCATTTTTTTAATGCATCGCATCAGCACCTAATATTTTTAAACAGAGAATCTTCCAACTTTACCATGATATACTACGCTTGATATTGATGCAGGGATCTATTGAATTAGCGTGCATGTTAAGTGTGCTGTGCACTGCCAAATAACATACAAAATGGGCTATCATGCATCGGGCAAATGCAAAGATGAACTTTTAATTTTTTAAGACGACTTTTCCGATTCTCACTCAAAAAACCTATCAACCAACAATTGAGACACATTAATCTTTCAATAGAATTTCAGATGTGGAGTTAAAAATAGAACTGGGCTTTAGACAATAGAAAAAGAAAAGAAAAACGAAAATTGCATGCAAATACATAGAGACAAACAAAAGCGTTAGAGACAAAATACAAAGATAAAAAAACGTATTTAAAGTGTTGTTTTGTTCAATTTTGATGTAGTGTGCGATGACGGTTCTTCATTTTAGTTAGCTTTTAATTGTTTTTCATTACAAAATTTCGAACAAATACAAAATGCTTAAATTTCGCATGACGCTTGTTACGTGAAACAAAAAATACCGCACCAAAACGTACACAGACAGAAGCATTGGAAGTTGAAATGAAAACAAAAAGAAAAGAAAACATCCTCAAACACACGGCAGTGTAGCGATTAAAAAATAATTTTAACAATACTTTTTCAATAAATCTTAATTTCACAAAGCAATTAAAAGCGTTCGGAAGGTGAAAATAAATTCTTTGGATACAAGTTATTTAGGGAAATATTACAAAAGCATACCATCCAACGGGTTGACCAAACCCGAACTGTTCCAATCAAATTTCACGGCGGGCACTTGTGACGACGAAGACGATGAACTGCTCGATGGTTTGTTGAGCTCGCCCGATAAGTGTGTTTTAGACGGTCCCATGAGCATGCTATCGCCGGCTCCTCCTAATTTCATTGGCTTCAATGGTTCCAGTGTGCCACAACCTAAATTTGCCGCAAATCGTGGCATAGATGTATTCCACTTTTCTCCATACAACTGAAATTTTAAGGAAATATCAAAATTACTAACTGACGTTCTTTAGATATTTGTTTTTATCCGAGGATACTTACAATATTTCTGGAATCAATTCCTAGAGATTTCACAAGAGAATTTTTTATACTAGAATGCAACCATTGGTAGTCTAACGCTTTGGCCGTGTCAATTTCACGTAAATTTACAGCCAGTTCATTGTCCGACAATTTTGGCGAGTGGCTTGTAATATTGGTATCTGTACTAGTACTAGACACTCCGTCGTCCGAAGGAAACATTGCGTCTAAAACGGTTTTAACTTTCTCCTCCATTTTTACCGGATCGACAGGACAAGAAGTTGCGACACATGACGGCTCTTGATGCGAAGTTGAACTTTCCTGAAAATCATTGAAATCTCCAAAATCGTCCTCGTTATCATTTGCACATGTTTCAGACTTCGCAGTAACGCTGGCTTCAGATGAGACAACTTTCTTTTCATTATTGCTTTCTGATGTTGCAACAGTCGCGACTGTAGTTGTTGCGAAATCTTGAAAATCATCGAATTCATCAAAATCATCATCATCACACGTATCTTTTGATTCTGTTCGTAATGTAGAAGTTTCGGGCACATTGGGTTCTATACTGGGTGCCGGGAACTCTCCAAAGGCAGCAAAACTTGCTTGACTGAAGTCCGCTTCAAAAGTAAACTCGCCATTATTCACTTGCGGATCCGATTTGTCCGTTGTCGACGTCAGTGGCGGTGGATCTGACCACGAAAAGCTAGTAAATTCGTCAAACACATTTGATGCATCGGGAACCGGATCCGGGTCAGTGTCATTAGAGACAATTTCAAGTGGTGCAGGGGTATCACATTCAGAAATTTTCTCATTTAAATCGTTAACCGTTCCCGCTTCATTTTCACTGATCGTGCCCTTCTCATTCTCCACAATTTCGGACGAGGCAGCCGACTCAACGTCAACGGATCGATCGGAACATTCCTCATCGGAATTTTGCTGTGCAGGTAAGATAGTGTCATCGCCTTCGCCTTCGCCACAATCCGTCATCAATTCGGACGATACAAGTGTCGAGTTAAGACAAATTTCTACGGCCTGTGTTGTGGATTCTTCTCTCGTATCAAAGGCACTTGTTGTTTTCGAACAGTCTTCTTTCGACACGTCTGTCTTATCGTCATCATATTCATCCTCATCATTATCAGGCGTTTTTTCACTTGCTATCGACTTATCTTCTGGTATCGGTGTAGCACTCTTTGATATCGTATTGATCGCATCGAATTTCAAGGACGGCAGCGATGTATTGTCATCATAACGGGACTCGTTTTCAATTTGAAAATCAACACTATCATCATCGGACATATTGCCCGGACTGAATTCAAGCGAAAGCGGACTATCGCCTCGGGAATTTTTCGGCGATTGCGATTCGCTGCTGTAGCCAACATCAATCGGTGGCGGTTCGCTTATAATAAGGTCAATTGATTCTTTTGTTGAAATTGACTTGAAATTTTGTTCTTGTGTTTTATCACCATCAGTTGAAGTTGGTGTTGACGTTTCTTTTAGTTGTGAATCAGAGTCATCTAAGGGTGTTTGGACACCACCAGGGTCGTCCTTTACATCATCCGGCTTTGCATCTGTGGTTGTGTTAATAGTTGGTAAACATGTCGGAAAAGGCGCCAGATTTGGGATAGGAAGATCAAGATCGTGCTTTGCATTATTTAATGAATGCTGTGGAGTGTGTATTTGTGATGGCCCTGAAATTCAGAAGAAAAAAATGAAAATTTCAAATTTTATATTAAGTTGCAGTAACAACGGTCTAGGGAGCGCACATTTTGTGAACTGTTTCAGTGATACGAAAAGAAGAAAAGATATAATTGCTCCGCCGTTAAATTAGTACCAGTACCAACAATTTGAAGTACAAATTTGCCAATTGTTATCAATCATAGCCGATTTTCCTTAACACCATTTTCAGATTTTTCAATGTCTTTGTACCGTTTTCTCCCCCTTGGAAAACCCGATACCGAAAACCAATACAAAAACCGATTTTTCCAACAGCTAGTAGTTTGCGCTCAGGGAAGTTTTTTTTTTAAAGGGGATTCAGACTATCGACAAGATTTACTAAATCCTAGATTTAGTTAGCATATTGTACTTCAATTTGAATAATGCGAGTACATTCTACGATGCATTTTGAATTTAATGTCAAACGATTTAATCTAGTAGAAGGGTTTCGACTCGATTAATTTAGTGGTTATAATAAATCCAGTCATTAGTGTGAATCCCCTCTAAAAAAAAAGTTTTATTGAGGGATCAACCGAACATATAACTCCACGTCACAGTTCTTCTTCTTCTTCCTTGCCTCGTTCTTTATACCGCTCCATGGTTTCGCATCGCTCGACCTGCGGCACAACTCCACGTCACAGTTAGAGCCGGGAAAACAAATTATAGCTTTGGCGCCATGCTACAATCCCACTATCACAGAACTATTTCAAGCCGCATCCAAACTGGAGTACATATAGCCAGGTCCTGCAGGCGTTCTCAAAAAAGAGCTGAGGGTTGCAGATCAACCTAAGGCAGCTTGGTGAAGCATGCTAATCTGTAAGAGCAGAATATAAGCCCTCTAAACACAGCGTCCGTGGAATCAACCCTCCAGCGGACAAAGACTCGACAGCGGTTTTCATCAACGACACTAGCGCTCACTGTGGTCTCATACGGGAAAAGATGCACCCTTAACAACAAACGATAACCAGGGAGTGACCTGGTTGACTCCGGAGCTATCGTGGTTAAGAAAGTCTGCGTCTACTGCGCTTGCCATAGGAGTTACGAAGTCGTGGTCCATACCGCTTTTCCTTGTGGGAACAGCAATTTATTCGACTTAAAGTCGGAAGGGGATTCTCCGCAAGGATGCGTCTCTTTGAAACCTTCCCCATAGGACACTAGCTGGTCGACTTGACTAGCACCATATACCTACTCGAGTTAAACACCATGATGGATAGGGACCATGGTTCCCTGGGCACACTATTTGCTAGACTTCTCATTTGTAGGTGTAATCATCCTTTGGCCCCCTTATAAGTTGGACCTAACGAATTCGGCTCGCCAGTCGCAGGGTGATCCGTTTGCTTAAAGCAGGCAGGCAGCGCTACCGTTCACTTCCGCTTACTAGGCAGCCATGCGAGTCGGGTCGTGTGGGCATCAGACCACATGCTCAGGTATAGGCGCAAGACCATTCTCCCTAACTAACCACTTCGAGGCTCGGGTTATGCGGAGCCACCAAGCCCCGAGGTTTTACATGTTCGCGGATCACTCCCCAGCAAGGAACGCTGCGACGTGCTAGGTAATAAATTCTTTCATTAATAGTATGAATAGATGGCGATTTGTTGGCATATTCAACATTTGCAATCGAGTTGAAGAATGAATTCCTTTCTTCAATAGCGCAGACATCTCGAGATTCAATTGTCAAAATGACGAAGACGAACGAAAAATGAAAGTGTCTGGACAGGCACATTTGATTACGGTTGTGCCTCTTCTCATGGTAATGAAAGGAAATACTTGTTGTGATGCACATCACTCTAAGAATCAACCGATAAGTATGGATAACCTATTCATAGGAGAACGACATGTTCATTCTTTGACATTTTTTGTCGACATTATCATCCCATACACCTCCCAAAAATTAAGGTTTTTAATCAATAAAAAGTTCTCTATTCGGCGTATCAACAATTTTTAGGCTGCTGGGCCATGCAACCAGAAAGCTACTACCAACCCCATTCCACCTCCAGTTTATTAGCCAGTAGGGCAACACACATTATTACATTGATCATACATACGAAGTTGGTCCCACAGGGGGTTTCATAATCTAGAATCAGTTCTATAAATCTGACCAAGAGGATTGTAGTTTGTAAACATCAATTTCTGGCGTCCAATTTAAGATCCTCGCAAACAAACTAATTTTCGAACAAATTGTAGTAACAAGTTACAGAACCACTTCAAAACTTTGAAAAAAATACGAAAATATAGGAAATCATTGAAAAATATAGAAATAATAGGATGAACAATCAAAATCTCACAAAAACAACTGTGTTGTAAAAGGTTCCCGCCAAAGAAATAGTCGTCAGTCGCAAAAAGGACTGATATAAACACAATACCGCCAAAATACCAGGGATTTGGAGCGACACTTTTTTTCGCTCCGCTCCGCTCCCGCTCCGACTAAAATTTTTTCGCTCCGCTCCATTACAAAAATACAACCAAACTTTATTGTTCTTAGTAAATATTTATTATTTTCCGCGAATTCATCAATTCAACTTATATCTACTAAAGTATTCTAGAAAATGACTTGATAGGTGCGTTTCATTCGATCAAGAACAGAACAATTTCGTACAAATTTGAACATAAAATTGAGTTGTTCTAAATAGGGTGTCCGGAAACTAAACCACCGCATAAGCGCGCCGAAATATGATACTATTAATGTCATTTCCAGCAAAATAGGTGTACCGGGAATATCCCGAATTCTTAACTCCGTAGCTGCCAAAAAGCATTTAAAGATTTTACAAAAATGTTACAAAATTTTGTCTTTGAAGCTTTTTTTCACAGCTTAAGCTGCTTATCTGATTTTTAATGGATTTATTCTTAGGAAAAATTGTTGGCCACGACCGAAAGAAAATATGTAGGTAGTATCAGTATTAAATTTTTGAAAAATCTTTAAATGTCTGTGGTAACTGAAGAGTTAATAATTCGGGCTTTTTTATATTTCTTTTTGCTGGAAATATGCGATAGTTTCCGGAAATCCCGTATAGAACGAGATCTGTAAAATTGTTATGGCACTGTCTTGTGCTACATTCAATAAAACGCACCTAATAACTAATCTAAATTAAAAAGGGCGTTCATTCATCGAGTACAGGACAGGACTTTTCTGTCATGGATGATCTTGAATTTCTTATTAATGAAGAGTGATGATTATGACTAAATGCAAAACCTCTTTTATCATAATGAATTTCACGATATTCCAAAATTTTGTAAGTCTCTCAACAAACTCTTCGCCTTTAAATCGTCCAAAATCACCAAATCGTGCCATAAAATGAAAAATTTCGTCGAAAAAATTCATTTTTTTTTCTCGGAATATTTTCGATTTTTTACTTTGGAGCGGAGCGGAGCGACTTTCAAAGCAAAAATCGCTCCGCTCCAGTCTGCCAAAAACCGCTCCACGCTCCGCTCCGCTCCAAATCCCTGCAAAATACTCACAGTTTGTCTCAAGGATATGCATATTCGAAAGTGATTGAATTAGTTAATAGCTTCCACTAAAACAGTGCGGTAGCGGTACGGGCAAGATTTCAGTATCTGTGGCGCCACGTTTTCATGCTGACATTTCATTAATATTAGCCGGAAACGATCGAATCTGCAATCCGTTTTCGCGAAAACGTAACGGTTTTCCAGATATTCAATGTCAAAGTTTGACATTTCTGTCGCCTTTAATTGGAAATTGGGGGTATTTTTGCCTCAGTTTGATGTAAATCGATAGCAGTGTACCGAAAACATTTTATTTCTAATTAGCCCCGCTGTCTATTAAATTTCACAATTTTTGTTCGCAAATATATTTTGACATTTCAAATTATCAAAATCTTGTCCAAGTGGTAAAAGTTACTAGTCTAGTAGGACTGATTTATATCAAAACGTAAATTTGATTCCATCAGAAACAGTCCCTAATCGGTAAAGCGGAAATATCCCCCTTATCATATTAAAGTACTGAACTCGCCTCATAGATAAATTAAACTTTGACATTGAATATCTGGAGAACCGTTATGATTTCGCGAAAAAGGATTGCAGATTTGAACGTTTCAGACCAGCATTAATGAAATGCCATCATCGAAATCTGATGCCACAGATATTGAAATCTCCCCGCGGTACGCGTAAAAATGTATGAAATAATTTCCGCCGTGGTAGACCACGTCGAATTCGACAATTTGTGTCGTGTGTGTGTGTGTTGTGTATACCGCGTACCGTTCCCGCACTGGTTTGGTGGAAGCTTATTTCTTTCAAAACGCTTTGATGGAAGCTATTAACTAATTCAATCACTTTTGAATATGCATATCATTGAGACAAGATGCGAGTATTTTGGCGGGATTGTATTTATATCAATCCTTTTTGCGGCCGACGACTTTATCTTTGGCGTAAACCTTTCACAACGCAGTTGGCTTTGTGAGTTAAGCCCTTAGTAATATTGGTAACCTTGATAGCCTTGGTGGCCTCAAATGCCTGGTAACCTCAAAATCAACTTTAACGCGTTAACGTTAACTGCGACATAACAATAACTGTAACCATATTCGTTACCCTAAACTTAATTTTGACTACAACCTTAGTCCTAACTTGAGCCTAAATCTTTACTCCATCTATATCCCGAACCCTAACATTCACCCTAATCTTATTCTTAATTTTTAATGTAATCATTAAGCCTCACTTCCAAGTTGAGTTTAAGTCAACACCAACCGGTGTCTGTCCTTGCATCCAGGTTGCATCATTCTCCCTTTTAAAATGTCCATATCTACTACCTTTGGCTTCTTGAGCTTCACCGCCGTTACGTTACGCTCATTAGTTACGTTACAAAAATGAATACTAGACCCCCATAGAAATTACATATACATGTCAAAAATCCTTTTATCTTTTATCAAAGGTCTCGAAAACCTATCCAGTCCTGACCAAACGACTTTAACAAGCATTGTTTTTACAATTATAAAATGGTCTCATTACCAGGAATCAGAGATACCTATAGCTATCAGGATCAGTCTCTGTTTCACTTTATAACTAAGAGTACCCTCTCCCACGACCCACTACCACCGCGCTGGGTTTGGTGGAAACTTTAGGATCATCGGGATAAACGAACGAACTGTATGCATCACACTATATGCTCATCCAATATTATATTATCCCTTTGCCGGACAGAACGTCTATAGACGTCCAATTTTGAGCATTTGACATACAAATCGTGTCAAATTTTGGCGTTGTGTCCGGCAATGAGTTAATATGTATGTACATACTCGTATATGAGACGAACCAAAACAGGAACTTTGACCCCTTGCTTCTGCTCTTCCAGACGCTCTACACTTAAAACTATACAAGATATTGTTCCAAACAATCTTGCCAAATCACAAAACTATACGATACTTTTCCATGCATTTTTCGGGCCTATTCCCGACAGTTGCAAAATGCTTCCTTTGAAACATAAAAAAAAAATTAAGCGAGAAACTCTATGCAATTTTGCATTTTTTGCTGCATATTTTTTTCTACTCCGTGGATCGGAGCAAATTATAGCCTATGCCCACCTCCAGGACAGACTCTATCCATGGGAAAAGAGAGCATACTCCGAGATGCGAGGCTGGAGACTTATCAATGAACAGCAAGAACAACGAGATTTACGAAAAAATGCGATTTTCAAACTTTTATATGTCCAGTGTTTTTCGTCGTATCGTTTAGAAATTTTCTACACTTCGAAAAATGGCGCGAGCGACATGCTCTACCCAATTCGAACCTTCAGGACTAACCAGGGTCCGAGCTACATAGGTAGAAAAGCCCGTACTTGCTCCGTCGTGTAAACATAGTTTTGGTCGTGTCTCACTTTGGATTTGGATTGCGCTAAGTAGAGCATGCTGCGCCGCACAGTGGGCGGTAGAGGCAAAAATTCAAAAAATGTATACTATTTTTGTGAATGATTTATCGAATAGTAAACATTTTCAAGTTTCTTTCTACAAAAAATTTCGGACGGATATCTGTCACAAGCTAACCATCTACAGGTATACCGTCAGGGGAGCACCTAGCTTTTCGGCCTTTATCTCCCGGTCCCTCGAAGTGTTTGGACCTTCGGCTTTTTACTGACACGATGTTGTTGCCAGACGGGGATTTCTCCATCCGGCGAATGCACTCACCTTCAGGAACCCAAACCCGGGGTTTCATCACTAGCTGGATGACTTGGGTAACAACCTCTAGCCACTACGAGGCCAACACCTTGATGGGCAAGGACCATGGTCCCTTGGGCGCACCCATCCCCGTAGTTCACTATTCTATAGCAGGTGTGATTCTCCTTCGGCCCCTATTGGTTAAGCCTCACGTGAGAATCCAGATGTGCACATTCCAGGCTCGTTGGACCTGTGACTACGAGCCTGTGCAGACTCGTAGCGCTGCTTTTCACATCCAGGTGGCCCCTTCAGTTTACTAGTCAGCAATGCAACTCGGGCAGTGTGGTCATCAATCCACAAACTAGTTAGATATAGGCGCGTAGGCATTTACCACCAAGGCCGTTCTCCCAAACTAGCCCCTTCAGGACTCGGGTCATGCGAGGCCGTCAACTCCGAAGCTCACACGATTTACCATACGATGCACTCCCCCACCAGAGGACACCATAATCGTGCTTGGCCTTTAGTGACTTCCCTCCCGTAAGTCATGGGAGGAGGTAGGTCACGCCATGAGCCACCCGTACATAACTCAGGAGCTCGGAAACGTTACCGCCCGAATGGTCTTTGTACAGATCCACGCCATGGCGTATCAACTGTACCAGGGGCCCCCCTTGCGCTGCTAGGTCCGTGGTGTCGCAGCTCACCAAAGGTCTTTGTCCCACTACATATAGCCATTTCTGGCTGATGTCACAAGGACACCGACCCCCCTGCGGGGAACGATATCTGTTACAGTAAGAAATCAGCGGCTCTCAAAGTGTGGAGAATTAATTATGCAGTTTTTGCAACGATAGAAATATACTGGTTTTTGTACATTTTTCCATAATCAAGTTTCAATGAAAACGCTGACGATAAATTCTCATAAAACTTTGCTTTATGATTTTATTTTCAATTTTTAGGTTATAATAAATATTTTAGCATAAAAAAAAGTAAAAAAAAAAATTGGAAAAAAATTAAATTTAATTTTAATTATTGAAGGTCAAATTGACTTAAACTGAATTTTTCACATTGAGTTTTAACAACTACCTCCACGTGCCTCCAAGGGTCTGTTTATGTAACATTATTCCCGATAGTCTCAAGATTACTAATATGTTAAAATCATAACCCCATAGAACCCCAGGCTACTTTTATGACCGTTTTTGTAATGTCATGTTGGCTGTTTTAGACACGATTTTTGAATATCTACTGTAAAATATGTTGAGTCCCTTTGAACCGGAGATAGCCGTAGTTTTCATCCTATTGAACTAGTTTTTAGTATAGAGTATAGAGCAGACGTATCAAACTCGCGGCCCGCGGGCCGCATGCGGCCCTCCTCGCAGTTCTGTGCGGCCCGCGGCCATGTCGAAGCAGCACAATCTGTATCAACACACAAATTGTGAAATTGGTAAGGTGAACAAATTCAGAAGTTGAACTCAAGTCTACAAAGTTACTCTAACTCGTCAGTGCCTTATGCAATATTATTTTAGGATTTTTTCTCCAAGTACTGCCAACAATTGGAGGCTGGTTATTTGATTTTATAAGACAGCTCATCTTTTTTGCACAGGACAATACTAAGTCTCTTCATGAAACTCTTCTGTCCCAAAATGCAGTTATTAAAAAAAAACTACGGAAATATTGGAATTGGTGACTAAATCACCTGGATGTGAAATTCCAACATAATAATTAGAGCCAAGTGCCTGATTTTAGATCTATACTTATCAAGCTGTATTGGTCCATGAGTTTGTTTTTTGGCTTATGTGAAGCCCTCCCACATTCTCAAATTACGCTCGTAACCGTTTGTTCGTGATTGTTCGTTAATTATTTTCGTTTGTTTGTCTCTCATTATGTAACAATAGCAACTTTAAAATAAGGAGTGTGAACTTAGCCCGCCATCGTTAAATATGGTCTGATAAATATAAATTTGGTATCAATCGAAAGCCAGGCGTTTGTTCGTTGTTTTGGGCGTCTGTTCGTCCTGGATTCAAGGATTCAGGAGGAAAAACGGAGACCATTGCGTGTTTTTTATGTTCCAATTCAACTGGTTTGAATATTTTAATTCAGCTGGTTTGAATATTCCAATTCAACTGATTTGAATATAAAAAACATGCAATGATTTTTGTCTCGTCTTCTGTTTTTCCTTTACTCCTGAAACCTTGCGTTTCCAGGACGAACAAACACACAAAACAACCAACAAACGCCTGGCTTTTGATTGATACCAAATTTATATTTATCCGACCAAATTTAACGATGGCGGGCGTAGTTAATACTCAGAATTTTAAAGTTGCTATTATTAAATAATTGGACACGAACAAACGATTTTAATTGACGAACAAACGTAGCCGCCGCCGAACAAACGGTTACAAGCGTAATTTGAAAATGTGGGAGGGCTAACTTCACATTAGTAACTTTTTGTCCCTTTTAGCCACCTTTCTGCTGAAATTAATTTATTCTGATTATTTTGCCTCCCAATGTTATTTTGGGCGACCACAGATGACTGGTGCTAAACATTTATCATCTGCCTGTCCAAAATTTGGCGCAAATCATGTAATTGTGGTTACTTGAAGATCGATCATATTTTCACGTTTCCGTTCTTGTCTTAATTGTTTAATGTTCTTGTAGTACATTTTCGAAAGGAGGAAGTTCTCACGGATAATCCCCAAGCCGCGATAGTGATCCAGACTCTCTGCTATATTTTAAAAGTAATATTCTGTAATCAACTTTCGTAAGACGATTACATAAAAGTTTTTGAAATTTTCCTCCTGCGGCCCACTTAAACCTGAGGAGAGTCTTATTTGGCCCGCGCCAGGTTTTGAGTTTGACACCCCTGGTATAGAGGGACTCTGTCTTGGCGTTCAGCCACAATTTACCCCCTCCCTTCCCCCGGGGCAGGAGCTATGGACGTGTCGGCATGAAAAGTTCTAATAGGCGAATCAGGCGTGTCCTTGGTAGGAGCAATTCATTTTTTGGCAAAAGTCAACTGTAGTTTATAAGGAATATTTCCCTAAATTATCCTGGCTCAACTAGCATTTCTTTCAGAGTTAAAGTAAAAAATGTAAATGTCAAAAACTGATAATATCCCATTTTATTTTTTGGTCTAGGGTATAATTTATCAAAATAAGTCAATTGTATTATATGTCGTTGCAAAGGTAATTTTGTGTAGTTTCATGTGTCCTCGAACCATTTTGCTGTAACTTTTACAGTTTTTGAAATAATTAAGAAAATCTGAAAAATGAGACCCTCTCCCCCCTTAAAATCAAAATATGTAACTTCAAAACGGCTGATCCTATTTGCGTGAAACCTATCCCATTCGATTAAGAATGACCAAATACATTGACATGCTTTTATAACTGTTTCCAAAATTCGGGTTTTTCGCCCCACTGTGCGCCGCGTATCACAAACAATGAGTGCATTCTGCTAGATAGAAATCGCTAAATGTACTTAGCGTAGTGGACATGAATGCAGTCAAAGTAGTCAACGCGCACTTTTGGGTTCAGATTTCCCATGACCACTATACAATGTCCTCTTCGTTAACGATGAACGGAAAAACGCAACAAAATGTTGTTTACAAACTCAAGGATAAACTCCCGTTTCAATAAGCAAAAAACACTCACCCTCAAATTGGCCATAAACACCGTCAGCTGACTCGAAGGCCTCGAAATCATCATTTTCCGGGCTTCTGCTTTCGGGAACATTGTCAAAGTCGTCAATTGGTGGCGGAGTGCTGCACAACAAAGGCGGAATTGTGTTCGACATTTCGGCACCTCCAACTGGATCGTTTTGCTATTTTCACCAAATCACAGACAATTTCCGTAACTAGCACACAACACCTTCACACAAAGCTGAATTAAACTAAATTGGAACTAGAACTCGCCCAATCAATCACAGATAAATCTCAGGCGCGACTATCACCACCCGAAACGTGTACTATGTCGTTCAAGTTCCACGTAACTATTATTTGCCACTTCTATTGCCTGCGCACAAATCACTTGCCAATTAGGAGACTGATTAGCGAACCAGCCAAACATATCACACTCGCGCTTACGTTACAAGTAGGATTGCAGCAATTCGTATTGCAAGGAGCCTTTTGGGCAACAATCGACACACGGTGCACACCTGTCGAAGGCCATTTACCACTTTTTCATGTTTTTGTGGGTGACGCACGACAGCTGTGCTGGGCGAGCTGTTTTTTGTCTTGGCAGAGCATTTACATGCAAACGACACGACACCGATCAATACAATTGTTGTATGCACGTAAAATTGGATTCAAACGGTTGAATATCGGATGTAAAGTGTACGTACGAGTTAATTGATGGACGATATGCACGATTAGGGTGATTTAGAGAAGAAAATTAGGTGGAATTTCGCAAAAGTAAAATAGTGAAAATTTCACTAGCAAAAAATTCTCTTGACACCTGTCTGCGGCTGGCAAAAAAACTTTATGACAGACCGTTTTTGAGGCGGCAATGTTGGCAGAATTGACGCCAGAAAGGAGTGGTCAGTGACATCTATTTGTCATGTGTTGGAATTTAAACAAATCTCAAGGTCCATATAAAAGGTCCATCTAGATTAGTTGCCAAATGGCTGCGCGTCCAAAAACTGGCATCGCGTACAGCTACTTAGCATCCACACTATAGCAGCCAAATGGAGACAGAAAATGACATAACCAAAATTTTATTTTGGTGATTTTTTTTAAATTTAATTATCAAAATCGGACTCTGCGCGTTTGAATTATTACATTCAAGAATTAATCAATTTCACAAAAAAGTTGCAAAATTGTCACAGGAAGAAATCTCTCATCGAATTTCGAATTTCTTATTTTTGTTCAGTGCTAGTCGTTTGGCAAATTTCCTGGCTGTTGCTTATATTAACTTCATTGAATTTATAGAACATGGAATGCGCATACAATATAAAAATGTCATCAAAAAGTGGCTCCAACATCTGGGTAAACTTTTTGAATATTTAGACCAGATTCAGACCAGATTTTCAAATGTATACTAGTCGACGAGGTGTTTGAACTCAGTTCTCGAACTGTCACCGTCAAAAATTAATATTTATTGGCACTAGTGTCATTTCAAGCTTTCTACAAGGCTTGTTTTATTTTCTCCTATCCTATCAGCGCTTAAGTCCTCCGGCACTCATTTCACCACCTAGTCATAGGACTATAACAAGCAGGCGTTTTACGAGATTAGGCGTTTTAATAGACTATAGGCTCCCGAGAGCCACAAGAGCGATACTAGCCCGCAGCTTAGGTCGAAATTTTATTCGTGCCTCAATTTTTACTTCTTCTTCTTACTTCTGTCTCTAATAGACCCGGAAATTGCGGCCAACATTTACACGAGTGGAAATATTTTTTCTTTTGACACTGTGAAAATTTCACTCTATTCTAAAATTTACTAGACTCATGTAAGCCGCGCTTTCGATACGTGATTTCATGATTTCCTGAATTCATGAATTTCATGAATTCATTCACGGACGACCTTAACTTTCGTTAAATTCCAAATTGAAAGAAACGTCATTTCTTGACATTTCTCACCAGACCATTTACACCAAAACCACCTTCATACAAGCCCGGAAGCAGAGCACGGTCATATACTGAAACGACAATTCATAGGCCTGTTCAGATCGAAAATTTACATTGCGGTAAAGGCAAGTCGGGTTGGGTCGCGGCAAACTTTACACGAAAAGTATTGGTTCCCGATCGATTTTCGTCGCGAAAAGTGCAATGTGTCGTGAATTGAAGTGTCTATAATGCAGTGAAAGAAACAAATTCCGATAAAAAGTGAATTTTCCAAGTGTTTTCGCGATTTTTATCAGAGCAGACACAGTTTTTTTACATGCGCTGTGCTTGTGTTAGTGCATCGTGCAACATATATACGACATATTCATAAGGCTCGCTTTGTGTGCATGTATTGCTGCTTCCCGGCTTTCTAAATTAAGGTGGCTTTGATTTACACCAAAGCCACCTTTATTAGAAAGCCGGGAAGCAGCAATACATGCGCACACAAATCAAGCCTATGAACATGTCGTATCACGATGCACTAACACAAGCACAGCGCATATAAAAAACCGTGTCTGCTCCTTTGAGCAGGTATTAATAGAAGGAGAGGGCGAAAGTCACGAATTCCATACAAAGTGACAGCTCAAAAAAGTGCCGAGAATCTCATACATGGGAGAGCAAGCATCTAACAGTAAAGTAGTAATTGTGTCAAAAATTCGTGCGCGCTTGGTTTAATTCTTCTTCTTCTTCATTCTCTTTGTCTTTAAAAGTGGGTTGTCAAAGCATGGAACTTTGTTCGAATCGAGATGTACTGTTACTCTACTTGTGTCAAATCGCTTTGCTTCAACAGTGTTGTTATTGTATTTTTCTCTCCCATTAATTTGCGCTTTCGGCACACTTTTTAAGCGATGTTTCCTCTCCTTCTATTAATACCTGCTCGAAGGTCTGCTCTGATAAAAATCGCGAAAACACGTGGAAAACTCTCTTTTTATCGCGATTTTTTTTCTTTCACTGCATTATAGACACTTCAATTCACGACACATTGCACTTTTCGCGACGAAAATCGACCCGTGTAAAGTTTGCCGCGACCCAACCCGATTTGCCTTTACCGCAAAGTAAATTTTCCATCTGCTTAAGCCTATGATTTGACGTTTAAGGCTATGACCGTGTTCTGCTTCCGGGCTTGTATTAAGGCGGATTTACACGAATCCGTCTACCACATAAGAAAAACTCCCCGCCGTCACAATTAGAAAAACAACGGACAAACGTTCGGACACGCGCCAGAGAACAAAAAATACGCCTCAGCCCACAAATTAATATGAAATGTCGAAATATATTTGCGAGCAAGAATCGTGCCTGATTTCTATTTTCGAATTCATTTGTGTACGGATGGCTTAACTTTCGTCAAATTCCCAAATTGAAAGAAACGTCATTTCTTGACATTTCGCCCTAGACAGCATATACACGAATCCGTCTACCACCTAATTAAAAAAAAACTGCCCACTGTCACAATTAGGAAAACAACGGACATAATCGGGCACGGGCATTGGACAACGTTCGGATTGCTGCTTTTTTTGACGGGTACGATGTTATGGCTGCCAGCAATTCGGGTTCGGACGATAGTAGTGCAGCTCCCGATAATTTTCATATTTCCTCGTCGAATGGCGATTCAGACGGCAACCTGAATCAATTAACCACGAAATGTCCTTTGTGTCTATCGCCAAAGCAAAAGTTCTATTGTCAAAGTTGCCTTCGCAGTGGTGATTTCGTACATTCCGCGCATCATCTTTCCGAGAGGTAAGTAGTGCAACCCCAAAGATACGGAAATTAGCCCCACGATTCGTTCCGTTTAATTAAATTGATGTCATGGCGAATGGATTCATCGTCTCATATTCCGATTGCTGTTTGATTTGAACACACGGTGGAATGGCAAATTTCACTGCTTTCTTACGTGGTCACGTAAACAAAGGAGCCTAGCGAAGCATGCGAGCGAGAGTCAAGACGCGAGTACGCAGTGGAAATGTTTGGTCGTCTGGGGAAAAAGTGAAGGTATCGAAGCGTTTACTAATATTCCATGCAACGAGAATTGGAAGAATGTCCTTGAGGCCAGTGGTTAGCTAGTGCAAGTTCGAGGTAATGGCATGATGTCGATTTCGTCAACTTGTGGTGGGATGAATCAAGTTGTAGACATGCTCCAGCTGATCGGTAGAGCCAGATGACTGACACATTTCTATCAACTTCGTGTGTCAGATGTTCTTGGTGTTCCACGAATGAAGAATGCTTCAACCGAGCAAGAAGAGTAGGTCAACAAAACAACTCAAGTGGCTCCGCTCTTATCAACGTTTTTTTTATAGGATGAAATCAGGGTGGTCCGAAAAGTCTCCATTTTCACCATGATAAGACGCGCTGATTGCAAAATGGTTTGTTTGGGAAGCGCCCATTCAGGAAAGCTGCCGCATTTTCAAATACATGCGTTGCATACTTCCAAAATAAGTTCACGTTTGTAAAGCAATTCCCTTTGTCCTTATCTACTCGCTAGTGATATTACGTCCCAGGAAACGGGCATGGAAAAATTAGCGGGAAAAGAATACTCTGTTGACAAAATTCAGCTAATTAAGAAGAATGGACAAAATCAAACCATGGAGTCATGGGGCTGTAATAGAAACCCCACCCCCAAAACTATGATTTTCTTAGGATCCTTCCATCACTATATCTCTATCTAGAAACAAACCAAATTTGACCACAAAATCACCATACGATTAACGAGAAACAAGACAAACAGACAATCGATCGCGCACTAAAGCCCATCCCGATTTGAAACTTGTTGCATTCCACTACGTTGCTAATTACGACTACAATCAGCACCTAAGTGTAGTCATCGGAATATGGATAAGGTTTGCCAGCATTGCGACGCATGGAAGTTTAAAAATGAAACTCCAAGAAAGTGCTGCGCTAATGGAAAAGTGTGATTGTCAGAATTGCATTCACCACCCGAGCCATTAGCATCGTTGGTGTCAGGCAACACAGAGCAATCAAAACATTTCTTGACATACGCAAGTACAATTCATGTTTCCAAATGACATCATTCGGGCGACAGTAATCGTACGCGATAATTACATGCCAACATTCAAAGTGCAAAGCTAAATTTATCATCGTCCTTGATCGCTACTACTCCTTTCGGACACAGAGCATAAATTCCTCCAAATGTATTTCATGGGAAATACTGACGAAGAAATTGATCGACGTGTTTGACTCAACGCAGGCACTAAACGCGAAATCGTCGCTGCACTACAAGATTTATTCGATCAACATAATGAATTGATTCGATTGTCCAGAACTGCGCTTAAACAAATGCCAGCTGACGATTACAAAATTCTTACTAGATCAGACAAAACACCTCTTGGCCAACACGAAAGACGGTATAATGCACCAACTATCGATGAAGTGGCAATTGTCAATGGAAGAATTTGCATCACACGACATAATTCTTAATCGCAGAATGGTTTTGTTCAGCGAGTTGCAAAAACTCATCGGTCATACGACGGTTTCATTATATTCTGGCAAGGAGAAGGTGGATACCATTTCAACATCAAAATGAGAATTCCAGTCACAGGTGAATGCTTTGACACAAAGAGATAATTTCATTTCAATAGTACAACTTAACTCATTGGATCAATAATTAATTTACAGATGTGGCAACGAACTAGTGTGTGGCATGAATTACTACTATTCGTATCAATTGATGATTCGTCAAAACATCGACAATCACATCTTGAAATGTGGTCAATTGTTTGATCAATATATTGTCGATATGTATGCAAAAATTAAGACCGAACGACATCTCTACATTCGCTTAAACCAAGTCAAGTTGCATTCGGAGGAATACATAAATACGTCTACGTACGTGATGCAATACTCTATTGAATGGCAAAAAAGAGGATTGCCAAACTGCGCACATTTGATCGAGCAAATCAGACCGCATCAAATCGATGAAGTGATTTCTGCGGAAATACCTAATGCAAACTTTGATCCTGAATTATTCGAAGTCATCAGCAAGATCATGATCCATGGTCCATCCAATTTCTATATGTACAATACTCCGGGGTAAAACCGTACAGCCGATGATGGCTGATCTACTAAAACAACGAATGACCCCATCTTACTCAAAAATATCGGAACGGACCTATGCGGGCCATTCCAAATTAAATCCAGCGATTTGCGAAATCAATGAAGGTCTATGTAGTCATATTCGTCTGTATGGCTTCGAAAATGATACATTTGGAATTGAGCTCTGATCTGAGTACCAACACGTATTTATCCGCATTTATTCGATTTACAACCCGAAGAGGACAATAGTAAGATCAGACAATGGCACTAATCTGGTTTGTGCTTCGAAAGTTTTGAGAGAGGCCTGGCAAAGCCTAACCGCCGAATTACGCGAAGATAAAGGAATTAAATTGATTCATAATCCACCAAGAGCAAGCCATTTTGTCGGTGGGAAGCGATATATGAAACAAATGCAGAGCATATCAAATTTGAGCTATGAGGAATTTCAAACTGCAAACTGTAGCCGTCCACTATACCCCCTTTATCAATGGCACCGAACTAACTGAAATTCTGTGGTCTTACGGCAACTGCCTCTACGGGGCGGACCACACCCGTTTTGTCAATTCAAAACGGCCAAAAGCTGCCAATATGCCTTCCTGGCAAGAGCCCCGGCAGGAGCCCTGAAGGTTCGATGCAGGAAGGTTGTGTTTGTCTGTGTATATGTGTGGGTACGATATATGTGTTTTTTCGTCATATTGGGAGCATTACATCTCGGCGCGGCTGCTCTCAATTTTACTAATTCGCGCCGGTGTTGAAACAAATCCAGGCCCACAGGTATGGATTTGTAGTGTCTGCAACCAACGAATCGGTTCGAATGCCAGATCAGTGCAGTGTAATTGCTGCAGGGAACGGGTTCACTTTAGGTGTTCGGGGTTACGAAGACATGGTCAACACTCCTCAGCATATGTTGCGGCAGGTTGTATGAATTCCGGGCAACCCAGGGCTGCTCCTAGCCCGCCTTCTCCACCACTGCCCCCTACACCGCCAAACAATATGATAAGGAATGCCAGACCCAGTCTTACGCCTGGCCCTCCCCCTCCAGCAGTTTTCACTGCGCTATCTATATTACAGTTTAACTGTAATGGCATTCACCGAAAAATCGCTGAGATCACACACTTCTTGAGTTCCAACAGAATTCTCATCGCCGCCATCCAAGAGACGTTGCTTCACGCAAACTCGTCTCTAAGCGTCCATAGCGAATATGTTATACTGCGGAAAGATCGACCGGCCGCCACGGATGATTCTCACCCTGGAGGTGGACTTGCCTTCCTAATACACAAGTCCGTACATTACTGTGTATTAGATGTAGTTGCTGACGGTACGGCGGAAATTCAAGCCATCTCAGTTCCATCAGGGAGTACTAATATCGAAATTTTTAATATTTATGTACCACCTCATTCCAGTTGCCCTTCAGGCTACCGTTTCGATATTGGTCCTCTCCTTTCCGGAGAGCACAGGGTCATCCTTGGCGACTTTAATGCGCACCATGAGCTCTGGCATTCGGACCTCAACAACAATGCCAGGGGTATAAACTACCGCCGAATCACTTGACGCCTCAGAATTCTGTTCACTCAATGAAGACTCGCCGACTAGAGTCGTGGGCACTTGCAGTAGTTCTCCTGACATAACTATTGTCAGTGCCAGCCTAATTGCTGCTTCCCGATGGGAAGTACGTACCACCCTTAGATCAGATCACCTCCCAATCATTATAAAAATTGACAAACCAGCGAACATGACCAAGTCTGAGAAGCGTGGTCCTACGGAAACTGCCTCTACGGGGCGGATTACACCCGTTTTCTACATGGAAACGGCCAAAAGTTTCCAATATACCTCCCTGGCAAGAGCCCTGAAGGTTCGATGCAGGAAGGTTGTGTTTGTCTGTGTATATGTGTGGAGCATTACATCTCGGCGCGGCTGCTCTCAATTTTATTAATTCGCGCCGGCATTGAAACAAATCCAGGCCCAGAGGTATGGTTTTGTAGTGTTTGCGGCCAACGAATTGGTACGAATGCCAGGTCAGTACAGTGTAATTGTTGCTTGGAATGGGTACATCTCAGGTGTTCTGGCCTGAGAAGGGTTGGTCAGCACTCCACAGCATATGTTGCACCGGGATGCATAAATACAGGGCGACCAAGGGCTGCTCCTAGCCCTCCACCTCCTCCTCAGCCCCCAGCACCCCCAAACAATATGATCAGGAATGCTAGGCCTAGTTTAACCCCTGCTCCTCCTCCAGCGGTTTTCACTCCACTGTCCTTATTGCAGTTTAACTGCAACGGCATTCACCAAAAAATCACCGAGATCACTCACTTCATGAGTGTAAACAGAATTCTGATTTCTGCTATCCAGGAGACTTTGCTCCATTCGAACTCGTCTCTTAGCGTCCATGGCAATTACGTTATACTGCGCAAAGATAGACCAGCCGCCAGGAATGATTCTCACCCTGGAGGTGGACTTGCCTTCCTAATACACAAGTCCGTACATTACTGTGTATTAGATGTAGATGTCGACGGTACGGCGGAAATGCAAGCCATCTCAGTTTCATCAGGGAGTACTAATATCGAAATTTTTAATGTATATGTTCCACCACACTCTAGTTGCCCTTCTGGCTATCGTTTCGATATTGGTCCTCTCCTATCTGGAGAGCACAGGATCATTCTTGGTGACTTTAACGCGCACCATGAGCTCTGGCATTCTGACCTCAACAACGATGCCAGGGGTATAGCTATTGCCGAATCTCTAGACGCCTCAGATTTCTGTCCACTCAATGAAGACTCGCCGACTCGAGTCACAGGCACTTGCAGTAGCTCTCCTGACTTAACTATTGTAAGTGCCAGCCTAATCAGTGCTACTCGATGGGAGACGCACACTGCTCTCTCGTCCGATCACCTCCCAATCATAATAAGAGTTGACAAACCAGCAAACCTGACTAAGTCTGAGAAGCGAACGTTTGTCAATCACAAGAAAGCCGATTGGGAGGGTTTCAAAGCATACTCGTCGGCGAAGTTCACCGAGCTACCCACACCAACTAACGTTCATAAGGCCGAAAGAAATATTAGGAACGTCATTGCCAAAGCAGCGGCACGTTTTATTCCTGCTGGACGTATCCCGAAAGTTCGACCTAATTTCCCTACCAGTGCCGCCAGATTAGCCGATGAACGAGATGACATCAGACGCGCTCACCCAGGTGATCCCAGAATTCAGGAGCTTAACTCCGAAATCAACCGACAAGTAAAAGACTATCGGAAGGCGAAATGGAACGAGCACCTAAATGACTGCAACCTCAATGAAGGTGTCAGTAAACTATGGTCTACTGTCCGCGCCCTATCCAATCCTAGGAAAGGAAAGGGCAATAATGCCATCAAATTTGGCCATAAGAGCACCAGCGAACCCCTTCAGTGCGCAAGCCTGTTCAATAAGCAATTTATTGAACATCCCAAGTCCGATGGCTTAAAGCGTAAAATTAGAAGACGGATTCGCAGTAGAAATGTTGACACTATACCATCGTATACTGCGGACCAGGTTAAAAAAGTCATTGAGAATGCTAAAAATTCAAAGGCCCTTGGACCCGATGGCATTTCGATGGCCATGTTGAAACATCTCGACCTTCCAGCCATTGAGTATCTCACGGCAGCCTTTAACTTGTCGATGTCCACGCTTGCCATCCCTGAAATCTGGAAAACAGGACGGATTGTCCCCTGTCTCAAACCGGGTAAAAGCGCTGGTCTCGGTGAATCCTACCGACCCATAACAATACTTTCACCTGTCGCAAAGACGCTAGAGGCCCTTATTCACCCCACTCTTGTTAAGCATGCTAAGCTAGAACCTCACCAGCACGGCTTCAGGAAAATGCATAGTACCACCACAGCCCTCGATGCGATCACTACACGCATCCGTAATGGGCTAAACCACAGTCGTCCTTGCCACAGAACGATTCTTGTGGCAATTGACCTAACGAGTGCTTTCGACAATGTCAATCACTCGATGCTTCTCGCTAACTTACTGAATATGCATATCCCTGCTCAAGAGATCCGTTGGATTGCAAACTATCTAGCTGGTCGGCATTCCTTCACTGAGTTTCGTGGCAAACGTTCTAAGCTTAGGAAAATCAAATTAGGTGTTCCACAGGGTGGGGTACTCTCCCCCACTCTGTTCAACATCTACATGTCCGGCCTTCCTACACCACCGGAAGGAATCGAGGTGATTTCCTACGCAGACGATTGCACCGTACTCGCCACCGGGGAGGATAAGGATGAAATGCGCCTCCAAATTAATCGCTATCTCGGACGATTACAGGCTTTCTTCCAAAGCCGAAACCTCACCATCTCCGCGTCTAAATCTTCTGCGACATTTCTTACCACCTGGTCGGTGGATTGTCGGTGGGAGGTTGATGTACGTATTGGCAACAATCCAATTCCTACTGTTGCAAATCCTAAAATTCTCGGGCTCCATTTAGAGAACATGATGACGTCAGCTCATCACGCAGCATCCGTTTGTGAAAAGATGCGCAGTAGGAATAAAGTCCTAAAAGCACTAGCTGGTAGCACCTGGGGCAAGGATAAAGAAACCATGCTAGTCACATACAAAGCGGTGGGTCGAGCAGTTGCTGATTATGCAGCCCCAGTTTGGTCACATAGTTTATGTGATACAAACTGGACCAAAATTCAGGTCTGCCAAAATGCTGCTCTACGCACAGCCACAGGTTGCCTCTTGATGTCTGCCCAGGATCACTTACATCAAGAGACAAAATTGATGCCAATACGTGACCACAATCTCCTACTGTCCAAACAATATCTTGTTGGTTGCTACCGTGAGAATCATCCCAACAACAGTCTCATGGACCGAATTCCTCCACCACGACATGTCAGGCGTGATTTGCGAGACCTAGAGAGAGAGGTCCAGGGATACAAGAGGGACCCTTACGACGATGATGCATACCGAGCTGCCATCGCTGAGATTCACACTGCAGAAGTGAGTCGGTCTATTGCGAGATTAGGTGCGAACAGAGTCCTCTCAGTGCGCCCTCCACCCATTTCGCCTGAGGAGATTAGGCTCCCGAGAGCCACCAGAGTGACATTAGCTCAACTTCGGTCGGGCTTTTGTTCACGCCTCAATTCGTACCTTTCTCGCATTAACCCGGACATTCAAAACATCTGTCCAAACTGCGCTGGCGCTCCACACGATGTGGGTCACTTGTTTCAATGCCCAGCTGCGCCCACTGACTTAACCCCTATCTCACTGTGGGAAAACCCTATCGCAGCAGCTATGTTTTTGTCCCTTGACATAACGGACGAAAGCATCGACGAACCATAACTCGAATCCACATAGATGCACAGCGGTTGCACACCTTTCTGCACCGCTAAAAGAAGAAGAAGAAGAAGAAGTCTGAGAAGCGAACGTTTGTCAATCACAAGAAAGCCGATTGGGATGGTTTCAAAGCTTACTCGTCGGCGAAGTTCATCGAGCTAACATCACCTACCAACATTCATGAAGCCGAGAAAAATATTAGGAACGTCATTACCACAGCCGCGGCACGTTTTATTCCGGCAGGACGTATCCCGAAAGTTCGGCCTAACTTCCCCACCAGTGCCGCCAGATTAGCCGATGAACGTGATCAGATCAGAAGCGCTCACCCTGACGATCCCAGAATTCAGGAGCTTAACTCCGAAATTGACCGACAAGTTAAAGACTATAGGAAGGCGAAATGGAATCAGCACCTCGATGAATGTAACCTCAATGAAGGTGTCAGCAAATTATGGTCTACCGTCCGCGCCCTTTCCAATCCTCGGAAAGAAAAGTGCAACAACGCCATTGAATTTGGCAACACAAAAACTGCGATCCTCTTCAGTGTGCTAGCCTGTTCAATAAACAATTTATTGAACATCCCAAGTCTGACGGCCTCAAGCGCAAAATTAGAAGACGGATTCGCAGCCAGAAAGCTGACACCATACCATCTTTTACAGCGGACCAGGTTAAAAAAGTCATCGAGAATGCTAAAAACTCCAAGGCCCTCGGACCAGATGGTATTTCGATGACCATGTTGAAACATCTCGACCTTCCAGCCATTGAGTATCTCACGGCCGCCTTTAACTTGTCGATGTCCACGCTTGCCATCCCTGAAATCTGGAAAACAGGTCGAATTGTTCCTTGTCTCAAGCCAGGGAAGAGCGCAAATCTTGGGGAATCCTACCGCCCCATTACGATACTTTCTCCTGTCGCAAAGACGCTGGAGGCCCTTATTCACCCCACTCTTGTTGCACATGCGAAGCTAGAACCTCACCAGCATGGCTTCAGGAAGATGCATAGTACCACCACTGCCCTCGATGCGATCACTACACGCATTCGTGATGGGCTAAATCAACGCAGTCGTTGTCACAGAACTATTCTGGTGGCAATAGACCTATCAAGTGCATTCGATAAGGTCAATCATTCAATGCTCTTAGCAAACCTGATGAATATGCATCTTCCTGCACAAGAGATCCGTTGGATTGCCAACTATCTAGCTGGTCGGCACTCCTTCACCGAGTTCCGAGGCAAACGTTCTAAGCTTAGGAAAATCAAATTAGGTGTTCCACAGGGAGGGGTACTCTCCCCTACTCTGTTCAACATCTACATGTCCGGCCTTCCCACACCACCTGAAGGAATCGAGGTGATTTCCTATGCTGACGATTGCACCGTACTCGCCACAGGGAATGATAAGGATGAAATGCGCCTCCGAATTAATCGCTATCTGGGACGATTACAGGCATTTTTCCAAAGCCGAAACCTCACTATATCTGCGTCCAAATCCTCTGCGACTTTTCTAACCACTTGGTGGGAGGACATCAGATTGGAGATGGATATACGTATTGGCAACAATTCTGTTCCTACTGTTAAAAACCCCAAAATTCTCGGGCTTCACCTAGAGAACATGATGACGTCTGCAAATCATGCAGCTTCAGTCTGTGAAAAAATGCGCAGTAGGAACAACATCCTAAAAGCTCTAGCTGGTAGCACCTGGGGCAAAGATAAAGAAACCATGCTAGCTACTTATAAAGCGGTGGGTCGAGCGGCCGCTGATTATGCAGCCCCAGTTTGGACACATAGTCTATGTGACACAAACTGGTCCAAAGTTCAGGTCTGCCAAAATGCCGCTCTACGCATCGCAACAGGTTGCCTTCTGATGTCTGCCCAGGATCACTTGCATCAGGAGACAAAATTGATGCCAATACGTGATCACAATCTCTTACTCTCAAAACAGTATCTTGTTGGTTGCTACCGTGAGGATCATCCCAATAATCATCTCATGGACCGAATTCCTCCACCACGACATGTCAGGCGTGGTTTACGAGACCTTGAGAGAGAGGTTCAGGGATACAAACGGGACCCTTACGATGAAGTTACACACCGAGCCGCCATTGCAGCGATCCACACTGAAGAAGTGAATAGGTCTATCGCGAGTTTAGGTGCGAATAGAGTCCTCTCAGAGCGCCCACCACCAATTTCGCCTGAGGAGATTAGGCTCCCGAGAGCCACTAGAGTAACACTAGCCCAACTCCGGTCGGGCTTTTGTTCACGCCTTAATTCGTACCTTTCTCGCATAAACCCGGACATCCAAAACATCTGTCCAAACTGCAATGGTACTCCTCATGATGTGGGCCATTTGTTTCAATGCCCCGCTGCGCCCACTGATCTTACCCCTATATCGCTGTGGGAAAATCCTATCGCAGCAGCTATGTTTTTGTCCTTAGACCTCACGGACACAAACATTGACGAACCATAAATCGTACCCACATAGATGCACAGAGGTTTCACACCTTTCTGCACCGCTACAAGAAGAAGAACTAACTGAAATTCTCATCCCTTCCCATTTTGTCCTTCAAAGAAGAATTATTGCTCCACCAAGGGGATCGGAATTAAATGAAAATCTCCCGGTCCCTAAACTTCATATCAGAGCGCCACGAAATGCCTTTTGGAGAATTTTTCAAACTAAGTATCTCCATCACCTCCATAAAAGATACAAGTGGAAACGTCCAAATCGTCAGTTAAATGTTGACAATGTGGTAGTCATCAAGAATAGCAGTAGTCCTGCACTGTGCTGGAAAATAGCTCGTGTTACGGGCGTATTCCCTGACGCAAAAGGAGTAGTTCGACAAGTTGCTTTGAAGACTGCTACAAAAACGAATATGCTACGAGCGGATCATCAGCTAGTACCCTTGTTATCTGAGGATGATGAGACTCCTCAATCGAACATGATGCAGGAGGTTTAACTACACAATCATATGACCCGACGTTCCGGTAACGCGGGGGAGACTAACACTCGAACATTATCTAACACGGTCCGTTAAACTGCTTTTTTGTTGAGGTGTTGAGATCTACATCATGCTCAGCAGTGTTATTTATCCCCATAAATGGGTACTCGTTTAACATCTGAGTGAGATCATAGTCCGTCACATGGGTCGTGAGTTCAAAAAACACCATAAATTGAATTGGTTCACGGTGAGACTCGAACACATGACCCTGTGCACCGAAGGTGCGTCCACTAACCACTACACCAGCCGGACTACTAAATGAAATCATCCATCTAATAAAAAAAAATTTGGTAGCTTGGGCTGGAATATACCTCGCCACTTAGATACTATCTCGGAAAAAAACCCAGTCGTCCTAAATCAATTTTATAGCCAAGATTGTAGGTCTCACAAATACGCACAGATTTCTTTTGTTCTAAAAAAAATGCTCTCTGTTTCTTCACTTTTCAGACTATGTGAAAAACAGCGCAAACTCAACAATATCAAAACCAGTCTAAAGAAATGCGAAGAAAAATGTGATCAATTCCTACAAAAGAAAATTCTCGAGGAGAATCTCAAGCTGCAAGTAAAAAACTCCCACGATCGCATCAAAATCCTCAAGAAACAAATCAGCGAAAAGCGAACATACGTTCAGCAACTGAAAACGCGCCGCGATCAACAAGCTCAACAAACGAATCAAATAAAACATCGACTGCCGAGCTACGAGGACAAAGTGGTGACGCTCGGCTACTATGTGGCCGATCGATTCCAGCGCAATGTAGGCCTGTCCAATCAGCTCGTCGAGAAGGGCGACCAATTCAAAAAGGTCATTCGTCTGGACATTCAACGTTTGCTCAAATACATTTTTCCCATTCGCGAACACATACCAAAGCAGCATGAATCAAGCGATTCGTCCAGTATATCGGATACGGCGGCCGCTCTAGCCGAAGCCACCAATACCACTTTTGTTCGTGGCAAATGGATCTTTCAGGATAGTATGTTCAATGATTTGCAGCATATCATAGTGGCGCCATCGTTGCCGGCCAACGGAGACTATTCGGCGTATTTGGATTGGATAGCGCAAAATAAGGAGGCGGCACCGCCATCATCGTCAACCAACGAAACACTACCAAGCACACAGCCAGCCTATCGCATTAGTGCCGGTCTAACGTACGTGACACAATTGACGAACATTCTTAGTTTCTATTTGAACGTTAGGCTTCCGCACAAGTTGGCGTACGGGTAGGTGTTTCGACTTCTAGTATAATCCAGAACCATTCGTTCTAATCGTTTCGCTTTGTTTCGTATGTTTCAGGGATTTCTGCCGCAAGGAACTGAACGAACAGCAATTCAATCGTAAAGTTTCAAAACTGAACTCAAACATTATGTACCTGGGCTATACACAACACGTTAAACTAAATTCATTGAACCAACTACACACTGTGACGAATCTTTTGGAAATTCTCAATCCGGCCACGTGTGTTCTGGGTCATATCGGTCCGGTCGATGTGGCCGACGCGCCGCTTGTTAAATCCATCGATTCACAAGTTTTACTAGACTTAGAGACTGGCACTGAATCTGAAACGGATGGTAAATATATTTATTCTTTAGCATCGGGTGAAATTTTGAGATATCTGTTTTTTTCTGTTTTTCAGACGAATCATCACTGCGTTGCGACTGGGAATCGGTTCCGCACTTTATTCAGTCACACGATTTAAGTCCACCGATGCCATCATCAATGGCGGGCGGGCTATCATTGGCAAACAATCAACAAGCGGCCAGTATAGCTGGCGGATTAATGACCAGTGCTGCAGCGAGTATTGCATCAATGTTTCGCGGATGGACAGGCAATAGATAAGCACTTGACGATGATGTCGATCTTTTTAAACATGCTTAGCCCGATTCGGACATTTTATTTTATGACATTGATAATAATAAAGAAAAATGGGAAATATAACGTCTAACAATAATAATACAACAAATATATTAAAAACACAAAAAGATTGAGATTGTTGGAATGTAAAGATGATAAGGTCATGTATAAAGTTAGGATACTCCTCCCATTAGTTACGAGTACTTGGACTAGCAGCCAAAGTGGATGTTTATACGATGCTAAAATATTATATTAACTTTAATTATTATTTTTTTATTATACTGAACTTGTAAATAAACTACATTTAATTTATATGCGATAGTTTGATCAACTACCCGACTCCAATTTAGCAAAATTGAACAAATCATTGTACTAATGTGAACAAAAATTATTATGAAAGTGAGAAAATAAAAAGTAAAATTATTTTTGATCAATTTCGAAAGTTTCTTCGTTGCTTTTTGGTGAAAGAGGGGCGCGTCTTATGGGCATTGAGTATAAAATCGCTTGTCATCGTTTTTTATTTTATCTCGTCGTGCGCAAATTAGGCGGTCTGAAGTTTTGTCTAATTATGAAAAAAAAAATCAACGACGGAGGGAGATACTACAGGGTTATCCATTTGGAGGAAAAGAGCAGCTCTGCCATCTGATAACTGTCAAATATAAACGTGAGCCAAACTAGTATTTTTTTAGTTGAAGGTTTGCCATTTCACAATATGGATTGTTTGACCGTCACACAACGCGCTAAAATTGTTAAAACTGTTTTACCAAAGTGATGAATCTCCAATGAATACATTTCGCGCTTGACGACCAGATTATGGTCGTCATAATCCGCCTATCCAGCGAACAATAGCCAACACAATACGAAAATTCCAAGAAACTGGCCGGGTACAGACTTCGTAAGGCCCGTGCATCATCGTTTTGTCCATACGACCGAAAACATTGCTGCTGTGAGAGAATTGACGAAAACCCAAATTTGCCGATTCCACGGCGCGCAGCATTTGGGTTTGCCATACGGCACCTTGTGGTGTATTTTACATCTGTCATGATCTGAGCAATTTGTGGTTTCAACAAACCCTAGAGCATTTTCGAAACAACGTTCGACAAAAAAACTTCCAGTTGTGTCGATGTTTTCCTCGCCTGTAATATATGTCACTTAAATATGGCGAATTGAAAAAGAAGGAGTGGTATTTCCTAAGACGGGATTAATATTTTATTGTGTAAATGATCATTTCGGGCACCAGTTGTGCCCTTCTTCAGTACAGATCCACTGATTTACATTTGATGCTCCCTGCATTAATATACCTAAAGAAGTAATGGTATCTCCTACCTGGGTTTCTTACCCCCTAATTACCCTACAAGTCACTCCCAACTTTTAAGTACGTTTACCTGCTTCGGATAATTTCCTCAGCAACCTAGATTGTATGTTGCCGGTATCGTGATTCATCCTGCAATGTTCCGGTTCCTTAAGAATCGCTAGGCTTTCCACTGCATCGAGCTTGCGCCGATTAACTCCTCGGTGAATGATGTTGACGCTATCCCATGTTATGTCATGCCCTGTTTCCACCATGTGTCGTGCTACCATCGATTTTATCGACCCCGGGTCTTTGTTGCTTTTCTTGGCGACTTCTGCTTCCCTTATATGTTCGTTCCATCTGACTGCTACTAATCGTTTCGTCTGCCCTACGTACGTTTTTTCACATCCTGGACACGATACCTTGTATATTCCGCACTCTTCGTGTTTCTCCTTTTTGTCCTTGGTCGATCCTAGTTTGTTCCCTAGCTTTTGTTGTCTGCTTGTCGAAACCATGTCCAAACCTATTCCCTTCATCGCCTTCCGTAGTTGCCTAGATATTCTCGAATGTGTCACTCCAATCCTCCTCTTCGGTGCGTTGTAACGTGGTCATCGCTGTCTCCTCCATCCTGGTCTTCTTCTTTCGGATGAGGTTTGATATCACTCGTGGTTCGTATCCGTTCTTCTGGCCTGTTTGAATGATGTGATGTTGCTCCTTTTCAAACTTCTCCTTGCTCAGCGGGACGGTATATAACCGGTGGATCATCGAATGATACGGCGCCATCTTCTGTGGAAAAGAATGGTTAGAGTTAGATGGGATAGTGCGCTGGGTGTGGATGGGTTTCCGATATATGTCAAACTCGATTTCGCCGTTGTTCCTGATGATTTTAAGGTCCAGGAATGGCAGCTCACCATTAACCTCTGTTTCCATCGTGAATTGGATGTTGTTGTGGGCATTGTTCAGATGGCTCCGAATCCGCTCGCCTTCGTCCTTTTCGATGATTGCTAGCACATCATCCACGTATCTTACCCAGAACCTCGGTAATTGACTCCTCTCCTCCAGTTGTCCTTCGATCCGGTTCATAAATATTTCACTTATGAAAGAAGACAGTGGCCACTCCTCTGGTGCCCTTGTAGAACCTGCCTCGGAAAGTGAGATAATTTTCCGTCATGCACACCTTAGCTAGTCGCATGAGCAGATTAACTTCCCTTCTCCAAGGTGGCGATGAAGGGCCCTTCGATAGCAGCCATTCTTCCAGGTGGAGTAGAGCGTCCATCACCGGGATGCTGGGGAAGAGCGCTTTGACGTCAAACGATACAAATTGCTCCTCTGCTGATATTGGTCCTGCGTTGCTGAGCTTGTCGATGAGATCCTCCCTGTTCGTCAGACTTCTTGTGGAGCCGCTTCCGCCTAAAGAATTGAACCTCCGGAGTAGCCATTTCGCGATGTTCTGCGTCGGTGAATTGGTGGCTGCGACGATTTCCGTGAACTCGTTTCCGGGCTTGTGGACTTTGGGCTGGCCTTTAATCCTTGGGAGGGCAGGGTTCGGCATTCGCAGTTGGGAGGGTTGATCAATGATGGAAGTGCACTCCTTCAACACCTTCTCCACCCTTTTGATAGAGTCCGGAAGGGGATCCTTACGCAGTTCGAAGTACTCACCAGAGTTAAGTTTTTCGAACATTGCTGAATTGTAGTCTTCCTTGTCCACCACTACTACTGCGTTACCCTTGTCTGCTTGAAGGTAGTAGAGGTATATTAATGCAGGGAACATCAAAGGTAAATCAGTGGATCTGTACTGAAGAAGGGCACAACTGGTGCCCGAAATTATCATTTACACAATAAAATATTAATCCCGTCTTAGGAAATACCACTCCTTCTTTTTCAATCTACAAACATTCGACAAGCTATGACCGAATTACGATCCGAATTATGCGAAAAAGTAATGAAAAATAACCTCAAAAGGATCGTGTCCTGTAAAAGGCCCTGTGGAGGGCATTTGAATCTCCCTCTCTTGATTTGCCCTAACTCCTAGTGGAGCATGGTGCGACAACGACAACTGAATTCGATTGTCAGCCATTTCTACCTTCGTACCAATTCGCCGATTAGCATCTGACACGTGCGCCGACGGAGTTATTCATTTGAAACTGTTCTGGACCAGAAAATCTTCAATATAGGGCGAAGACACGAAATCACAATTTGCAGTTTCTTGGTTACATTTGCAATAACTTTCCAAGTACTGCTCCCATGTATTAGCACTGAGAGCACCCGGGAGCGGAACATATTCAGCTTGGTTTTGGTACTGAGATGTTGGTTATAGACGAACGATGTCCTTCTTCTTTTAGCGGTACAGGAAGGTGTGAATCTATATGGACTCGTTTTATAGTTCGTCGTCGTTTTCGTCCGTAATCTCCAGTGACAAAAACGTGCCAGCTGCAATGGGGTTTTCCCATAGTAAGAGGGGGATGAGATTAGTGGGTGCAGCTGGGCATTGAAACAAATGGGCCACATCGTGTGGCGTGCCAGCTCAATTTGGGCATACGTTTTGTATGTTTGAGTCTATGCGAGATAGATACGAATTGAGGCGTGAGCAGAAGCCTGACCGAAGTTGGGCTAAAGTCACTCTGGTGGCTCTCGGGAGCCTAATCTCCTCAGGCGAAATAGGTGGTGGGAGCGCTGCGAGGACTCTGTTCGTACCTAAACTCGCAATAGACCGACTCACTTCCCCATTGAGCCTCGAAGGTCTCCATGCAGGAAGGTTGTATATGGCTGTGTATACGTATGGATTCGAACGATGTCCTGTCCCGTACCACCATTTTCGGCAACTATGCTTCCCAGGTAGAGCAATTAATCTACCTCATGTATAGGCTCGCCATTAAATTGGATGGCAATGGGTGTTTCCTCTAAGTATAGCTGGGCTAAGTTGGTTGGATGGACTCTCCTGAATAGTGGCGCTAAATCCAATGTAAATGGCTTCATCGGAATACCACGCACTATATGTCCCACAAAATACCAACTCTTTCTCTCTCTTTCCTTTTCATCCCTAGTGGAGCATAGGGCATTGACTACGCTTCTTTTCCACCTCTCCCTATTAGCAGTCATCGCCTTTAAATGGTCCCACGATTTGCGTATAGATTTTCACTCTGCTTCAACCGACCTCCTCCATATATTTCTAGTTCGTCCAACACGACGGCCTCGGTTTCCTGCGGGTTCCAATGTTTTTTGGCTCTTTTCGAAGTGTGTGACCTATCCACTGCCACTTCCGCCTTTTGATGTCGATGCCTATCCTATTTTGGCCAGTGATTTCCAGGAGGTCATCGTTAGATATTTAGCGAATTCGAATTATTGCGGATACAAGTTATGAACGACGCGTTGTCCCGTGTGTTCGTGTGCGACTGGTCGATTCGAATGTTCGTGTAAGACTGCGACTCGTTCGATCCTGTCTCTCTCGATAAAGATACAATGGTGTCGTTCGTCGGTAGGGTTGTCGGTTCCTGATTTATCAGGGTTTCCACATATATTACCTCAGGTCAGCCAACTCGTAGGATAAGCCGTAGGCACTGGATCACGAAAGTTTGCAGTATGGTTGTAATGTTACTGGTCAAACTGTTAAATACTGCTCGGGCTTTATTTAGGCGGGACTCTACATCGACATCAGCACCACCACACGCTGTCACTACGCTTAATCAAATCATTTCCATCCCATATTTTTCTTTATTAGTCGCCTTGAGTGTCGTTGATTACGTCGTCGAGGAACAGCATTGGTGATAAAATACAGCCTTGTCTAGCTTCATTATACTCCTAAAAAAATGAAGAAAATTCGCCTTTGTGCAAGACATGACATTGGGCTCCGTTATAGGACTGCTTTAAAATGGAAATAAGTTTCTCGGGTATGCCTCTCCTACGTAAGGCTGTCCATAAATCTATTTTGGACATCAGTTTGGAAACTACAGGGATGAGACAGATTCCACCGCAATTATTACAATCCTTGAGATTTCTCTTCTTAGGGATTTTTATGATTAATGATTCTTCCATTCTTGCGGGGAAGTCTCAGTTGTCCAAGACTCTTGAATCAGGGTAAGGAGAATATCCGCTGTAGCGTTGATATCCGCTTTCAAATGTTCCATAGGGATACCGTCTGCTCCCAGGGCTTTACCAGCTTCCAATGATCTAAGGTTTATTTCCAATTTGGACGGTACATCAGTAATAACTGTGGCCATTTGATAAATGGTATTCTACATCGCTGAATTCTTCCCCCAAATGTTTCGCAACACGATATAAAAGCGTCCTTCACGAATACCAACTGGCCTACGGTAATTCGACAGGAAAGTCATCGAGTCTCGATAGACTTGTCGACCATACCACCAGGAAAATCAAGGTAAACAATAAGTGTATTCCGCGGTGAAGCAAGGAGCTAGCTCGCCTCAAGAAAATGGTAAACGTGAAATATTTCTGTTTAACAGGGTCAAGCGCACCGGGCACTGGCAACTGACCTGTATCGTTCCGCTCTCATGGAATACAACAGAATGATCAAAGACGCCAAAAGGCCTTGCTGGTAAAACTTCTGCGATATAGTCAAAAGCTAGGCAGCACAAAGTACTGCCAGACTAGATTACAACGGAAATGATACAGCCTTAGCTGTACAAATGTGCTAATAGATCTGACTGGGCAGCAGCAAGAGACATCTTCACGTATGACAGGATATAGTAGGCACTTAGTACTTTCGATCCCCTTAAACTGCCCAGCATTGATTTAATCTTTCCGGTACTCCTGCAAATTTCCAAGATCGTAACTTTTTCTTTTGTAAAGGTGATTGATCAACAGCACACTAGGCATTGAATTATTTCTTCCTCCTAATGGCTACTCTTTAACATCTGAGTGAGATCGTAGTCCGTGACATGAATTGGGAATTAGAAAACCACCACAAACTGAATCCGCTTACGATGGAATTCGAGCCCACAACCCTATGCTTAGAAGGCGAGTCTACTAATCGCTAAACCAACCAGACTAGATCTGCAAAAGCATGAGGAATCAAACTCAAGAATAATCGTTTGGATCTAGTATAAGACAATCGTCAGACCTATTGTGAAATCCGGGCCGGTTGAGCGGTAGAAAAGAGTTCCACCTTAGACGGAAGGCTGAATCCAGATAAAATTGAGAGGCTGGCCTGTCTAGCCGCACTTGGGGCCTCCATTTGAAGTCAACTCGCCCACCGTAAGATGATAGCAATAATAGCCGTTGCCTTCAAAGACCACTTCTAACCCGCTGACAGCTACACAGCCGACAACGAATTGCGGCAATCAAGTATTATCAATAAATTGCGATTAATTTGTGAAATACGCATCACTTTTTCGACGGCTGTAACTTCGTGATAGCTAGAGCCTTGAAACTTTCAGCAAATATGAAAAGAACGGTGAAACCAGAGCTAAAGGACTTTTGTGTAGTGGTACAAAGCAAAATATCTCCAAGAAAAACACCTTTTCCTTAATATTGGAATCCGTTTCTCCATGGTAATCTCTTCTTCTTCTTCTTCTCTGTACCGTAACCCTTGTGGGGCATGGTGCGTTGACTCAGCCGTTCTCTGGTAATAAAAGCACAAGATAAAAGCCAACCAACCATTTTCAATGACTCTGTTTTTTTTTTCTTTTGCATTTTCAGACGCATATAGTACACATGTTGTAACAATTATCTACAAATATAAGAGACCACTGGCGGCAGCATGTGCCATCAACGTGTTGGCGGCCTGCTGTGTTTCAAGCAAAAGACGTGCTTCTTTCAGCCAATCACTAGCCACTTTACGCGGTGCACCTTGCAACAGATTTAAATATTTTACGGCCTGTGTCAAATCGCCACGATCAAGGAAATATCTGAAAAATGGAAACCATCCGACACCAATTACGCACAATCGTCCTTGTAACGCTAAAATTACATTCATTACCTGGCACGACTCAAAATATCGTACGTATCCAATTTACTGAAATCAATCATTTTATTTTCCACTTCTTCGCGGGAAATGGCGTTATCGGGACGCATAATCAAGGCGGCTTGTATGTATGAGAGAAGATAGAGTGGTAGACTGGCACCTTCTTCGGGAACTAGTGCAACTTTGCGAGCGACGCGCTCTACGTTCAAGAATCGTTCGCGCAAAGCATCCTCTGGATAGACGCCACGCGACAGAGCATCCTTGGGCAGACTTTCAAGAACGACCCTGACTAATTCGTCGCCTTCGGCTAGAATGAAAATGAAATTAATATTATGCATCGCAATCGGTTCGAGTGGTAGCTCCAGCATACCTGCTGCCTTTTCCACAGCCTTAATTTCACTGGCCAGTGGTCGAAGTTTGTGTTGCCAATGAACTCCTGGCTCGCCGGTTCTAACCGATGCCCAGAGAGCCTGACATGCGGCCCACAATGATTGCGCCTGATGAGCACAACGTTCTGATTCAGCTCGAGCTTGAAGGAAAATAAAATTATTATTAAATGGAAAACCATTGACACATTAAATTGTAAGTTAGAATGTCCCTTGCAAATGAATACCTTTCAATTCCTCATCAATTTCTGCATGCGTAACAAATCAGTAATTATAACACCAGAAAAATTAAACAACTAAAAAACAGATCGTACCTTTCAAAGCTGCATCCATTCCTTTCAGCTTGCCGAGCATCGATGCCAATTGCAGCTTATAGGATGCCTTTTCCGTCGAAAGTTTCTCATCCAATTCGCGCGAAAATTGCCGCTTCAATTCATTCTCCTTTTGCGCCAGGGCATCGGTCAAATGATCAACGTGCGCCTCCGATTGTCTTTTCATTTGCTTGCGCAGCTCCTTCTCCGATTCGGCAATGATTTTGGAAAGTTTCTTCTGATTTTCAATGGCCAAATTACGTCGCTCTTTTTCCAAATAGAACTCCAATTGAGTTTGCACGGCTTCTGTTTGATCTTCGCCGCGCAACGCTTCAATGGCTCGTTTCAGACGCATTTCACCTTCCAGCTGAAGACGTTGCAACTCTTTTTGATAGGTCAACACGTGTGAGTATGCATGCGTGATGAACAAATCCAGATCGTCTTTGTTCAAATTCAGTTTCTTTTCGGTCAGATTGAGACCCGGAAAGATGGCTTCAATTTCGTCCAGGAAATAGTTGCGAGCACTTTCGACCTTCTTCCAGTATTTCTCGGAAAGAACGGCCGCGTCCTTGGCACGATACAGTTCGTCTTTGCGACCGTTGATGTGATCGTTGAGGACACGAATTTTGGAGCGTATGGCGTCCAGACGTTCGTTACTGACTTTGCTGGCGTGCTGGGACAGGGCGTTCTGGCATTGATCTATAAAAAAATTTAATCGAATAACTTTCCAATATTAGTCAAAATTCCAGGAAAAACTAACCGATTTTAGTCAAAGCTTCACGAGCCGATTTCTCAGCTAGTTCCACGGCAGTATCACGAGCGCCAGTCTTGTTCTTCATGGTGGACCATGCTGATGGATCAAGTTTTTCAATGGCCACATCGACCACTTGTTTGATCTCATCGTTGTATCTGGAGGAAAATATTTATTATTTCTACCAACAGCATTTTTTATTAAATCTTACTTCTTGAGAACTGCAATAGCTTTATTGTACTCTTCAACAGCTACAGAAGCGGCCAGCTCGACTGCTTTCTCCAATTCTTGAATATCCGATGGAATGCTGTCTACAGGTTTCTGTACCGTGACCGGTTTTGAATGAACCACAACTGGTTCAGCCGCTGGTTTGGCTTCGGCTTTGGCGGCAGGCTTCTTCACGGGTTCAGAAGTAATGGGGGGTAAAGGAACAGGAATTGAACCATCAGATTTTGATGGAGTGGTTGCGTCTTTGTGGGACGAAGAGGCTGGTATACTTACGGATTTTGGGGCGGGAGTTTCAATAGCTGAAATTAAACAAAAATAATGAAAAACATGTTTCACACCGACATTTTTTGTGCAGGTTTTTACTTTTCGTTTTTGTGGCGGCTGGTGGTGCCGGTGATTCGCTAGTGCTTCCGCCAAATAAACCTGTAACGCTCGACGTTACACTGCTCACTTTTTTGGAAACGCTTTCAAATGGGTTCTCTTCTTGTAGCACCACTTTGAGTATAGAGTCAGCACCGGGCACGTTTTTCACAAGAGTCTTGCGAAAATCGTCATCGTATCTAGACGAAACAAAATACATTGATCAGATTGTGTATAAGGAAAAATTGATGTTTTGTGTTAATGCATACTTTGCATAGGCCGCAACACCACCAACAGCTGCGAACGGTGCAATAATGACTAGGACTTTTCCAAAGCCGGCTTGTAGTGGCGCGTCGCTACTGTTGTGTCGGCTTCTGTATTGTGTGATGGATTTCTGGAAGAGGAAGGTAGTTTTTTGTTTAGGGGTTTATCCACAGAAATACGACTTAATTAGTGACAAAAACTAAATTGTACTCCATGTATGTAAAACAATTTTTTCAATATGATGATAAAAAAGTTATACTATACATGCCTAGTACATAGAAGTATTAGTATTTAGTATCTAAGACCCAACGCAGTGTTTTTATTTAAAAAGTACATAATAAAACTCTAAAACCACTATAAAACCTAAAATGCGACCTAACAACCTTTGTAATATATTTTTTTATTAACTGGATAAGTGGATAGAATGTATTCATAATGAAATTAACATGATTTCGATGATGTCATCAATGACATAATCAAGTAATAATGAGATGAAAGTTAAAGCCAATAACACAAAAATCAAAGCAATAAAAATACAAACTTGGGAATTTACAAAATAATTTTCTTTAGACATGCTCACAGGCAACAAGAACTCATCCCACACTAGCAATATTAAATGACTCATAGGAACCTGTCCCAAAACACCTATGGCGATTGCAGCAGATAGGCTGAAACGCACGCGAAACTTGGAAGAGACTGACACTACACGAGTTCCGATAAGAAAAAAGGAACAGTCATGAACCCATAAGCCCCAAGAAGAAGAGAGGCTGGAGAGGCTGCAAAACCAAATCCTTCTCCGAAGGAATCGGGTTGTTGGACAAAAGTTGAACCCAAGAGACGGGCCCAACGAGGGAGAAAGAAAAACATAAAAATACGATTAATACCCGACGCAATGGTCATATCGCAGTCCGGTGAGATGATCTACGCGGATATTCTGAAAAAAATAAAGTCCGAACCAAAGCTGTAGGAAATGGGCAAGAATGTCTTTCAGACTCGGCGCAGACATAAGGATGATTTTTTAATCCAACTGAAAACACGTTGAAGGGGGATGGAGAGGGTATTCAATGGAAGGGTATACGTCCATTATAACCAACGGACTGTAAAGAACCTACGCCATGATCTCAAATGAAGTGCCTAAATCTTGACGAGATTACAACAAAAGAGGAATTATGTTCATAATTTCTGGAACGGTCGTTCAAATACAACTCGGAGCTATAAGATTAAATATTCTGCACACTATGCAAGGGTCTGTAGCAGCGAGCGCCATAGGTCGGACACGTGCTATAAGTGTGGGGAAGAGGGTCACAAGGCCCCAATGTGCCAGCACACTAGTAGTGCTCATATGATGCGCGGTCGGAGACGGTTTTATCCTCAGCAAATACGTACGGAAACGTCTCGAAAATATGCAAGGATCTAGTGGCGGATCCTCAACGGTGAACATTTCGCCTGGAACTTTTCGTGTTTTCCCATAAACGAGTTCGGCTGCTGTTGCGTGGATGTCTTCCTTAAAAAAGTTACGAAGACCGAAAAAGACCGTGGGAATGAATGCCAACCCATTCGGCTGTCTCTCATGGCACATAATCGCTGACACCTGAGCGACCGATACCATCGCTCAACTAAGCCATTCGATGCTGGATGATACGCTGTTGTCCTGATTTTGTCGATGCTCCATTAATTTCGCAAAAGCATCAAACATTCGCAGCTCGAGTTGAGCACCTCGGTCAGTTGTGATCGTTCCGGGAGAACCAAATCTCGAAATCCATGCGCTATGGAATGCTGTCGCTACCGTCTCGGCTATCAAATCGGAAATTGGTCAGAGGCTGTACCAATTTCCGATTTGACATCGAGTGTACCTGTCGATCATGAGGCAATAATGATAACCACTGGAAATCGGCATCACGATGATATAAAGGTGAACGTGTTGGAAGCGCTCGCTCGGAATCGGAATGTACGTTTCGGCTTACTTTACTACGCTGACAAGGCAGGCATGTTCGCGCCCACTCCTTTACGTCGCGGTTCATTGCTGGCCAAATGTAACTTTCGCTGATCGATTTGAACGTTGCTCTTCCACTCGGATGCGACAAACTGTGCTGCTGATCGAAAACTTTTCGGCGGAATGCGAGAGGAACGTATGGTCGAACTGATGGTGTCGAAATGCCGCAATAAACCAACTGGTCGCTATCGTCAAATCGCAACTTCTCCTCATCGCATGACAACGAAAGAGTGCATCTGGAACCATGTTACTTTCGCCTTTGACGTAAATCGGTCGAAAATTAGCAAATATAATCAAGCTGCCGTCGTGGACTAGCCTTATCCGATTGTTGTTGGAACGCAAAAACGAGTGATTTGTGGTCAGTGATAATTCACAGCCCGTGTCCTTCAATGATATCTCGCAAGAACTTGACAGCTTTCAATATCGCCAACAATTCCCTGTCATACTTGCTGCATTTTGCCTGTGTGCGATTCAGCTTTCTCGAGAAAAATCCAAGGGGTTGTTGTTGGCCGTCCATCTCCTAGTTCGCCTATGGCGATTTTCGATGCGTCACAATGAAGGGTAAGTAGGGCTGGAAGGATATGCTAAAGTGACTGCTTTTGCCATCAACTCTTTGCAGTTTCTGAATGCTTGCTCCATTTCCGGTGTTCAGACGACGGATCGTTTATCGCGCTTTCTCACGCGTTTACCTGGACATTTTCTTTCGGCTCACCGCTCGCTAAGCTCGCACCTCGCCTTTCATTTCCTCCCATTGATGGCTAAAACAAAATTTGTCAATTTTGTTAGAGGCTTTGGTGTTTGTAGATAAAGGCGAGGTGCGAGCGAAGCGAGCGTTGAGCTAAAGGAAAATTGTTAGCGAAGTAATTCCCGCCAATATCCTTCCTGCTCAACGCTCACTACGCTCGCATCTAGCCTCCCATTTCCCTCCATACAAGGCTAAAAAAAATTAGCAATTTTGCAAGAAGCCTTGATGTTTACAGATAAAAGCGAGGTGCGAGCGAAGCGAGAAAATTGTTGGACAAGTTTCCCTGGTCATTTTCAATGGCGTTGATAAGTCGAGTTTGCACCTGGGCTGCTTTGGGAAGGCATGATAGGTAAAAATGCTACGCACCAATAAACTATCGAAGCTCGTCGATAGTCGCTGGCTTTTTGTACTATGTGATCGCTTGTATACGATCTTCTGGGGGTCTGATACCACTTTCATCGACTTGCTAACCCAGAAAACGTACTTGTTTCTAGCCAAAACCGCACTTCGAGGTGTTGATAGTCAGCCAATTGGATTGTGCTGCTCTCCTCCATTCTCCGACACTATCAAAATATCGTCGATATAGCAGTGGCAATAGTCTAGCCCTCGCAAGACACTATCCATAAAACGTTGGAGCGTCTGTGCTGCGTTGCATAATCCAAACGTCCTAACGTTAAACTGGAATAGATCAAATGGCGTTGCCACTGCTGTTTTCGCTCGATCCTCTGCAGCAATCGCAATTTGCTGATATGCCCTGTTAAGATCGATGATCTAATCTAAATCATTTAGATGGGGTATCGGATACCGATCTGGAACCGTGATACTGTTCATATGGCGGTAGTCACCGCACGGTCGCCATCCACCAGACTTCTTTTTGACCATATGCAATGGAGACGCCCATACGCTTTGAGATGGCTCACAAATTCCTTGCGCCAGCAGTCGAACTCTGTTTTCGCGGCTGTTAGTTTTTCGCCAGTCAACCGTCGTACGCGTTCGGCAATAGGAGGTCCCTTCGTAACGATGTGATGTTGTGTTGCATTTACCAGCGACTTGCAGTTCGACGGCAACGTGATTTCGATGAATTTCGACAGCATTTGATAATACACGCCTCCTTTGTCGTGTACGTATGCTTCGCCGGTTGCTCTGATACCGCTACCGCTGCTGCAGTTCGCACAGGAGCATTTTTTTTTCGTAGGTCCGCCAACAGGCCATAGTGCCGCAGAAAGTCTGCACCAAGAACTGGTTGGCGAATCGCTTAACTTCAGTTGCTTCGTACCAGCTACTGGGTGGCGACAAGAAATTTGTGGCAGGACTTCGCATCAAAAATTAACAGAAGGCAGTTCGTTAATTCGGACGTGGTCGTGGTCGTGGTCGACCATGCATTAACCTGTTGTGCAATTTTTGCAATTTCAGCTTGCAAACTCTGCATCAATTGAATGGATGGACGGACTTGACAGCTCAACAATTTAGTCCGCTTGCATGGTGAGCTTCGACAAATCTGTCAAATCGCTTATCACCAGAATGCTTCTGACGTGTTCGGGCAGCCGTTCCATAAAGAGACTTCACAAAATCGAATCATTCACCTCACCGCCTGATAGAATGCGGACACGTTGGAGGAAGACTGATGGCTTGTCCTCTCCGATGTCGATGCCTCGAAGGAGCCGGCGCAATTTCGTTTCATTCGACTCGGCAAGCGATTCAATAATAGGCTTTTCTATAGTCTCGTATTTTCCGATGTCTGGTGGAATATCCGTGACAATATCCGCCACTACCGCCAATGACGAAATTTCGCACGGTCATTGATTAAGCTTCCGAGATCAAATGCGGCCTCGACCTGGGCGAACCACAAGGCAGGGTTTTCTCGCCAAAAGGCCTGTAATTGCATTTTTTGTGCCGCATGCACATGTATATTTAAACGCGACCCATCGTGGGACTCGCTCGAAGGCGATGGGCTTGGCGGCGGATCCGTAGACATTTTCACTATGAGTGCTAAAAGGCAATGCAAATGTTCGAAAGTACTATTTTACACGTTTGCAAGCATGCACAATGCTTCCGCGTTCGCGTCGGAGTTACCAATTTGTAGCGCGTGTATTCTTTATAAGCATAAAACACAGAGCTGCTACATCAAACGAAATTCTTTACTGCCCGTCAAATATTTTTTTACATTTAAGAACGCGTAAGTATACAAGAGGCGATGACGAGTCTGTGGCAGGACTAATGGTCGAGTTTTGATCGAGCAGGCGGCAAAGACGAATCCGTGACAAGGACGAGTGGTCACTTGCCGAGTGGCGGGTGCGAGGCCGCGTAAGATAAAAAATTGAACGTAAATACATACATTTCTTACTTTATATCAGATTGGATGATTTAAAGTGTAAAGCACGGTGGGTGAGGTTCCGTGGCCCCCGCGCAGTAATGGTTGTTGGCGAGCGGTGTACTGCATGGAGGTGGTGAAAGAGAAGAGTCGGATTGAGGTTTGTCGAATCGTCGGTCCACTTCACGTTTCGGGCCTGACGAGACAGGGACACATTGAAACGTGTGGCGCCCACGCCCGTCTCACTGAGACTTGGTCCGGAAGCAATAGTCCTGCCGCGAGAAGCCACAACCCGATACAGGTAGTTGAACATGAGGTATGCATCATCATCAATGTGGCATGATACCCCGACGTCGGGCTTTCCTTGAATCCGCCTGAATCTTTTACCTCCAATTGTCGCGGTTACGTCACCTTGTCCTCCAGTTTCGAAAGCCCAGCAGCTGATGGGCGTCTTCACATACGGAGTTCTCCCAGTGAGCTCTCGGTCGTCCACGCAACCTCGCTCCGTCAATTCGTTGTGCGTTCATTACTTTCTTTGGCATGCGATTATCGTCCATCTGTTGTACATGCCCCGCCCATTGCAAACGTTGAAGCTTCACGATTTTCGTTACTTCCAGCTCATCGTACAATTGATACAACTCATGGTTGTACCGGATCATTGGTCTCGCTCGAGAACGGCCCCGAAAATTCGACGAAGGACCTTTCGTTCGAATCTGTCTAGCAAAATTTCGGAGGATTGGGTGTGGGTGCATGCTTCGCAGCCATAACAGCTTCGTGTTCCTGTGCACAAGTTTTGAATCAATTGTAGGGAGGACCGAGAAATAAGTCTTGTTGGCTAGTTGTATCCGTCGCTTAATTTCGTACATAAGATATTAGACGAGAAATTAATTAGCCGTAACAATTTTTTTTTCAGAAAGTTGCCTAAACGGCTGTAGCCCTGTCAATCGGTAAACCATGTTTTGTCCGGTGATATTTGCTCGCGTCTCGTTTTTTTCCTTTGGAGGGTCAGACGCTCTCGCGTCTCTTGATATAGTTGGACGATTTTGGTAGTGCTGTTGTTGTTGTTGTATTAGCGGCACAGACAGGAAACGTTTGATTAGTTGCATCATATTTATTCGAAGATGGTGGGCATTCCATCTTCGAGGTCAAGGTTTAGGAAAAAATCTGCTTCAATTGGTTGTAGCCATAACGCAAGTGGTGTAAGTTGCGTGGGAGCAGCTGGACCATCGAAAATGTGGTCTACATCGTGTAGACTGGTTCCGCAGGCTGGGCAGGTGTTTGCAACTTCATTATTTATACGCGATAAATAAGAATTTAGTCGTGGGCACCAACCCGATCGGAGCTGAGCTAAGGTGGTGCGGGTAGCTCTCGGTAATTGTTCTTCATCAGGAGATATGGCTGGAGGTTTGGTGCCAAGCACACGATTATTTGTGAGGCTTTGAGTAGCTTTACGAACGTCTTGTGTGTGTATATCTGCAATCGCCGCCGTGTAGTCGGAGTTATCAAGGGAACCTTTTTGTATCGCTGGACTTCGCGCTCTTTGTCCCTGATAGAGCGTCTTATTCGTCGTGGCGGTGGTGTTTTGTCCATGAGTTCATTGTTCGGGTTATTTGTACGATAGCATCCGACTAGATACTGTTTAGTAAGAAGTTCATTGTGGCTTCTCAAAGTCATCATCTTTGTCTCCTGGTGCAGATGATCCACTGAGGACATCTTAACACAGCCGGTGATGGTGCGAAGTGCCGTGTTCTGGCAGATTTGTATGTGGCCCTAATTTGTGTTGCAGAGACCATTTGACCACGTCGGTGCTGCATAATTGACTAGGGGGCGACCGATGGCTTTATATGTAGTCAGAAGTGTTTCTTTGTCGGTGCCCCAAGTACTACCGGCAAGAGCTTTAAGAATTTTGTTTCTGCTCCTGAGTTTAGAGCAGATGTTTTCAGCGTGTGTGTTAAATTTGCCGGAGTTGTCTATCGTGACACCTAGGATCTTGGGAGTCCGAATAGTAGGGATAACGTTGCTGTCGATAAATATAGGGAGTGGCATATTGTACTCCTGGTTGAAGCTGGTGAATAAGGTGGCGGAGGACTTTGGTGCCGAGAGCTTCAAGCTTTTACTCACAAAAAAGTCGTTGAGTGTCAGCAGGTATTCGTTGATGCGGTCGCACATTTCGGGAATGTCGTTGCCAGTCGCCATGATGGTACAGTCGTCAGCATAAGAGATGATTTCGAGTCCCGTGGGTGGTGTGGGCAGTCCTGACATGTAAAAGTTGAAGAGGGTGGGAGATAAGACTCCGCCCTGTGGAACGCCTTGTTTAATTTTCCTGAGTTTGGACTTCCCATTCCTAAACTCGGTGCAGGATTGACGACCGGCAAGGTAATTCGCGATCCATTTGTGGATATATGGAGGAGTAGTGTTGCGTAGATCTGTCAAAATGCTTTTGGCAAATCGAGAGCTACGAGGATAGTGCGCTTGCAGGGTTTCGGCTGATTGAGTCCATTGAATATGTTGGAGTTAATCTTGTCTATAGCGGTTGTAGTGCTATGCATTTTCCGGAAACCGTGTTGATGATTGGCAAGCTGGACGTGCTCTAGGAGTTTAGGCAACACTAGTGATTTGAGTATTTTAGCCACGGGGGACAGTAGCGTTATTGGACGGTATGATTCTGCTAGAGTGTGATCTTTGCCTGGCTTCGGTATGGGGGTGATACGGCCTTTTTTCCATAGCTCAGGTATGATGAAGGTTTTCAGCGACAGGTTCATCGTAGCAGTGATATACTCAATGGCAGTGATATACTCAATGTGTTTGAGCATAATCATGGCAATACCGTCTAGTCCGTACGCTTTGGAGTTTTTCGCATTTTTTATTGCAAGCTTGACTTCGTTTGAGGTAACTTGGAGGTGTTGTTGTATCGATTCAAGAGATTTTTTTTCTCTTGAATCGAAGGGGGTCTTGGCAGCTCTTGGCCGTTTTAACAACGGGTAGCTCCGGGACCACTGAGCCACCGAATGCCCCTAACTCAGTCAGTGGTGCTGTTGCGGATAGCTCTGGTAATTATGCGGTTGAGCTTATCCTTTCCGGGATGTTCGACGAATTGTTGGTTAAACTTGTGAGCGCATTTGTCGTCGTTGTTGTATGTGTTATCACCGAATTTTATGGCTACCTTACCTCTGGGTTTTGTGGGGTTTGATAGAGCACGTACCGTTCTCCAAAGGTTACTTACGCCGGACTTTACGTGGCAGGTTTTTAAATGCGAATGCCATAACTGTTTCCTGTGGTCGTTGACTTGCTGGGTTATAGCGTTGTTGAGATCACCGATGCGAGGATCATTTGGGTCTGCTGTTCTACAGCAGAAGATGGAAAATGTGGTCTCATGATTGGAATGCGGCCCGCTGGAATGTATCTTTTGGCTGCATTCTGGATAATCCGTCTCAGGTTTTTTTCAGCAGTACGTACGTCAGTGGGGGTTGGAAGGTCAGAAAACGCTTCATTTGTATAGGTTTGGAAGCCAATCCAGTCGGCTTTGCTGAAATTCGAATATGTCTACTTCTCAGTTTACGTAAACTGAGACGGTTTATCAATCGTGAGGACAATAGGCAAATGGTCTGACGAGAAAGTTATGAACGGTTCCCAAGTAATGCTGTTAATGAGCCCAGGGCTGGCGATGGATATGTCAGGCGAGCTTCTGCATAATCCAGCAATGCAGGTTGGTAAGTCGTCATTCAACGGAGAGAAATCGGAATCATCTAGTTGATTTGCGATGTAGTTGCCTCTGGTGTCGTTGTTGAGGTTTGAGTGCCATAAATCATGGTGAGCATTGAAATCGCCCAGTAATAGGCGATAACGTTTCCCGACCTGATTGATATCCTTGGATTAATGAATATGGCAGCGAGTTATGTATCAAGAAAGCCAAACCTCTTCCTGAGCCAGTGGGTCGATCGCGTCGGATGATGTTGAAGCCTCCGTAGGAATTTAGCGATGAATCGGCATTTAGTTTGGTTTCTTGAATTGCAGCAACTAGGATGTGATGTCTGTCCATGAAGTCAGTGATCTAAACAATTTTATGTTGTAGACCATTACAATTTAGTTGAACGATCTTTGTGGTGGAGTAGTTTGCAACTTGCTGTGGTGGTGCTGGTGTAAGAGTGTGTCGTGGTGCTATGTGGTGTGCAGAGACTGTGGGGGTGACAGGTGATGATTGTTGGCCCTGATTTGTGCGTTGTTGTGAGGTCGATGATGACTGCTGGCCACAGATTCTGCAATTTGGTGCTATGAAGGTGCTGACCGTTGTTGTTGATCGTAAATCTGTATTGTTGAGCCCAGAACAATTTTTGAAATGGCACCATTCCATACAGCAGGAGCACTGCACTGAGGATTGTACATTGGAGTAAATCCTCTTACCACAGACGCAGCACATCCATGGACCAGGATTTATTTCGATGCCGGCGCGTATATGAAGAATTTGGAGCTACTGGGCCGGCATGAGTTGCTCCGATAGTATAAAAAAGATGTGATGCAACTTGTATGATTTCCTGTATGTGTCGAGGGGGTGTGCGGCTCTTGGCCATGCATGAATGCATGGGTGGTTCCGGGGCGAAGACCCGGCCGCGATAGGAACCTAGTGGTAGTGCTGTAGTTGAGGTCAATGGCTGGAGGCGCTCTAGTTAGATTTGGTTGTGATGGAACTGGATGTGTACCGGCGTTGAGCCGACCAATACTGTTCTCCGAGGACAAAAATCAAATAGAGAAGGATGATTGACATATACATATGTATTTCCTTTCCATTCTGGCATCGAAGGGACTGTAGCGCTACTTGGCTATGCTGTCAGGCATTGTAGCAACGAATTCGTTGTACGTTTTCGAGGTCGTCGTTGAGTTGTTCCTATCCGTCCCATCCGAGGTTTTTATTTCAGGTTTCATGACGTGGAGTTTTTTTCTGATGGACTACTCATCACCCACCAAGAAGGTCCATCATGACGGCGCCTTGGAGATGCTTCTTCTACGGTAGGTTGTTCGGTATCTGTCACTATATGAGTATGAGGTTTAGCAACCCGAGACGCAGAAGTTGGCAGCACACAGGCGCCGCGATGCTCCTTCCAAAAGTCGTATCCAAATTACATGACTGATCACGGAAGAAGGCGTTTGCCCCACAGTAGAAATGTGAAAAGCTACCTAGGAAGTGCAAAGTGACAAACCCACGATCAATAGTTAACGAGATTATGGCACTTTTATGTAAACTCGATAATTTGCATAGAATTCTACTTGACATAAAAAGTATTTGCAAACCAAATTATCAGTTCAAAATGTTGCAGAAGCGTGCAAATACAACCATACAACCCGGTGCTGACATAAACAAAGTCCGATGACTATGATGACACGGCTGACTTATTCAATATTCGGCTAATGCTAACCAAAAAGAAGTTACATAATGTTGCCAGGAAATCTCCGAGCAGCGCATCTAAATACTCCGATAACTCGTAGTCCACCCATTCCAAGACCTTTCTAAAACTCCTCCGCGGATCATAGAAGCAATAAGATCCTTCAATTTGCCACGATTCGCCCGGAATCACTACAAATTACAAGCATGATACCATTGTGTCACTCTCACCTTGATGCCATTCTTGCAGGGATTCCTAAGTACAAAACGATACATTTTCCTCCACTTTGATCTTGTCACACACACTCCTTATGAAATATTTTACGGCCGCTTCCGTGATAAAATCCCGCACACACAAAAATGTTCTTACGTCGCGCCGAAAAACCCGAAAATCCTGCAAACGACCGGAGAAAAAAATCGAATCGAAATTTTTTTTCTCTCTAATGAATTTGACGTTTCGCACGCACGTACGTACGTTTGCCGAGGCAACAGTCCAGTCCAATTGGAAAAATGTCGTGTTTTTGAGGTTATGGTTGGAAAAACACAGAGAGAGAAGAAGAGCGGAACGATGGAAAATGTGGAACAAAAGGAAAACAATTTTGTTTGAACGCGGTGAAGACGCGAGTTGAATTTTGAGATTTTGGGGACTTAATGGGCGATGACACCGATATGACTATGTGTTAACCGATTGGCCAATATGTGCGTTATTGATTTTATTTAATATTATCCAGTTAAAATAAATGTTTAATTCAAAAATGCGTGAAATAGATAAATTTTTGATGTTTCCCTCCGAACTGCTTTATCGATTGTTCAATGTGTCAAATAGCATCAACTGGGCTGACATCTCGAAGAGACGGGTCTGGCAATTTGGGGTTATAGAAATTAGATTAAAAATGCTTCGATTTGCTGTTGGCTCCGGTGAGATAATCCTCAAGTTTGTTTGCATGATCTATAGCATTAGCTTCGTTAACTATTTAACAATCGACACCTAAATTACATAACCATTCTCTTCATTTTAGTGCTTCGCGCGTCACGGAGTCTACCTCTCGTCCAGCAATCATGCACCAAAGTCAATCTTCAATCGATCAGCAAACAATTCAGCACACTTTCAATACGGGCTGTATCACAACCTTCGCTTTGCCAGAACTTCCAATGTAGTCCTCTCAAAACCCCTCACGTGCTTCAACCTCTATTATCCAGCACTCCACTACTGTCACATCAACCCAGCCGGACTGTTACCAAATATTCCTTGCGCAAGGGTAAACGAAAGAGCGTTAAAGCTGTAGTGAAGCGTTTCAAGCGACTTCATTGGGGCGGTTGGATCCGAACACGATGTGGCCGTCAAAAGAAAATGTGGAAGAAGTCACCGGCCAATCGAAAACGATTGCGTCAACATGTTTTCGTGAACGGGCAACAGGCAATGCTCCTGGATAAGATGGTGACGAAATTTTGGCGACGCCCAAAATACTATTTGGATGATCCGTATACGCCGTATCATACAAGAAAGGAGTTCAAATATACGAAAACAAATCGATTCTAGATCGATGGTTGTTGTGTAGCAGCAGCAGTTGGGAGTTGTCATAGAATAGGAAAAATAAAAACAAAATTTATATAAGTTATGATTGTACATATTTTATTAAACGTTCAGCAAATGGAACTTGAGCATAGTCGCACTCCAGGAAACAAAATCGCGAGATTGACGAGCTAAATTCTTAAACTATTTTTACAAGTGAAAAACTGCTGCTCAAGGGCAACGCAAAAAACCTTAGCGAAGGCAATTCTCCGTCACTTCAGAGGGAACAAGGGCGATCACTAGTGGAATAGGGTCCAAAAGCGCTTCTGAACACCGCGGCCCTAAGCGCGGTATGGACGAACGAGACGGGTGGTATCGGCAAGGCAAACGTAGCAGCCTTGTAAAGCGCTTCCAAAGGAATAACTGAGTACTGTCAAGGTACTCCAGGCGAACCTGCAATGCCAAGGGAGCATCGAACATCTTGTGCAGGACTTTCGCCAAACACAGCCTCGATAGGGATGATACAAGAACCATGGGTGGCCAAGGGTCGCATCTGTTGATTTACGACAGGTCAGTGGAAACCTACCTTCATCACCGCAGCACGGAAGGAGGTTCTTGACCTGACTCTTGCCAGTAGACCACTCTCGGAGTTGATCTCTGACTTGCATGTATTAAACGAGGAATCCTTGAATCACAGGCACAACAGATTCCATCTTGCAAGGAGCACGTGTCCTAAAAAAACTATTGAAAATTGTTCAAAGATTTGGTCCCTTCAAGTGTCGATACTATTGTTTTTTAATACCCCTGCGATGTAGAACTTGCCGCTGATCAACTAAATAATGTACTCATCTCCGCCTACCAGGAGAGCTCTTTCATTCCAAATTACAGGTCTACCCGTAAGCTCCCCTGGTGAAATGATGAACTCGCTCGGAAACGGACCCCGGCTAGGAGATTGTTCAACTCAGCCAAGCACTGTGGTCAGTGGGAGTCATACAGGCCCACCTTAACTGAATATAATACAATGATTAGGCAATCTAAAAGGAAGTGCTGGAGGAAGCAGTGTGAACCAATTCAGTCTTTACCTGAGGCCGCTCGCCTTCACAAAGCCCTCTCCAGAAGCAACTCCAACGGAATTGGTTAGCTCGAATTCCCGGACGGTTCGTTTACGGCTGGTCCCAAGGAGACTTATTCAGTCCTTTGATCCATTTAATTCCGCGGAGACTGATGGAGTATTTGCTGCTCTCCTTCAAAACTGCCTGGATATCATCCTACCACATCTAACGGCTCTGCTCAAAGCTAGTTATTACTTCTGTTTATTATCCCACTTGCTTGGAGAAAAGTTAAAGTAACTTTCATCTTTAACCAAGGTTACAAACCTGAGGACCTACCAAAGTCCTACAGTCCCATCAGTCTATCCTACTTTCTCCTCAAAACTATGGAGCGTTTCGTTGGCCTACACATCAGGGGTTTGATGGTGAGGAGTAAACCCTTACATCCCAGTCAATTTGCCTATGTAAAAGGCAAGTCGACGTTGACGGCGCATCACAAGCTCGTCAATACTACTGAAAAATCTTTAGATGAAAAAGAGATCGCTTTGTGCGTCTTCTTAGATATCGAAGGTGCCTCTGACAATACTGAATACGATGCCATTGCCAGAGCCCTCGATATGAGAGGAGTCCTCTGGTCTACCATTAGGTGGATTGACACCATGCTGAAAGGTAGGGAGATTCACTCTTCGCTTGGGGGTCCCACTCTCAACATCAACGCCATCAAGGGCTGCCCTCAAGGCCGTGTACTCTCACCCCTACTGTGGTCCCTGGTCGTTGATAATTTACTCTCGCTACTTGAAGCGCCATTGGCAACGCTGACGCTATCACTATTGTGATCAGGGGTAAATTCGATTCCGTTATAACGGATTTAATGACCACGGCCCTAACGATAGCCAACAGATGGTGCATAGCAACAGGGCTCAGTATCAACCCACACAACAGTCCTAGTATCATTCACAAGGAAACTTGCTCCTACACTTGAGCCAATCTACACTTAAGGCCTATTGCCTACTCCAAAGAAGTCAAATGCCTTGGCATCACAATCGTTGGAAAATGTTCTTAGTAAGGCCACGCGTGTCATGTGGACTTGGCCACCGAGTGCTTTGACCTCCTTCGGGACCTCTCCATCCGTAACTCTGTCTCAATCTATTGGGTTCCGGGTCACAGAAGCGTTGAGGGAAATGAATACGCGGATGAACTAGCAAGAGGTGGTTCATCCTGTCGACTCATCGATCCTGAGACCCTCTGAGACCAACACCACCAAAAACTGAAATAAGCTCCAACGACTTGCCTGTCTTAGCATCACTGGTGCTTTTAGTACTACACTAACTCCACCCTAGCCATGAAAACTATATGGGGAGTGACGCCACTGCACATCTTCATAGGGAAACTGCAGCCCTCAGCGCTTTGAAAATGCATATCGTCCGATACTCGTTTCTGTGATCGAGGACATATGCTATTCTGCAACAGGTACCTGGCGTATCAATCTGCCTAGTATCAGATTATAAGATCACGGAACTGCGCTTCGGCAGGAAGTTCGCCCTTCACATCCCGGGTCGGGCGAAATGGGCTAATGGCAATCCGTGCATTGATCCTAGAAGCATCACTTGGTTCGTGGATGGCTCTAAGACCGATCACGGTGTAAGTGTTGGAGTATTTGGACAAAATACCAGGATATCGGCTGCAATAGGTATAATAGGCCCAGCGTCTTTCAAGCCGAAATTTATACCATCGGAATCTGTGCCAGGGAAATTCTGGGACGGGGCTCCGTGGTGCACATTTCGCCATTTGATAGCCAGGCGGCAATTAAGGCGTTATCCTAACACAAGTTTACTTCGAAGATGGTCAGCGAGTGCTTTGCACTGCTTCAGGAGGGTTGTCTGTCTCAATCTATATGGTTCCGCGTCACAGAGGCGTTGAGGGAAATGAATACGCGATGAACTAGCAAAAGGGTGTATATCCCCTCTACTCATCGGTCATGAGCCCTTCTGTGGAATTAGCAAGAGAGCTGCTAGAGGCGTGATTGGTAACTGATCATCGGCTGAGTTTGAACTACTGAACGACGCACCGTGGCCTAAGTGTTACAAAAGAGCTAGTGCGCCCCTTTCAGCTACTCCAATATTAAAGGTCTGCGCAGAACAGTGCTAAGACTATTAATAGGCTTTCTTACGGGTCATTTTGGGCTCCGCTACCATCTCCATAAAATTGGTTTATCAAGGGAGACCCTATGGTGTCTTTGCCTGGAGGAAAAAATGGAGAAATCTCCATTCATTTATTATGTGAATGCCCGGCGATCGCCAGGTCCAGGAGATCACTCATTGGATGTGATTTACTAAGCTCCAGAATGATTAGAAGCTCCTCTCTGAAGGATCTTCTGGCCTTTATTAAGCTGGTTGAAAACCTGCTAAATTAAAGGATTATGGCACAATATACCTTTCACGTAGCAGTGCCCACTACCTTGGTAAGATCCACTTCTTATTATTATTATTATCTGTGGCTCCTCAATGCGAACGCGCCCACTGAGTTTGAAGAACAACAAATTCTACGCACAAACTAGAAAAACTCTCTTCGACTCACTTCCATCAAACAAGCTGCTGATGACTAATCTTAACGCTAAAGCTCAGAAACGAAGGTGGGGTAGACGAAATGAAGCGACTAACACAAATCCCGATTTAAAGCCAGTTTGCAGGGACACGAAGCTCCTTATCAACTTTCCCGGGAATTTCATCTGGAAGACAGGCTTGCAGCGTCTGGACCAATGCCTAGCAGCTTTACACATCTTTTGCAGATATCAACAATGTTCAGTCACATATGTAACATCTTCGCTAGATCTGCATCTGTACCTTTCGCAGAGGCCCCAACATAATCCCACCCGATCTTTAAAAACTTCACTATTGCCCCTCCCCCTTTCGTAGCGGACCCGGCAATGTCTCGTAAGCTTTGCAGCCGGGTTCCCACTATGATATGCGAATCAACAATTTATTTTAAGGGTAGAATCGTTGGCAGCCAGCTACGGGATGTCGAGTGAGGAAGTGGCGTACTTCTGCACTTCTTGCAAAGGGGAAAAGTAGCTTACTGGTACTGATTAGCTCGTTCCCATACGCACCGCCTGTTGTGGCGAGATCTGAAGGCTGCCTTCTTGGAAAGGTTCAGCCTTTTAAGATACGATGAGGATGTTCGGCAAGCTATCAGCGATCGCCGTAAAAATCATAGTGAACACTTCCGGGACATCCTGGATGCCATTGACGCACTTAATACGGAGCTGCAGGTTGCATTAAGAGAAACTGATATGTATATGGTTACGATTAAGCCCAAATGTTTTCGCTGTATTGGATGGGGGAATGGGAACGGGAGCCCCACCTCAACAAGCAGTCATGCGTCCAAGTACAGCCGAATCTGCGATAAATACTGACCCAGGGCTCCATCTACTGCAAAGGTAAATAGGGTGCATCGAGCCTGGAGGTTGTCTTACGACAGGCGGCTGACGCAGGCATGTGTTGCCTCAATTCTATCTTCTGATCATCAGAATATCAATGGAATGTTGTACAGTGGTGCCATCGTAAGTATCAGGGGTAGTTTGAACCTAATAGATGACCTTGGCTTGCAGCTTCATACGTTGCAAATTGATGCCAGTACAGCTTCTGGCCAAAGAGCATCGATTTTGGGATTTAAGGACAAAACGAAGTCTATGACACTGCTTGTTGTCCCAAGCCCCACAAATCCAATGCAGGTTGCTGCTGTTGAATCGGAGCAAGTGGCTGCTTCAAAAGACTCTCTTCGATTATCTATAGCTGATCAACAGAAACTCGAGTTGGTGGTGGAAGCGGAAAACTTATCCATGACTCTCTTCCTGAATCCCGATAGCTGAGGTGGCCTGCGAGCACACAAAACCGCGAGTTTTAGGAGAGAGTTCATTTGGCAATTTGAAATTTGTCTTCTAAATTGTCAACCTTATAATTCTTATAATGGGTGACCGCATGATGACTTTTAAGGATCTGCTACATAAGTGCGCAAAGATATAAAACCCTATCTGGAGACCCTTAGCGACGTGTGCTGTAGACCACCACAGCTGCCTCTATCGTGCAGCTCTGCGATTTCTTCTTCTGTGTCATCGGTCACAGTAGGAACTCAGTGAAAACTAGATTTGAGGAGCTGAACTCAGTCATCTGTGAGTAGGATTTGGCAACTGTCAAATTTGTATGGAAGTTGCGCTGTTGTGTCCTGATCTCGACCCAAAAAAACGGGACTTATAATGTTCATAGGAAAGTGAATTGTTTACGCAACTATCCACTTTGCTCCAGAGGCACTGACTTCATCAAGTGTGAGATAGCATTTAAATAAAAAACAGTTTAGTGTTTTAAAAAAATATTCTATTTTTTACAATTCAGAACATTTAAATGCATAACTTGTCTGACAATACCAACATTAATCCATTTAAGGCGCCACAACATTATTCTTCAGCTTACCGATACATTCAATTTCACTTTCAATAACATCTCCCGGTTTAAGATATTCCGGAGGTGTACGATGCATACCAACTCCAGCTGGTGTACCGGTCAAAATCACATCGCCCGGCTTTAAAGTTATACATCTGAAAAATGAACAAAAATAAGTACAAAACGGTAGCAAACAGAAGGTGGCGACGGGCAACAGTCATTTCATTTTTGTACCTCTTCACTTGAAGGCTGACAATATAATGAAGGTTAAATCGCTACGAGTCCCCTATGATCAACTACCTTTGACTTTGACGATATGCAGCCATTCCAGGCCCATTAACATGTTAAATTCAAACTATACCCCATAAATGATAATGACTGTCGCCTATCACCTTACAGATTGCCGGCTCAGGACTTACTCAGAAAGTCGTGCAATCACATCGTCAATTCTAAAGATCAATTCACTCGTATTTCCCGATTGCTTCAATTGACCGTTAATCGAACAAGTCAACTTCAGATTGTGCGGATCTTTGATTAAACTCTTGTGAACAATAGCAGGACCCAGTGGACAGAATGTGTCCATTGACTTGCCAATTAGAAATTGTCCACCGTTTCGTTCCTTTTGCCAGTCACGAGCGGAAATATCCTGAGCGGCAGTGTAGCCAAAAACATAGTCCAGAGCACTTTCTCTCGAGACCCGTTTTGCCTCTTTGCCGATTATGACGGCCAGCTCAACTTCCCAGTCAAGTTTCTGTGAATGGAATGAATTAGCTAGATTTATTCGCGTACACAGAACAAAACTTAAAAAGACCAAAAACCCATACCTTCGTCATCTCATGGGCGATGACATTTCCAGTTGGTCCAACGATGGTTGAATTAAATTTACTGAAAAACATGGGCTCCTTCGGTGGAGGCTTATTCTGTTCAGCACAATGTCCCGAATAGTTCAGACCAATACAAATGATTTTTTCCGGATTACTAACTGGTGGCAGTAGTGCAATATTGTCCGTTAGTGGTTCGGATGACGATTGAGCCAATTGTTTAGTTACGCTGTCCAAGGAAATGTTTCGAATGAATGAAATCATATCCGAGTTAGAATCTTGTTTGAGTTCGGTAACTGCAGTGCCATCCTCGGAGAGAACACCAAGCCGTTGTTGTTTTTCGTCATTTTTACGAACGAATTGTACGAAACGCATTTTGTTTTGATACGCCTGACTGTAGAAGAGATCATAATTGTAAGTTTGGTTTTTTATGTGTTGAACAAAATAACTGAAATGAGGGCTCATAAAAATTAAAAGTATTTTTATATTTCCTTAGTTATTTGATGTTCGAGTTACCTCGATCTTCGCTTTAATAGGCGGATCTAACCTGTAAGAGACGCAAGCATCAAATTGATAGGCTTGAAAAAGCGGCAAATGGGTGACGTCATGCAGGCAGCAAAAGCCATTTCTTCTTCTCGTTTTACCCTAACTCCTAGTGGAGCATGGTGCGTTGTCGACTACCGTGTGTAGTCGGCAACGATTCAAAGACAACTTCGGAGTGTGACACGGTTGTCGGCGGGTCATGCCGAGTTTGGAAACTCGTTTCTCTATGAATCTCTATATCACAGAGTGGCGACCGAACGATCACGGCCACAGAGCAAGATCATTTGCTGCATCCAATTTATTTCATCCAGTCGACTAATAGTGAAAGCGGCCAAGTACTTTTCGCACTAATGCGCACCTTTGCTCGTACATACTTCTGCATGTTGTAAATTATACTGCGCGGCAGGTTAAGTCTGTCAAGGGAAGACAGAAGAGTCTTCGGTATTATCCCGGTAGCCGACAATTTTTCAGCAACTAATTGTACTTGCTGATAATGACCAACAAATTTTCTTTCATCCGGAAGTGCCCTGTAGATTTCCATAATTCAGTTTTGCCATTGTGAGGAATAGCAATATCAAAAATCCACGCAGAGTGACTAGTTTTGTCGACTAGAAGTAGTATATCTGGTTAATTGTGGTCGACCGATTGATCAGTAAGGATCTGACGATCTCAGTACAACGTGAAGCGAGTGCTGCCAAGCACTGCTTGTAGTAAATCGGTTTTGTGTCACTAATCAACTCGAGTTTGTATGCAAGATCTTGATGAATTACCTCCTAGTGTTTCTTGCACTGAACCACACATCCTGCATCGGATATCATCCACCCGTTGATTACGAATATGCTTAAGATAAGCACGAATGGGAAACACGGCATCCCGAAGGGTAATCATAGAGCCTTCTATTTCGGCAAAAAGACATCCTGGATTAAGCACTCCAAGTTGGTCGTTGCTTCTGAGTATAATTTCTTCTTGGCCTCCTTATATGTGTCATCGCCGAGACCAATCCGCTGTTGTTGCTTCTTCATTTGACACATCCACGAGTTCTTCAGCCTGTTTTTGGCCTTGGGTCCATCAAGTGGAACTTGCATCGACATCGCCTTCTTTATGGGGTTCTCTGGTGGCCTTTGATCAATCCATTTGTAGGTCTTGGAGCTTTTCGGAGATTGGTTGGTTAATGGACAAGCTCCCTCGAATGTAGCCACTTTTGATGTGTCCCTTTTTGGTTACACCAACTGACGCGACGTGCCGTTTTGTACAACTTGCCCTTTAGCTTCAGTGGATTTTTTGTATCGCAAAAAACCTCAGAGTTTTCTTGCTACTGCATCCATGCAACCATTGTGCGATGTTTGATATCATCATCGCATGTAGCTCCTTTGTTTACCATCGAACTTGATACTCGATACTTGAACTTGGGACTAGACTTATGCTGCTCTCCTTTGATATAAAGGGTGGTGAACGTGAATGCACGAAGTTAATTGTCAATAAAACATAAAGTTTTTAGAGAATTATCTAATTTTTTTCTTATTATGATAGAAGAATCTATGGCAATTATGCGAGAGATAAAATATCGGCCAAATGCTCGCCATGGCTACCGTGGTATACTTCTATCCGATGGTCCATAATTTCAATGTCTCTGAGACATAATTGAGGTTGAATATCGTTAATGTGCTGAATTATCTCATCCTTTAGCTCTTGAATTGTTTTTGGCTTATTGACGTACACTTTTTCTTTTAAATATCCCCAGAGAAATAAGTCCAACGGTGTCAAATCACATTATCGTGGCGGCCAATTAACATCGCCAAGACGACAGACAACACGGCCATTGAATTTCTCGTGCAAAAGAGCCACTGTTTCGTTTGCTGTGTGGCAAGTGGCCCCATCCTGTTGGAACCACATATCGTCCAGGTCCACATCCTCGATTTCTGGCCACAAGAAGTCCGTTATTTGGTCGATTATGTTGACCAAAAAAATCACGAAGTGCACGAAAAGCATTTTGATTTGAACGTCCATTTTCGTAAAAGGCTTCAACGACCTTAACACGCTGCTCAATTGTGTACTTCTCCATGGTTAAATTTGTCAAACACTGAAGCAAAGAAATGTCTAATAAAGTTGGGCGAGAAACTTACCATTAGCGACACTCAATTAACATCGTGTATTCTAGTTGGACCACCCATTACATGTCTGGATTGCATCTGGATTTGAGAACGGACAGCATAACTCAGTCTTTGTTATACTTACGCTCAGTTCATGCTCCTTCATGTCAGAGCATTTGGTAAGTGCAGTTTGCAATGCAACTATGTTTGGGCTACTGAAGACTATATCATCGGTAAAAAGGAGACATATTTCTAGGCCGTCAGAGATACGTGTTAATAAGTAGCACATGATGATGAAGAGCAGCTCACGAGGTACTCTTTCGAATGCATTTTCCAAACCGATGAACATAAAGTGCACGTCCTTGTCTACTGCTCCCTATTTTTCTACCACAATACCTATCACTGAATTGCATAGACTGTAGATCGACAAAGCCGCATTGATTTAGCAATCAATCACTAACCGCACAATCTTTCTCAATCGGTTGCAGACAACTCGCTCGCAGATACGAGATGGCAAACTTTACATTATAGTTGTTGAGTTTACGTGAGTCTCCCTTGTTTTTGTAGAAAGTAAAACAAAAAACTATCCCTGGAAGCATCTGGCATTGGTTGCCTTCCTTTAATTTTGTTGAAGAGAATTGTGAGCCGACGTTTTCTATTTTCAAACAAAATTCCGCTGTCTTTCCCGTTGCATTGCCTCCATCACCTCTTCCTTTGTGCCTTTTTGCCCAACAACTTGAAAAGGTTCTCGAGGAAATTCTTCATTTAGAAGTTGGCCATAATACTCTCGCAGGTTTTTGCTGTTGTAGCGGGTCGTAGCGACTCTTGGCCATGCTGGATAGCATGGGTCGTTCCGGTTCGTAGACCCGGTCGCAATAGGAACGCAGGTAGAAATTCTCTGCTGCCTTCGCCTTTATTGGAGCTCTCAGTCGGTTTACTTTCTTTCGGAATTGCATGTAATTTTCGAGTAGATAAACTAATTCGGCCTCATTGCTTGACGTGCACGTCGTTTTGCATGCGTTCAATTTAACTTGGAATGGACGATAGTCACATGCCAAAGAAGATGATGAACGCACAACGAATTTACGGAGATAGGTTGCGTGGACGACCGAGAGCTCGCTGGGCGAACTCTATAGGTGAGGACGCCCATCAGCTGCTGGGCTTCCGAAACTGGAGGACAAGGTCACGTAACCGCGACAATTGGAGGTCAACGATTAAGGCGGCAAAAGCCCGACGTCGGGGCTATCGTGCCACATTGTTGATGATGATTTAGCTTCCACTGCTTCCTTTGTATCGGCGTTCCACCATAATATTTTCATTTGGTGGCCCTTTCGAAAATCCCAGTGCCTTTTCAGCCAACACGTTTGTGATGGACTATGCTCGGTGCAGTTGGTGTTGTTTTGAAACCACTCCGTCATTTTATCAATGAACGTAGAGCTACTACAATTTCAAAGTTTTCGTTTGTAATCTTGTGACATTTGATTCGACTGGCTTGGGAGTTCTTCTGTTTTTTTTCCTTGCTCCAGGTACGCTGAATAATGTTGAAAAGCAATGAGGCCTCTACTCTAGTAGCATTCAATAAGACTTAATACATTTACCAGAAGCCTGAGATTAATACTTACACTTTGAAACACTTAAAAGTCACTAAAAAGGAGGAATTTAATAACTAAACATTTATTTTCGTATGCAAACCTTGAAAAGCTCCGTAAAAAAACGTCACCAGCCTCTCCCAATTTCTCTACACGTATCTGCAAATGGAAAATATAAGCAAGAGCGCTCAAGCTAGTACATACATAATCATTGGATTAATTACTTTTGATAAGATAGTTCGACGAATCGTATTAATTGGCACCATAATCGAATACACAGTGGCCACAAGCACAATTCGATTCTACATGTGATTTGAAAGTTAACTTAGCAGACTGCAGCAAACAATCTAGAGCTACTTACCTGCTCTTTATCAACTAACCGCTGACACAATGTACCACCCCCAATTAGACACCCGCAACAGCGTAGCGCGATTTCGTTATGTAACTTATATCAGCTGATTGATAAAATAAATCGCTTATCATGTCATTTATGACGACACGGAAACATGAAGCCAGCAGCCTGGACACCCTCCCACGTATTGTTTATAAACAAAATGCAAAATGCCGCAATTTTCAGTTCAGTGGTCAACTACCAACAGAGGGCGTTCCATTAACCAAAGAGAAATGTAAACTGTCAAATATTCCAATTGAAAATTGAAATAAAGACTGACTGATTTGCACAAGGATAATTTCTAATCCATTGAATTTCTGTATTTTCTCGACGAAAACAAGGAAATCATGTGGAAGAATCTCATACCCAACACTAACGACGAGGAAACGGTGAACAATGCATTTTGTACGAATGGTTTGTTTCGTATATCAAGTGAAACTGAGGTAATTATTGGGCGCCCAGATCCTTTTCGCAACGGTATGTGCTGATAGCAGTTTTCTGTTGAATTACAGGTCACCGTCTATCCACGGGTGCAAGCAAAAATCCATGAGAAACGAGTCATTCTGTGCATCGATAGTAGCATTATTTTAATGCAAGATGAAAATGTTATGGAATGTGAATATATGAGTTTTGATGCTTGCGTCGAGGCGTTGGCCATTTCACGATCGGGCAATGTTTTGGTTTGTGCTTCGGCCGATGGCAGGATTCATGGAATTTTTGTACGGGGAATTCCGATATTTCAATTGTATGTTGAGCGGAAAGGGGAGTTTTTGGGATAAAAGATAATTTTTGAAATTTATTTTGCAGATCTGTGAAAGATGAAGATGTGGGTGAAAATGGAACGTTTGCCGGTATACAACAAACGGACGATGGTTTCTATGTTATGTGCAAAAATGGCAGTGTTTACAGGTACTATAACATATTATCATCTAGGAATCGTAATTTTTGATTTCTTTTATTGCCAAAATCCTTAAGTGTACTGTCGGCGGCCCTTGATTTTAACAATACTCTGCAACCTAAATTGTCTGCTGCTGTTTTTAGTCACACAACTTCCCATTATCATTTTTGTTAATTACAATTTTCCGTGGCATAAACCTGCGAAGAAATTATTACGAATGGAAAGCTACTACAACCCGTTCGACGCAGGAGAGTAAAGGAAAAAACGCACACGCTTATTCATTGCGCACACGTTACTCAACCAGTCTTGGTCCATAGATCTGCTGATTTTTACTAAGTCGTTCACTGCAATGCGCATGCTCTGCCGCCCGATGTAGAGACAGTGTACAATAGTCATCGTCGATTTCTCAGCAATAACTAAATCAGGTGTTGCAGCAAAAACCATCTACTCAGCCAATTTTTACTCGTCACTATACCACCACCAAAATAATATAGATAAACTGAAATGGTCTGCAAGGTAATGTTACTGGACTTTATGGACGGACTCCACATCCAAATTGGAGCATTTCAGGGAAACATACTCAAATTCCAATTCATCGCATTACAATAGATGTGTTTTTTTGGTTATCCCGTGCAGGTTTGGGTAACGAAACTCCATGTAAAAAAAACGCCAGGTGATCCACCTGTCATTTTTTTTTATATGAAGTTTCGTTACCCAAACCTACACGGGATGTAGTAAAAAACGAACCAAATATTTATGATAAAAATTTCTGCCTACTAGGCGACGACATCTAAACTCAAGTTACAAGATCATACTCCAGCTCACCTAACATCTCTATTGACATATAACACTTTCACACGTCTGCGGTTATATTGGCAAAGGGGAAGGACGAACTACGAAGAGGTGATCTGAATGATCCTTGAATCAGTGAAGCTTGGAATTGCCAAACAAGTCAACGCCCACAGTAGACAAAAATGGTATTCACACCTACAAAACCTCTCTATCAAAGTCTGTGACAACAAACTCTGAAAAAAGAGCCCTTCCCAACCCCGAAAGGAAAGGTAACAATTAAATTCGGAGATAAGATTTTCAACGACGACGATATAATTGCGCTCACAAAATCAACCAACAATTCGTCGAACATCCCGACATGTATTAGCATAAGCGCGTTATTACTAGAGTTATCCGAAATCTGACTGCTTACCTATATCTTCCAAGTCACATCCAATGAAATTGTTTTAGACATAAATCGAGCTAAAAACTCCGAGCGCTCGGCCAGGCATTGCCACAGAGGAGATAAGAATAGAGCCGGAACTCCATATAAAATTAAAATCGGCTCAAAAGCATTTTACTTTTGAATGCGTACTGCAAGTAATGTGTAAATACAAGATGATACGCAGTATTCACAACATTCTCCTTGTCATCATTTAAACCCAGGGCCGGCTTTAGGGTGGGGCGAGCGGGGCGGTCGCCCCGGGCGCCAGGTTTAGGGGCGCCGAAACCCGTATTTTTAATTTAATTTATTTTTACAAATTTGTTTGTTGCTTAAGAAATTATATTTTTTTAACTGTTGAATTAGTATGATGTAAGAATACTAATGCAGGCCATAGAACACGACTATCCAAGTATGAATGTACATATATAATGCCATCAATTTCACGCGTGTTCTAATCACAAGTTAACGGGATATTTTTATACAAACGCAGACCTGCGTTCCACTTCAGGAATTGACTGCGTTCCAAAGATACATGTAACCTTTAATTAAGAAAAAGCAGTACACAATTCTAATAAGCACATTCGTTTTCGAACCATCATCATCAATATTTTCTATGTGGAAATGCAATTTCTGGATTATGTTTATGCTTTGGTCTTTATTAAACTTAAGGGCGCCACAAACCTGACGATTTCTCGGCCGATCGATTGGCCCCACATTAGGCAATTTATCCGGCAATCTGAAATTGACAGTATCACGGTCAACAAGACAGAACACCAAATAGCGAAAATTATACCATTTTTGGCGATGGGAGATGGACATCCATTGCTACTTTTGATGGAGAATGACCGCCACAACCACAGTATGAAGAACGACCACAGGTTTATGTCAAAAATCAGTAACTGAGCAACACATAATTGTCATGACAGTTTGTACGGAAAATTGCACTGGCAATACGTTCCACACGTTAAATCAAAAAAATTTAATCCAATTGTCCCATACACCTTCCGATTTATCTCGCAATCAAAAAATCTGGCCGATCGATCGGAGGGTCTGTGGCGCCACTTACGTTTATTGATATTTATGTATGTAGAAATGTTTTTGGATTTTTGTTAATATGTATGTAGGTATTGCATTTTAGAGCAAACATTGTTGTCTTTTCTCGCTCAATTAAATTTACAAAAACTGCTTAAAAAATAGAAAAGTTTATAAACGTATTTGCAAAATTATTAACTTAATGAACGTTTAAATGTTGCTGATTCAAAAATGAACCGGTGGTACCTACATAGTGTAACCTGCTGTAATGCAAAAAAGCCAGGTTTCCCGAACAAACCATTTCTAACCACGGTTGAAATTACAAAATGAAATGAATTAATGTTTTGAAAAATATGGACTACTATACGTAAAAACGATACTGACTGAATTCGGTACATACCATCAAATTGATGGGATTTGGGATTTGCTATCGTCTTCCCATTCAATATAATGAATGTTTGTGAGCTAAGATGTATGGTTCCTATGTTTCTGCGACGTGAGATTGCCTGTTTTTATTTTTGAACTATTATTAAACTGACAAAGTATTTTGTGGTTTGATTTAAAAATTTAAAAACGAACACTACCGCAGATCCCGCAATAGATCTACTCTTGCTTACACAAAACTTGTTTTTTTTTTTTATAATATTAACGAAATAATGATTTTCTAGGACAAATTATGAACAAATGTGAATGGATAGAGGCATACTTTTCTGTTCGCTTTAAGCAATCAATTGATTGGGAAACAGGGGAAAATTAAGGCGAAGTTAAAAACAGTTAAAGTGGATAGTTTCAATGGCGGCCGGCGGGGCAATGGAGAAAAATATTTCCATAGAACGTTGAAGTTCAACTTCTATTGCAATTTTTTTTCGTGTATGTAAACCATAAGGGGCGCTTCTTTGAAGTTCGCCCCGGGCGCCGCTACACCTAAAGCCGGCCCTGTTTAAACCCATAAGAATGAAAGAGACTAACTAACTTAGTAGTCTCTGCAACACAAATTGGAGTCATATACAGACCTGTCAAACCGCAGATGATGATGTCTTCACAAGACCACCTACATCAAGAGACAAAAACGAGACCGAGTTCTAATCGTGCGAATAGCACGATGAGTGTATACCCTATACCCATGTACAGATCTAAAAGACATGCAAAACCCAAAATTTTCATTTTCATGTTTTTTGTAGGGGAGGGTTATACATATATGGGTCGGACCTTCTTCTTCTTTGCCTCATTCTTTATACCGCTCCACGGTTTCGCGTTGCTCGACCTGCGGTGTAGGCACATCGCCCGTTTTGGCGATAATTTCTCAGCACACTTCTACAGGCAGCTCTATCTTGAATCGTGTCATCGCCGAGACCAATGCGTTGTTGTTGCTTTTTCATTTGACATATCCAGGTGTTCTTCGGTCTGCCTCTGGCCTTGGGTCCATCAAGTGGAACTTCCATTGATATCGCTTTCTTTGCGGGGTTCTCAGGCGGACGCCTTTGAACATGGCAATACCAATCCATTTGTCGGTCTTCGAGCTTTTCGGTGATTGGTTGGTCTATGGACAAGCTGCCTCGGATGTAGCTACTCTTGATGTGGTCTCTTTTGGTTACACCAACTTACATGCGTAACATTTTCATTTCAGTCGCTGTCATTTCTTTCGCGTAACTTTCATACATGGCCCAGCATTCTGATCCATACATGAGTGCGGGACGTACAACCGTTTTGTACAACTTACCCTTTAGCTTCAGTGGCATTTTCTTATCGCAGAAAACTCCTGAGTTTTCTCGCCACGTCATCCACCCAACCTTTGTGCGGACCTGTCACCTCTTTAACATCTTATCAAGGCATCCAACAGCTACCATTTGATACTAATTTGAAGTTCTTCGCGACATTCCATCAAAAGATATGGCTGAATATAACTTTGTAGGGAAGGTAGGGGTAGGGGTATATTAAAGTTAATGTCCGAATTAGGCATTGATCAAAATTTCAAGTCGATAGCGATATTGTATCGAAAGTTATGGCCGAATTAAAATATCAAGGAGGGGTAATTTGTATGGGAGGTAGGGGAATTCTTGGTCCGATTTGGCCGATTCTCAATACCGTCCAAGATTTTATGAAAACAAACATCTGACCAAAATTTCAAACCGCTAGCTTCATTATTTCGGGAGTTATCGTGCGAACAGACAGACACACGGACAGTCAGACAGACAGACAGATAGACATGGCTTATTTGAATAGGGACCGACCCTGATCATTTATATATATACTTTGTCATGACTTTGAGGAGTCATAATGAGCTCCGCATCCAATTAGACGCTCAATCAGGGACAACGAGCGGGAAGTCCAGCAATATAAAAAAGTTATCTTCGATAACTCCGACTACAAGGCGACTATTGCAAACATCCACACACAAGAGGCTCTAAGGCTACTCGTATTCTCGTAAACAATTGCGTACTTGGCACCAAACCACCAGCTATCTCTCCTGATGAACAACAATTACCAAGAGCCACCCGCACTACCTTGGCTCAACTCCGATCCGGATGGTGCCCGCGACTAAACTCCTATCTATCATGCATAGGAACCAGCCCACACGATGTGGACCACAATTTCGATTGTGCTCCCACGCAATTATGACCTCTTGCGTTATGGCTACAGCCAATTGAAGCAGCCTTCTTTTTGAATCAAGACCTCGAGGATGGGATGCCCACCATCTTTGAATGAACTATGTACGACTATTTGAAATGTTTCTCCGTTGTGCCGCTAAAACAACAACAACACCCAGACCGTAATTGCCCATTGTCAGATCCAATTTTTGCGTTGATATCCCCCAATAATAATTTTTATGTCACCTCTGGGAGCCTTAGGTGGGAAAGGGCGTCCTTAGCATGCTTGTCGACTGACCCAGTCGGGGCGAAGCACTGAATTATAGTGATGTTTCTTACTCTGGACTTGCATGTGGCAGTTATTATTCGGTAAGAAATAGGCTTCCACTCTATAAGATATTGGCGAGCTTCCTTGTTCAAAAGGATACCGACTCCAGCCATTCTGGGTGAGGCTTCATGTTCACTACCAGAGTAAAACAGCACAGTTTGGGTGACTAGGTGATAAGGTTGTTCCCGAACCGGTCCATCTTGTTTCGCTCAGTCCTAATATTGAAATTCTATATGCGGTCATTTCCAGTTCGACTTCCGTAAGTTTCGTAGTACTGCACTCGCCCCACATCGTTCGAACGCTCGTTTCAAAAAACAATCGTAGTCCGTTGTTTGTTGCCAAAGGCCGTTGCCGGTAAATCAGTCCGTGGTATCCGAGGTTCGCTCAATGTTTCGGGTGAAATTTAGCTTCAGGTATGCAAGTTACAAGCCTACATATCCTATCCCTCTAGTGTAGCTATCTACGACAAGCCGGGATCGCTAGGGCATAATTCTAACGCCAACATCACAGGGGTCAATTTTTGTTAAGCCCTGTACATATCTTTAGCGAATGGGCTAACATAAATGACAAACTACCGAATGACTTTTTAACGAAATATTTTATTGAAATATTATTGTCTGATATAAGTTATGAACGACACATTGTCCCGTGTGTTCGTGTGCGACTCGACTCGAATGTTGGTGTAAGACTGCGTACTGCGACTCGTTCGATCCTTTCTCTTTCGGCAAAGATACAATGGTGTCGTTCGTCGGTAGGTTGTCGTGTTCCTGATTTGTCAGGGTTGCCACATATCTATACCGCTGGGCGCAATCAATGTAAGAAAAATATAATTGTGAGAAAAAATAATATCAAATTAGTAACAAATAACAAAAAAAAAAACTAAAATCGACTAGGAAGTAGTGTGGCTGACAACTGCATCATACTCATTTGTCGTAGAAGGCTGAAACGGCACCATGCAACAAATATAACGGTACCTTTCACGAGAATGAGAAGGTCGTCTTCAGCGAATCTAAAGGTTTTACGTCGTCAACCAAAATGCCAAATGTCTCTGTTGACGCGTTCCCGCCCAAAGGGAACTAGCTTAAACGTGTAAACGTTTAAGTGCGAGTTGAAGTTCACGGCCTCCCGAAGATCTCGTTGTATGTAGTTACTTTCCAGCATAAGCATTTCAAACCATGGAAATCGAAATTTTTTTTTAATAGAATCACAAATATTGATGAAAAGGCTCTGGAAACATGTATCCATTACTCGGTATGCGAAAATGAAACGCGTGTATTGGAAGATTCGATTGTAACAAATGTCCTCCTGGAAAAAGTACAAACACCCAAACTATTCAGCACTGTAACAACGTTTTGTCTAATGAAACCCGACGAGCTGTACAGTAAAGGACGGGACGTCCTATTTATAATGGCAAATGAACGATACATTTATTTCGAAGAAGGCGACCGATACTATCAGCTGCATCTACCCGAAGACTATGGCGGTGTAAAGGCCTTGTATAATATCGATCACATGATGTAAGTTTTTTGTCTTCACGCCGGATTTAATAGATTTACTAAAATCTTTACTTCATAGTATTGGGCTAAGCAACAGCGGAATGATATTTGAAATTTGTCCCTACACAAAACTAATATTTCGTCCTTTCAATGAAGATCCCGTCGAAGATTTTATCATAACGGAAAACAATGATGATAATATTGATCTTTTGCTATTAACAAAATCCGAGAATAGTATTGCAAATCGATTGATGAGAATCGTGAGCTTTCCATGTGAGTAGATACTTGCAAGTTGGATTATTGTTGTTGTTATAACGTCCGTTTCGGTTACAGCTATGCATTGTAAATCGGAATTGACTATGCCTCAGTGTACGTGGCTAGTACATCAGCCGAGTACAGCGATGAATATCTACTATTTGACCGGTGGCAATTTCAACGAAATCGATCTACCCGAAGAAATTGAAATGAAGATCATGGCCGAAACACAACCGACGGAAAGATTGAAAAAGCTTATCTACAAAGGACGTTTAGATGAGGCCGAAGAATTTGCAAAACAATTCAAATTGAATTTGCAGCCCGTCTGGGAGGCAAAGGCCAAGCGTAAGCTGATGGAAATTTCGGTGATCAAAGAGGTGGGTTGGTCTAGCAATGAAAATGGTTAATGCTTGAAATAGATTACGCGCATCGGCAGAATTTCATGACTGACAAATATGCTGAATGCCAAGTCTTCTGCTCAATATTTTTGTCAGCCATGTAAAATGCATTGCGCTTGACGTTTCGCGATGCCGCTGCTGATGCGCGTAATCTATTTCAAGCATTAGGCTTCCTTAAGATACGCTTATAATGCGAGTCTTAGTTAAGATTGTCTTTATGTTTTACAGAATGAAGTTGATTTGATTAATGAAAAATTCCTGGAACTTTTGGAAATATTCAAAACGATTGAAAATGATGATTTCTTCCTAGCGATAGCGAATTTGGATTTACCATGTCGGAACTTGCTTGAGAGATTTCTTTATGAGATTTTAGCGAGATTGAAAGATCAGGTAAATTGTAAAGTCAGGGCAAAAGCTGTAGAAGGTAAATTGGAAGATGACGCCCGTTTAACATCTGGTGGAAAGGAGGCATAATTGCTGCGGCTTATTTCTTTTTGTGCCCTGAAAATTTAATAATTGAAGGGGTGGCTGGAAAAACGTTGTATGTTGCATTTTTTCAGACCATTTTGTGTATCATTCCTTCTAGATATATAATAAATAATCAACCAATAAGGTCAATGACTATGGAAGATGTGAAAGCATAGTTGAGAAGTGGAAGAATGTTGTATGTGTTACTTCATGTTCGTTACTTCATGTTCTTTCAAAGTGTGTCGGAACAACTTATATTCTTATGACGTTTTCCAAAAATTTATGAAATGCAACATACAACTTTTTTCCAGCCACCCATTCAATTTAATAAATAAAATAACGTTTTTACAGAAATACAACGAGCACATTGTTGAAATCAAAGAACGTTTGCTGCGAATAGAAACACTCAGCATAATCGATCCGTACAATACCAACATGAATTGGTTGAAATTCGTTCAGCACGCCAATATTGGAAAAGTTTGCATTTCACTCTTCAAAGCAGTATGTACGCTCCCAATCACCAATCTGCAAAGATTCAATCTTTTGTAATTTCTCTTCAGGATATGCTCAGTGCCTGTTTGATTTGGCAACGTCATGCAGCCTCGATAGTGCACAACTTTGACGTGAAAAGTATTGTGACATTTTTGAATTTCATTCCGCAAACCACCGAACCGTTTCTCATTATTCAGTGGTTACGCTATTTTGTTCCAAGCATATTGCGTATTCATTCGGCAGCGATGAGTCCACTTGTTGAGTGGTGCATACAGAAGACGCGTTCGCTACAATATTCAAATCATTGGCCCGAAGTTGGATTGGAGTTTTCTACGAAAATTTTGAATATTTTCGAAGATGTTACATTTTCGTATTCGTAAGTACATTTGAGAATATTTTGGATGCGATGGATGACACATTTTACATTTTAGGGACTTTGAACGTCACTACGATTTCAATATTAACAAAATGAGATCTTTGGTCAACGCTCTGCAGGATATATCTGTTCTGAAGAAAAGTTACAATCTCACCTTAACGCTGGACAACTATGTGAAGGTGATCTATTCTTCATGATCCTTATTTTCAAATTAAATTTATATTCAATTTTCAACAGGATTCACTAGATGAAACAGCACTTCGCATTCTATTAGGCGTTCAGCCTAGCAACTTAAAACGAGTCACACTGGACTTTCTCAATCCCATTTATCTGGAGAAGGGTCAAAGTCCCATCAATGCCATCAAAAAGTACATCAACTATCTGGTGTCCTATCGAAAAAACATCAGCTTATGGCTAGAGCGAGCCGTGATTGCAATCAATCTTCTGCACAATGAGAGTGAAAAGTTTGAGATGACACTTCTTGTCTTGAAGGTGACGCATTGAAATCCGATCCAATCTCTCTTCACTTATTTACAAGTTTTCAATTTCTCTTCAGAACGCTCCCGTCCCGTGGCCGGATTCGGTAAATCCACTAATGAAGCTCTGCAACTCCAGTCATCCGTTGGCTGTCGAAATTCAAACACAATTCGACTTACAAATTATCAAAATGATAAAAGTCAAATACGGTTGGCCAATCGATTCGCCCGACAATCATATGCAGCTTGTGTTTCGCATTTTGAAGGTCGGCTTGCCCGAAATGTTGGACGACTTGATGAAAGTTCGTTCGGAAATGACTGGCAGTGCCAATTTTACGTGTTGCTACGAACTGGCCCGGGTCGGTCATATACAAAAGGCCGTTCAATTCCTGCACGGCTTAGACGAGAAGTCGCGCATCGAATGCTATGAAAAACTTGCAAACATCTTGTCGTCGATTTTTGCCAATATAAACGACGACGATCCGAACAATTACAATCATTTAATTGAATTCGTAAAAATCATAACGCCCGAGTCGGGAAAGAATAATCAAGCGCTTCTTGTAAATTTGCAAAATTTACATTTATTGCGTACGAAATTCAATTTGAGTATTACGGCCGATAGTTTAAGAAATAAAATCAAACGAAAGGAAGTCTTAACGGCAGGAATTCAATATGTTATAGGCGATTTGAAGAACTTAGCTGCTACGGCAAATATGGTTCATTTCATATGGAGTCACGTGACACAGCTAACCAATTTGCTTGAGTTCGATAAAGTTTATGGTATTTTGGAATTTTGCAAGCAAATGAATGATATTCAGGTATCATGTGCGCTGGCGTACTATGTGCTAACGGTTAGTGAAGTTTCACTCAAAAATTGGGAGATGTATGTGAATTTTTCTGCATTGTTGTTGAGTCAACATATTGATTTTGTGGCCAATGAAGGTGAGCAGTTGGTAACTGTTTTTGTTTTAGTGGAGATTTAAAGTTTTTTTTTAATGTATTTTTAGGTTCAGTTGAGTCACTTGATCCGTTGGTATATCCCCTGGCATATAAACTGCTGATTGAGTCACTGAAGTTTGGGAAAATATCTCAGTTGGACATTCTGGATTTTTTGAAGTGGGTTCGAATTGGTAATGGAGCATACGGACTGAATGTTATTCAAGAGTATTACGGTGATATTATGAGTATCAACAAAAAGGTAAGATAAGTTAATGATTTAACTTCATTTTTAACATTTGTTTTCTCATCAAAAGACAAAATTTGTTCGGCGTTACCCAAATTAGAGTTTTAGCCCACAGCCGGATACCTGGCGCCTTCCGATACAGTCTAGCCTTGCTGCACCATTTTGTGGTGGACCTTTATTTCTGTAGCTACTCGTGAGAATGCAGTAATGAGTATAGGTGTATATGACAAGAAACGAGAAAGCTAAAATCCCTCTGTAAGGAGCTCTAAGCTCGAAAAGCCTCCGCATTAATAGCCTCTGACCGTCGTTACAAAGAGCCTTGCAAATGGAAGGGGTTTGCAGCACTGGAGCCAATGGGCCTATTGTGCTATTGCCCTAGTCCCAGGTGGGCAGGACTATGCCTAAGGATCAAGGTTGATCGTTCTAAGAAAGGAGTTGAGGCTGCTGATTGAAGTCGAAGATATGTCGTCCGTGTCTGGATAGGCTGCGTTTGGCCAGAGCATCACACTCGCACAGGACGTGAATTGAGGTCTCGTCATCTTCTTCACAGAATCGACAGCTCGCGTCTTGTAAGAGCATCATTCTGCGCAAATGTGATCTCAGGCAAGAGTGGCCTGTAAGAATCCCACAGATTTATTTCTGCTTAGCTGAAGCAGCTCAGCCGCTCTTTTATGAGAATATCCTGCTATAAACAGTTTAGATTGCCTGAGCCCAGGTAGTTTATCCCTGTGCTCAGATGCCTTAAGTCGTTCCTGGTCTATGATTAGCCTCTTTACTATACAGGTGGACATGCTCCTAAAGGCTTCTGGTTCGCAGAATTGCGATGCTGCGGCTGTGCGTGCCAAATCATCAGCCTGTTCGTTCCCTGTGATGCCCATATGGCCGGGAACCCAGAAGAGTGTGAATCTATTATTTACGCCTAGTTTGTTCAGCGCATTCAGGCAAGTCTTGACGTGACGGTGTACTTAGTGAGTGACTTAATAGCCGCTTGGATGTCTGAGACGATCGCTATTCGTTTACAGAGATCGGCGCAGGTTGCTATTGCATGCGCTTTGCCTGAAATACAGTGGTGCGATGCCCCATAGGTATGTATATATCCTATGTGCTGGGCCAACCACACCCGCTCCTGAACCTTCGGTTGTTCTGTAAAATAAATGCATGTTGGGGCGCAGCCTCCGCATCACACTGTCGGGAAGCAGCCTCCACATCACACGAAACAGCCGTGGAGTCCTCCGCTGCCGTCCCTTTTCCCATTTAGTGCGGGCACACAAGTTATATGTATGTGTATAACATCGGTTGTTTGAGAACCGTCAGTAAACCATTTTACGCCACTCCTCTCTGCTCCATGTTTCAGCCTGAAAACGGCGGCCGCATGAGATTTCCTTTCCAAGGTGGTCGGAAGGCAATGGATATGTGGTTGAGGCATGTTAGCTGCCCCTTAGTAAGCTCCAGATTGGCATCGCTCGCAATGAGTCGTGGCAGTTCTAGTTTTGCCTCGGTTTTGAGGTGTATGTCAACTGGGTGTATATGTAGTAACACCTCTAGAGCGCTGCTAGGGCAAGATCGGAGAGCACCGGTGGTAATGAGACATGCTAGTCTCCGTATCTTATCTAACACGGACTTATCCTCCGTAGTCAGGGCTCTCTTCTACCAGACCGCATCACCGTACCCTAGAGTTGGTCTAACTATTGCCCTGTAAATCCAGAGCATAATGGAGGGTTTCCCTAAGGATTTTATGCTTTTTCAGCCGCCGCTTCGACATTCTTTTGCCAGTAAAGTTTACTGTCGAATATTACCCCGAGGTATTTTACTTGATTCCCAATTGGTAGCGGGGTGTTGTACATCATCGTACGTCTGAGTTCAGCCCGATTTCTATTCCTGGAGAAGGGTATGATGATCGCTTTGGATGGGTTAACTCGGAGTGCGCTCCCATCACGCCATTCTTGAACTATTTTTAGTGCTGGTTCGAGTAAATCAGGTAGTGTTTCCTCAAACAAACCCCTATAACCACATCGTCGGCATATCCCTGTACGGAGAAGCCATTAGATGTGAGCTTCCACAAAAGGTTGTCAGCAACCAGGCACCACAGAAGGGGCAAAGTGCACCTCCTTGTAGGCAGCCTCTACTAACCTCAGCCAGGAGAGTTTGTTCGTTGATTTGGCAGACGACTTTTCTGGAGGAAAGCATATTGCTTATCCATTCTACAGTCGTATTTTCTACCATCTTATTTCTCAGTGCTCTTAGAATTGCATCGAAGGCAGTTATTGTCGAATGCCCCTTCAATGTCCAAGAAAGCAGCAAGCGCGGTATTTTTGGCCTGAAAGATCTTTTCGATTTCTCCTGCAAGGCTGTGGAGCGCGGTTTCTGTCAATTTGCCTGGTTGGTAAGCAAACTGCGTTTTGTGTAGCGGGTTACTAATCAGCGTGGTTTTTCTGATGTGCTCATCAATGATTTTTTCCATTGATTTGAGCATGAATGAAGTAAGAATGATTGGTCTGTAAGATTTGAGATCCTCCTTGGGCCGGTTTCCCATTTTAGGAATGAAAACTACTTTCGCAAGTCTCCCATGAGCGCGGGATGTAGCCCTGCGTAAAGCTGCTTCTGAAGATACTCAGAAGGTATGGAGTTAGAAGCTCCGGACAATTTTGAAGGGGAGCTGGAAAAGTTCTGTCGGTGCTGGCGGATTTAAATGGCTAAAATGCGCCCATTTTATTTTATCTTGAGTAAAGATTTGCCTTGCTGTTCTCCAGTCTGAAGAATTGGCTCTATACAGACTGTCTTCATTTGAAGGCCCCTCATTCCTCAATAAGTGGCTTCCCGTCAAGGCGTCAGTCGTGTGGCACCCATCAGGGTGCTTTATGATGCTTAGGTGCTCAGTGTCCTTTTTAGCCATAACTCGATTGAGTCTAGCAGCTGGGTTAGTGCATTCAACACCTTCACAGAATTTGCCCCTGTAGGTTTCAGCAAAATGTAGGTCTGGATGCCCTCTTCATCGGCTTTTTGAACCCCCGATTTCAAAACATTTCATATGAAAACGAAAAATTGCGATTTTGAGGCCTTTCCGGGCGTTTTTCGAGGGGCAAACTGGGCATTTACTACCCGATCTTTAGATGGCTGTATCTTTGAAATGGTGATAGCTAGGACCCTGGAGGTTTCATCAATATGTAGGTCTGGACGCCCTCTTTGTCGACTTTTTGAACCCCCGATTTCGAAACCTGATTTTCTTGCTGTATTCATTATGTTGGGAGCGATACTCTACCTTGCCCGTAGTATCCGCCGCATTTTAGGCCAATGCTCTCCTGGTTGCCTCTCATCCGTAATTGAGAAACCCAGTAGGGACCTCCAAGTGAACCATGCATACACTGGGCAAGTTGGAAATTTTCTGGACACAATTAAAATTATTTCGGCCGTTCTATTATACCAAAATATGCTGATTCCGGTAGAAAAACAAGTAATGTACTAACAGATTGTTTCTTTTTGAAATCAGATTTTAGAAAACTTCACTGTTAAAGCAGCCGAATCTAAACGAAATGGAGCTCATTCGAATCTGTCTGAATCAATGTGTGTTTTCGACGAAGTTGCCGAAATACAGGAAACTGTTAAGGTAAGATTTTGGCTATTACACCTTATATTTAACGCAAATTGAACATGAAATTTCTATTTAAACCCAACAGTCTCAAAACGATCCTACACCGATTATAAATTGTGTTTCGATGGCGCTCGCATGTTTAGACGAACATCTACCATTCCCCATTAGTCGATTCATCAATCCGAAAATAAGAAATAATATTGACGAGTCAGTAGTTCTAAACAATTACCAATTTTTTCTTTCTAATTGAAATGATTCTTTTCTGATCACCAGTATTAGAATGTCATTCGTTGCACAGCTAGAGGTTCTAGTGAAAGGCAAACAATTCACCAGTTGGTATGATATTGTCCAGTATACGTCCAAATATGAAATATCCAATTTTATCCTGCCGGCTGATAGATTGACCACTGGCAAGAAGAAAATGTACAAATATCTTTTGTCGCAAAAAGAACCCAATTTCGTAGGTGTGTATATTTGAATTTATTGTAAATTTTTGTGTGACAAAGTGACGCCTGTCCCGATTATTTTTTGTTCAGGATTATTTGCCATACTATTAGCCGATCCCAATCCGGAAGTGCCCCTGAAATTCCTCGAGTCTGAGTTGAAGTCTGGTCTGCCGAAATTGAACTTTTTAATTCTTGCTGAAATGTATCATACACACATTGAGGATCGGGAGCAAGTCGCTGCTGATAGAGAAAAGTAAGTGGACTTTAATTTTTCTATATCTGCACGCTTCATTTTATTTATTTTTTTTTCAGACGTATGAAATATTTCTACTACACGGAATTGACAAAACAAGATTCCGATTTGAAGTGTAAACCAAACATACCATTCATATCGATAGCTATGCTAATGAAAGAGCTCAAAAATAAAGTTTTGAACGTAGACTTTTTGAGGCGAATGAGTTACGATTTCGAATGGGACTACCAAGAAGTTTTGGTTTCGCAGGTATGAATTATGGGCTATTCATTAAATTTCTTTTATAGGTTGGACTATTTCTCTCTAATCTAGATTATATCCGTTCTTCAAATGCAAGAGCCTTCGTACGAAGTAAAATTGGATGCATTCGGCAAAGAGGAGATTCTTATGAAAATTTCAGCCGATCAAATACGCAACGTTTGCGAACCGTACATTCAGGAAATTACAAATACCGGACTTCTTGCATCGAAACTGATGAATTTGATTTCAGAAGTGCGTTTTTCTGGATTTCTGATTTTGTTTCATCGTCTAAAGAGATTTCATTTTTTTTCTGTTAGGTAAATTTCTATTTTTACGAGCTGTATTTGTGCGTACTGGATATTTTGAGATATGTCAATGCAATGCCGCGGAATATGGAAATGTGGACGAATATGTTGTTGTTTTTAAAGCATAAAATGGTGACGAAACGACGTCATCGTCCCGGACAAATTGAAATGGATTGGTGGCTAAAATCACAATTGGAAGTGGGTGTATTGCCGAATATTGCAAAGTATCGTTTTCCATTTCGGCCAATTGTTCAGGAGCCACTGAAGAATATTTTGGGTAAGTAAGTTTTTTATACGGAGTAGGCCATTTATCGGTTTCAGCTGATCTTGTGAGTTGTTATACGTAGGATGAAGTTTCTGAACTATTACTGCCATCCTTGCAATTTGGACTGTCATCATTTCGTACCCTGTCTCAGAACCCGTAAATGATACTCTACCCTTTTCTGCACAGCTTTTGTTGATGAGTTGGATGTCTGCCCGCATGGTCATACCGTTGACCTGATAAGGAGAAGTCTGTTCAAGTTATATGGTGGTGGACATATATATGGTGGACAGTATCCCAATGCTTCTTTGAATTTTTGTTGACTCCAAAGGGGCATTTGGCAACCTATTGTCGGATGCAGTGCTGCGCAAACACGAGGCAGTTAGCACTTTTTTCTGCCTCTTTGGAATACCATATCCTCCTGCAGAAAGTCATTCGTCATCGTGGCTTATGACGTTGTATACAAACGGCCATCAACAAGGCTCTATCCTAGCTAGCTAGCTTCTAGCTCCATCCCTTTGTTAAAAACCTGGTGATGACTCCTTAAGTCACTGGACCGACTGTGTAAACGTTGCGCTTTTGCCGACAACCTACCAATCCTCGTGGAAGGTAAGTCGCGTGCTGAGCTAAAGCGTCTGGAATCCTAATTCATGGATATTCTTTATAAATGACAACTCCAGATGGGGTTGAAGTCTCGTCCTCTAAGATCGTGAAAATGTTGCTCAAGGACAATTTTGATTACAGCCACGTTAGGCTCAAAAGCAGTAAGGTCCAGCCTTTGGTCGGGATGAACTTCAGCCCTGGCATCATAGTTTTGAAGAATAAGTTGGCCGTCATTTGAATACGTTGACGAGTGTGCTTAGGACCGATTGAGGTCTGGATAGGGCTGCAGCCTGAAAAATTTCTGGTTGGTTTGGTTTCTGTGATACGAGTCAACGCGTCCCTATCCATGTCTCCCGGTATGTATGACGGTGTCTACCGACTCTCGCACCACTGCATGTTTACACAAATACAACCTCTTTCAACTATCCATTGATGCCTACAATAATTTTTTTCAAATTCAAACGCCGCACAGTGCGTCGAATGTATGGAGAGGGTGGTCAAAAATCAATATCTTAAGAACGCGTTTACCGATTTATATGAAATTTGGTGGATGTGTTCAGCTAGTTAGCTTCTCAATTCTGTATAAATTTCAAGATGAAGAAATGATGGATTTTCGAGATATTGATAAAAATGTGATGAAGATAATTGGTATAAAGATAGGCTATAATAGAAAAAATCGTAACTTGGTAACCGGATGACCAATTTTCTTGAAACTTGGCTATTATCTATAGCAAAGAATAAACATTAGTTGGCGAAAAAATTATTATCCGGGAACAACTGAGTTCTGAGATATTTAAGAGAGAAATTTATGAATTTTACCCATTTATGGGGGCTTTATCAAATGCTTAATATCTTTCAAGAACCCAAATTTAAACTTAATATTTTTTCACTCTGACATTGCTCAAGTGTCACTATTTAAAATATATAAATTTCAAAGAAACAGGGTTATGCGATTTGGAGATATAGGGGTTCAAAAACTTAAACAATTCAGTGATATACATCCTCCAAAGCCGTGTTTGGAAAAAAAATAAACCATTTGATTTTTTTTTTTTTTATTTCATACAATAACAATAATATTAACAATAAAGCATGCTTATAATTTATTCAGACTCATCGTCGCTTTCCACATCCAGTAAACTTACATCAAAATCGGCAATAGGAAATGTTTCTAATTGGTTTAGATATGAACTTACTTCTGCGTCTATATGATATTGTTTCTTAATTTTTGGAGTCCGCAGGGACGCTAAGAAAGGGTCTGAGTTTAAGAGGAGCATCCGCATTAAATCCTTATTGGAACTGGTCCTTGAAAACTTACGAGTGTGAGATAATCGATTCCTTCTAACTTCCTTATGCAGTGCCTCCAAGGCATCCTCAGATAGAACTCCAATTGGCAACTGGAAGGAATCGATTACCTCAACTCCGTGCACTAGAACCTTGTGCACAGTACTGGGCATGTAATACCACGGGTATAATTCTAAATACAACCCTTTGGTTTGATTTAGAAGGTCCCTAAATTTTTCTTTATTAATGCTTTGACCGCTCGCTAGCACCCTTAAAATTATCGAAAATTTTTTTATTAACCTTTCGTCGATTCCAGTTATCCTAGCGCTTATTTCTGGGCTAAAAAAAATCTTCTGGCTGTGTTACCGTCATTGGTGGAGCCAAACCCTTGTTTCGGTTGGTCCACAAGCAGACCCATTGTTGCTCGGAATTCTCGCTGGATCCTCGCCTTTTCTTGGGCTACTAGCGCCTTGTGTTCGGTTCCTCGAACTTGCCATACCTTCACCGGTAATCGGTAGCCGATATGAAGAAGACACTCGAAAAACCGAATCCAGCAATGCAGAATTGACAATCCATAGCGATAGTGCTCTGGATTCGGTTGTCGTCGAGCGGATACCTCACTGGAATTCATTTCCTTGGGCGTGGCTCCACAAATGTAACAATTCGATGTCGCGTTTGTGTTGGACAAGACGTTAATTACACTACCATCGATCATGGTTAAGTGCATGTCCAGATCCAGTCGAAACTGCAGTCCGTTCGGAGATGTCACTTGAATGTGACCCAGGTTCCTTAGCTTCGTTTGGATGTAGTCTTCCTCAGACCGAACCAATGTCGCGCATTCCTTTTTAAAAGCAAACTTTATCCGTCTGCAGTAAGACGTGGATGATGGTCGCTCGTTTTTCCATAGGACTGCGCTTGTTCGGGAGTTCTGTAACATAATAGGAACCATCGCAGTCACAAGCATATATTCGTCAGTAGATCCTTCTTCGGCAAAAACTTGTTTATATTGGCTATGACCGCCACTACCATCCAAGCCCCATTTGCAAATGAGAGTCAGCTCATCTCCTTCCTCTGGGTCGACCAGCCGTAAAATGCTTTCAGCCGTTGTTTTGAGAAGTTGACCTAAGTCAACCTCGGCAACCGTCTCCGAAACATGAATGCTGAAGGGGAGGAGACTGTTTTTTGTGTGCTTCACCGCATACAATGAAGGGAAAAAATCTTTGTTAACAGCATTCACAACAGATCTTAACAAAATGTATTTCCTTTCGGATAAATCCAAGTCCAACCACAACGCTATCGTTTTGTGGACGGAGAGAGAAGTGGATGGCGTCGCAGGTACATTAGGTTCCGTTGCCAACTGTGCTAACTGCAGGTCACTCGGTGATGTTGCTCGGACGAAATCCCTTACTCGGCGTTTTTTGGAATACGGCGAAAGGTCCTCGAATGCTTTTCGTGGTCGGCCTCGTCCATCTCTTCGATGTTGGTCCTGACTGCTACCGCTAGGACAACTGCCATCAATCTCCTGGTTGAGCCAATCGGCGAAACGTTGCTCAAACAGTATCCGGTAACGCCGCGAAGCATTCCATTTCCGGTCGAACGTCAAACAGAAAAGCCGACTAACTTCCTGCAAGTGCTGCTCTAAATGACGCGGTTGGCTGGATACATCAACATCCAATAGTTGACATATTCTATCGAATGTCATTCTCTTCCGAGCAGCTTTGTTCGCGGTCATGCATACCTCCGCGAGATCGCTATTCTTTATTTTTCCTGGGAAATGAACAGAGTAAATTAGTATATGACCTGTTTGAAATTGATTTTAAAGTCTATATCGCTACTTACCATGAAAATCCATATTTGTAATTGAATAAAAAATCAATGAATGATAATTTAAATATTAAATGAATGAACTCTAAATGAATGGACTCAATTTGAATAAGACTTACCCAACATTTACTATATATACACAAAATAGGAAAGCATATCTCCTTTAAAAGTCATTCACTTAACAGTAAATTACTTAATTACTATAATAAACGCATTAAACTGTGCATTCATTATGTTTGATTGCATTATATACCCTGAATGGACTTCAAACATGATTGCATACCGCGAACCTGGATCAATAAAATCAATGAAGTTACCTGGGAATCTTTACAATATCTATTTGGTTTTCATGAAAGGTCCATTCATTTCTATTGATATCTTACACATTAATTACCGAAAACGTAAGGTCATAATATTTATCGTCAATAAAAATTATTTATAATTTTTAATAATATGAATAGTAAAATAATCATTAAAACAGGCTAGAAATACATTATCATCAGAATTTTCAGGAAATTGGGAATAAAAATACAAATTCCATTAAAAAGCAAAAAAAAAAACAAATTCTAGCTACTCGAAATATTTCGATCCATATGTTTTTAAATTCAATTCAATTGAAACTTTTTTTCGTTTTTTTTTATCTTTTTTAACGATTTTTATCAATTAAAAACAATTTATTATTATATTATTATAAATATTTTTCATCATATGGTTTACACTGGACCTCAGAAATGAAATTCCATGAAAACCCCTATGCGTTATGTATATAAATTTATATTTTTTATTTATTTTTGAATTAATCGATTTTTTAATAATAAAAATTAATTAAAATTATTTATATTATTTTTTTTTTTCGTGCCTGAAGCTGATTATCTCCTCTATCGGAAAAATGTATAAAAGCTTAATATTATGTTAAAATTATCACTTTTAATGACTTTAGAAATATTTTTCGTGTAATTTTCCAAGGAACTAGCTCTATAAAAATGCCAATTGCGTAAAAAAAGGCAAAAAAAGGCAAACCAATACTAGTGTAAATTAAAGTGGACACTTGTATCTTTCAGAAAATATCAACCACCCAAAACGTTTTGTGACGTTTTTTTTTAATCTCAACTTAAAGTTTTTTTTTTATATTTTAATGGTTTTTTTACATTTTTTTACAATTAAATGATTTGCAAAAAAAAATATTATCTGAGGAGTTTTAGTGGAACATACTTATTCTAAAAAATATCGTTGCGGTTGTCAAAAACTTGCGAAAAGATCGGAAATCGAAGTTAAAGTTCAACCTATTTTTTCGAATTTTTCATATTTTTCAACTTTAGCCCATAATATTACTACAAAAACAAAAAAAACAAAATTTTTTTTTTACATATTCGGATACTCCAACATGTTCTCTTTGATATAGGCTAACTTTTATTCCGGGGAAAAATAGTCATTTTTTTTATTTTTGCCTATGGAACGACGCACTGTGCGCCGCCCGAAATTTTTTTTTTCTGTACAGACACAAACGCCACTTATTTTTTTAAGAGTACGCTTACGCTACATTATGGGTTGCACTGTGCACTGCAGGTTTCCATAAATATATTTTTTTTAAATGCGTAAGCTGCTACACTCCAAATTTCCACAACGGTTACCAGTTTCACCCATTGATCATTACATTATTACGACAGTCCATTCATTAATACCCACAATTATCTACAACACTACATAAACATACCGACACGATTGTATGTATATAGAAAATATCAATGGTATATCACTCGAAGCGCCATGTCACGAAACCGATATGAAATCATGCCTATATCAGCACCGAACAGCGGTAAACCGCACGCACCAGCGCCGTGTAAATTCTACTTGAAAAATCAGATTTTCTGGCAATCGAAACAAATATCATCGCCCGGCCCGACATCGCAATGTGCGTGCCCGCATCGCCCGGCCCGGAAAAGCTCGGCTTCGCACTATATGTGTACGCGCCCTAAGGGAAGCGTACTGCCCCTATAATAGGAAGACTGTTTGCGAAACCGCGCCATAATTCAATAGTGGGGAGAGGTTTTTTCTTATTTTAATTACGGCCTCGCCATTCTGCTCTCGACGCAACTAGTTCACACACAGATTTCTCAATTCGAATCCGCTAATTCGTATTTGCTTACCCGGCCATGCGATACCTCCTCTTGTTGTAAAGAATAAAGGACAGCGGGCAGCCCAACACTTCTACTTTCATCAGGTGGGTTTTGATCGGTAGAAAAACTGAAATCGAGCCTGATCTGTGAGCTTTATAAAACACAATAGCATGGTTAGGTTGAAAATTAGTCTAGTGACGAAGCCGAGATAGCATTTTTGATACACAAACTAAAGTGAGGCGTGTTTGACCATATCTTTCCAAGTCGTCCGCGGGCCGAATAAAAACCCTTCGCCGGCCGTATGCTGGACAGTGTTGCCCTAGTTCCTTGTTTCCTCCCGAGAGTGTCCTCCGGGAGATCCTGGGTAGAAATTGTTAGCCTCGTGACATGGCTTACACGATGAACATGGGTTTGACTCCCCTTGTAACCATGGAGGTTTATGTTATTTATGCTCCAGCGACAGCCAGTTCTACGATGTTAGTCGTCTCGAAGCTACCTGTTGTTACAACGATTAACGCCCCTCGATTCAAGAGAAAAAGAAATCTTTTAACTTGTTAATACAGCAACAACAATATCATGGTTCTCCGCTAAAATTCTTCCCCGCTCCAAATGCTTTGACAAAGGAGACATTTAGTCTAGGTCGTCGGCACATGCATGGTCAGGATGTATAACGGTATAGCTCTAATCTGTCTTTAAATGTCCTTGGCGACGTCGTTGGTTAGCGTCGGACTCATTGTGCGATTTTACTTTTGGCTTCACCAGATGAGCAGGGATGTTCCTTGATGGTTCAAAGAACTTGTGTCGATTCCAGTGAGACTGTCAGGAAATAACTATACCACTCCCGCCATAAATCTTCTTTTGTATTGACATTATTCACTATTTATAGCATTTTCTTTTTGTCCATTATCGATCGATCGATCGAGTGTGGTGCATTCTCTATTCTCAAAAAGAAAATGTTCTAAATAATTGAGATGAGCATTGAGATAGCCCGCTTGACACTATAAAAGTGCAAGCGAATACACAATCGTCGTGCATCCCATCGAACGTGTTGGAATGCACCACACACTGTAGTGGTCGAGCTACTCGTTAGCACGCTCAAAGGTAGCCCCTGACGAGTCGGCGTGCTAACGGACGAAACCACCTGACACTGCGAATCGCCTGAAATGGTGATTATTTCGGGGGTCATACTAGCCGGTTGATCAAACTGGTTAGTATGACAACATATCCCACTCCTATAAATCTTCTTTGGATGTGCAAGGTCCAACACTACGTAGTACCTTTCTGCGAGTCCTGAACAGAGATCATGTATTTGTAGCAGCACGACTGCCGTCAGTGAAACATTTAGTCGTCTTCTTCGGCACTTTCATGATCAGGATGTATAACGATAAAGCATTGGTCTATCTTGAATTTGCGTCGAACTGTGCGATTAATTTTGTCTTCACGCCGACATGATTAGGGTGGAGCCTTGCTGGTTCAAAGAACTTGTGTAAATTCCAGTGGAGCATTAGGGAAATTACTATCTCATTCTCCTCATAAGTCAGCCCACCCATTAGTTATTTGGTTGTAAATAGTGCCAACACTGGTTAGCCGCTTTCTCCGAGCTCTGAACACACGACATATATCTGTCTCACGGGTGTCGTGAGAAAGTGGGGAGCTCGATCGATTGATAATGGACAACCGTCTGGTAGGCTTATAACACCTACATTGGCATTTATTGACAACTGTCCTAAAGACGTTGGATGCGATTCTGTACTTCACTCCTGTATCTCATTGCAAGCTGAATCCCATCTTTGACTCCTCTAACTCCGTTAATCTCATGTATATTGCTGTGCATCAGAGATCTGTGATACGATAAATTAGCGTTATCCGTGCAACAGCGCTTGGCGTATCAAATGCCTTGTATAGGCTGGGTCAATTGCGTAAGTCTTTTCACCAAAATTTGTTGAATATACAAGAGATTCAATCGATTGCTATCCAACTGGAAGGCAATATTCGATTGATTTTGCGTCAAATTCTGTTCAATATCCTCATGTCCAGGCTTTCAATCCCTCTGTCAGAGTTTATCCGAACAAGTGCCCTTAACTGTTATCGATTTAGTATCTTGTGTAGGCACATCACCCGTTGTCGCGGTAGTGTCACAGCCTATTTTTACGTACAGGTCTATCCTGGATCGTGTCATTGTCGAAACCAATACGTTGTTATAGCTTCATCGAAAGAGTCTTTAAGTTTGCCTTCAAAGTCAATAAAATTGCCTTTTTTTTCAGATGACGAAGTAAATGTGGACAATGTCGAGAGTTGGTTCCCTCTAATCAAAATGCATACGGTCAATCAAGGAAAATCATCGCATGCCGATATTATTCAGGAGCAGGAGTACTTTTGTATGTCTGCCGTGAAGAACTCCATATCGGAATACAAGCAACAAAGCGAAGATTCAGATACATATCATCTGCAACCTGTAAACAATGCCTTCTTGCAATCTGTAAGTAAACTCTTTTCAGTATTCAAACTATTTAATAAAAAATTGTAATATTCGGAAAATTTGTATGATTAGATTGTTCGTCTCATTCGTCACATGTGGACACCATCAAAAATACTCTTCATTCTCTATTTCGTAACAAATCATGCACCGGAAGGTGCCGATCAAGTTGAGGCGGCATCCGAATGTTATAAATTTGCCCTGAAACACGAACAACAATTGCGCGACAACAAACGTGCCGAAGAGACGTTGATCAAAATCAAACGAAAATATCCAATTTTGAAAACTCAACTTTTACTTCACGTATACGGAATGATTGATGAAAAACTTTTGCAATTGGCGGAAAATCCGCGTGGACTTATCTACGCTCTGTATCATAATGATTCGATATTGAACTCGCCCAAGGCGGATATCAATAGTCTCGTGTTGGAGATATCGGAATTGCATAATTTGAATTTTAGCGAAATTCAAGTGTCGTTACTGAAGAATTGGCTGTGTTGCACGAATTCGGGCGATAATAAGGAAGAGGATGAAACATTTTGCGAAGGATTAAATGTGTCGGCGAGTGCGGTGGAGACTGTTAATGAGGAATATATTATAAGGTAAATATTTATACTTTATTTTCACATTCATTCTGTAATCGCATCAACTTTTTTCTTAATTGCAGAGCGCATTATATTCTAAGCAGTTGGACGTCGCCGGAAGCAATGGGATTCCTCATTGCTCAAATGTTCTCTGTTGATGGGTATGAAACGTAGACGAGAAAACACAATTTTTAATTTTTGCTAAAATCCAAATTCTATTCAGATCCGTCAACATAGCAGCTCAATTGCAAATATTTGAGTGTTTCTCGAAACTGGTTGACGAAACCAGTGCCAACTATTCGGAGGCGTTAAGCCAAGAACAATATGTCGTGCTCAAGTGTGTTCACTATCTGAAACATTTGGGCTATAAATTCACGCTGGATCAATTCATGAAATCGGATAAAGGAAGTATATTGAAGAAAATCTGGCAAAAACATGCCACCAATCCACTAGCATTGGAAGCAATTGCATATATTTGTATTGGTCACAATATTCTTATGCCGACCATTTGGAACGGAGTGCTCAAACAAATGGTTAATTTGAATATGGTACAGTAAAAATTACTATTTCTTTTGGAGATACTCATTATGTTTGAATTTAGGTACCAAAACTGAATGAGTTAGTCGATGTGCTCTCATGCGAACGTGCTTTGCTCTATACTGATGGTCTTGCAGCTGCATGGGAATGTGTGTTACGAGCACCATTCAAAAGTGCCAATCGTTCCAGATCGTTTGAACAGGAAAACATATTGGGAAAAAATTTGTTTAGAATTCAGGTGACTATTCTTTTTTTGGGTTGTTGTACGTTCAGCGTGAGTTAAGTTGATAAACATTTTGTAATTTTCTTTTCAGGCATGCCCCCTTATTAAACAATTGAATCTCGTGGCCTTTGCTGAAGATTGTATTCGTCTTGATAGACCTCATATGGCGGCTGTGTTTGTAATACTCGCGAATGAGAAACAAAAGAAAAACATTCTATCGGTGAGATCTTGATAACACAAAATTATAAATTTTTGTTTAATTAAATTTTTTTGCAGCTTTTAACACCACTGAAGAAAGAGACTTTAAGAAAAGAGATTATAGATTTAGAGGAAATTGGCATTTCACCAATTATTATAAACTCTGCCATACAAACGCTTAAATTATAAATATTAACTTTTTTATTTATTAAATGAATTATTATGGTTAAAATCTGTTGGTGTTCTCTTTCATTCTTAGCCCATTACATATTATTCTTTATTGCAGCTTATGAGTTACAATTTTCTACATAAAATATAATATACTGATTTGAAAAGAAATCTAATATACCTACAGCTTTGATGAATGACTTCAATAACGGTAAATTCGATAGCAAAGTCAACGAAAACAATGTTGTCAATGACCTCGAGTGACTCTTCTAATTTTGACATAGCCGCTTTACGCTGATCACGATGTAGATGTCTTTCGGAGTAAAAGGATTTTTTCTGTGGTCCGTAACGAGGTTTACTGTTGTCATAAAGTCTGTGCCGGGACAAGTGCCGTTTTCAGTTTGTTGCCAGAGCAAGTGTTGATGTTGTAACGGTGCCAGGACATGTGTCGTCTTCAAGCCCGCCAGGACAAGTGCCGTTTACAGGTCGATGCCACGACATGTGTGCTACGCCATTTGATGGGGATTGTCTAACGCAGATCTTGCACCGAAGTGTTGTAGGTGAACGAAACTCGATTTGTCGTACAGTACAGGCCACTCGAAACTAACAAGCAGTGACACGTGCTTGCTGAAGGTCAGTGACGGATAAGATGGGCAGGATTGTTGATCGCCCACAGCCCCTGTTCTACACATAATGAGGGATTTCACGTGCATAGTTAAACGAACACAAACGAGGATAATACAAACAATTTGAAAAATCAAATGCTCATTCGTGGGCCCTGGCCGTCTACACCCTCAACAAATTGCAGACAAAAATCCCGGCCATGAGCCTCGTAGTACAAACATTTTTTACATAAACTCCCTGAAACGGGTCGGAGAACTGCAAATAAAGTTACATGGACAGCACAATGGGGTACGGTATCGCCAGGAATCATGTAAGAGCAGCTTCGCACGGTTGAATGAAAGGCGAATTTGGTTTGACGATCATTAAAATTTTAACAGTACATATTTGCATAGACTTCACATGAAATGACGATGTTAGTACCTAGCTATCTTTATAGCTTTTGCTGCCATCCATTTAAATTGCATTGGGCCGCTGCTGCTGTGTCTGCATCCATTCTATTTCAAGCATAACAGTGAATACTATTGTATTCGAGTAGGTATCAATCATCATCAATAGATGCGGTGATAAAACGCAATAGTTTTGATTTAACCTTCATTTTACACAACATGTTCTCTTTATGCTTAAAATAGATTGGACACGTTAAATGCTGCCGAGGAAAGCAAATCAATGGGAGGGGTTCCAAAGAGAAACAGTTGCGTATGCTCCGCAAACATGTTTGCCATTCTGATCTCCTAGCTGCCATTTTGCGGATCAGAAATCATCTCCAGTTTTTTTCGTTAGGTATTATTTCCACAATTTCAGTAAGAAGGAACTAATTTTGTAGACACATTACTCAAGAGTAAGAAGTATCGAGGTATGGGGCTATCTATCTCCATGTGGAACTATTCAGCTTGTGGAAATTGAAGGTATTCAGGACGCTCAGGCTTACAAAAATATTCTACCTAATGTAATGCCAAAGATTACCGACATTTTCGATGCAACTCCTTTAAGATTTTAAAAAGATAATGGCCCCATGCATGAAGCAAGGCCGATAAAAAATTGGTTTTAAGACTAATCCATCAATGATCATCATATTCCCAAGATCTAAATATCATCAAAAAGGTTTGGGAATAGATGATAAGGAAAATTTATACCGTTAGATGATAGTTTAAGAACACTGAAGCGCTCCTGCAAGCCGTTAGAGTATGCTATCATCGCAATCAATGCGGCACACAATGTGTACTTGGAGCCGGTTTAGACCAACAGTGCATGGCGCTCCGCATCTTCTCATCAGATGCCTCTTCTAATGCGGCGCGTCATGCACTGCTGCGAGAGGCATTACCGGACTCATCCAGGCAGTGTGTTAAATCCTCTTATCCTCTGCCTGGATGAGTCCGGTAATGCCTCTCGCAACAGTGCATGACGCGCCGCATTAGAAGAGGCATCTGATGAGAAGATGCGGAGCGCCATGCACTGTTGGTCGAAACCGGCTCCAAGTACACATTGTGTGCCGCATTGATTGCGATGATAGCATAAAAGTGTGTTGTTCCCACTGTGGACAAATAGGACGGTGGATCTCTCAAACAAGTTGTTTGAGCTTGATGCATCCACCGTCTAACAACAATGTTCCGTTAGAGTAGCTTGGCACGAAACTAGCTTAAATTACCGTTAAAAACTATACAATTCTATCCCAGATTGACTTTTTTGAGCTCAAATTACTTAAAGTAATACTAGCTACATTTGCCAGAGTAAAATTGTCCTTTTGTACCGTTATTTGATGTTTTCTTTCCTTTGGAACTTTCCTCTTTTTTTAAGAATTCTCGTTATAAAATCCTAACGAGACTCCGGATTTGAGACTTATGTTATTCAAAGAACACGCAGTCTACTAAAAATATTGTCACAAAGTTTCAAGAAAATACCGTTATCAATTTCCGACATACAGCAATTTTTCAAGTGGAACTATCCTATTGATTGGGAGTGTATATTGAGACGCTACCGCTGTTGCGGCTTCCATTCTATTTCCACCATTACTTGTCCCGCATACTTATGGTGAAACTCATGATACACGGAAAAATGAAACATGTTGTGCAAAATGACGGTTAAATCACAACTGTTCCGTTTGATACGGCGTTTACAGAATAGAATGGACAACAGTTCACAAAACAAGGAACGGTGTGCGGATCAGACGGAACTGTTTTGTATCATTGATTGTGGTTATGAAACAAAGCAGTTGCGTATGTTCCGCAAAAATGTTTGCCGTTCTGATTGCCTATCGTCTATTTTGCGAATCAGAAATAGTCTCCGGTTCTTTTCGCTTACATGTTCCACAAAAGACTAACACAAAGAACCGGATATTATTTTTGATCCTCTATCTGCCTTTTCGCGGATCAGAAATTATCTCCAGTTCTTTTCGTTTACATGTTAGGGGTAGTTAGGATGTCAGAACGGTAAACATGCTTGCGGATCTTACGAAACAGTTTTGTCCCGTAAACTCACCCATTGTAAAATCGGAATAAAAAAACGAATATCTATGTTCTATGAATAAAATGTCTGACGGATATTTGAGGTCTATGTTCTATGAATAAAATGTCTGACGGATATTTGAGGTACGTGCTGAAGACGGCCTTTTTTAGCAGGGATATTCGTGAAATTGATTTGTCCCGAAATTCGGTTCAGAAAAAAGTGGTTGGCTTTGCCGAATTTGCGTCCAAATCTTTCAGGTTATGGGATGAACATCTTAAATTGAGATTTAAGAAGACCAAGTGTCACATGTAAGTAGAATATTAGGATGCTAAAAATATATTTGTAGATAAATAGCATACTAGTCACTTGGGCGGGCGAGTGATGCATGTGTACGCCACTCAAGAAAAGGATCATAAAGATATCCCTGCACTGATCCTTCGTTGGTTTAAAGTTTCAGTGTAGCGTGTGGGTGGGCGACGGGATTCGGTTCCCACACACGTGCGCGCCACTTGTGTGTGGGTAGATTAGAGTTCATCACTGGACTTAGGACTTGATCAGTTTCAAGTGAATCCTTGGGTGAGAAAGTTGTGTTTTAAAAGTTATCTGTGGACTTGTGAATTGACAGATCTATTATCTGGTGAGTAGAATTGGTATGTGAGTAGAATGGGTATGTGAGTAGGATTGGTATGTGAGTAAAATAGTGTTAGGATAATTAGAATAGTATGTGATTGAATGTGAAGTGCAAAGATATGGGATGTGTTCCCTCTAGGGGATTCGTTCCCCATGACATGTGTGTGTGAGGGGTTTGTCCCCAATGGGATGTGTTTCCTCCCGCTCGGGGTTTGTCCCCACTGAGGGATTTGTTCTCTCGCGGGTAAGTCGGGATTTGTTCCCTTGTGGAGTGATGTGAGTGCGTGTGTGAAATCTCACTGGGCTATGTGCTCATACTCCGTCTATATTTTATATTTACAGGTGCCGAATCGAGCGAGGAAGGCGGATCCAACGGGGACCAACGGCAGTGATTAGCTTAATGTTTTTGCTTTGTGAATAATGAAGGTGTTAACTAAATGCTAAATGTTATCTGTAAAAGTTTTTTTTTCGTCTATTACAAGTTTTAAGGAATTCAAAATACTGGATTTGGGGAAATTTCGTAAACATTACAATTTTAGCCTATTACCCGATTTGTTTGCTCTTTTATTTATTAAGATTTACATGTCTTTGTTTCACATCATATAAGAAATAAATTATTGTCTATTTTTGCCACCTTTCTGGCCGAAATTAATTTATGTCAGCCTAACAAATTTGGTGGAAAATAATTCACACAAATAGCTGATCGATCAACTAAACTTTCGCGTTTTAACTTCTCGTCTAAACTTTCTAAATTTGCCTGAAGAACATTTTCAAAAGAAAACCCTTCGAAACGATGAATTTCCGAGGTCGTCATTAGTGACTCTGATATCAAGAATCATATTTAAAAAAAAATTCTTTGATTAAATTTCGAAAAAATGGTCTATAGCTAATCCTGCGGCCCGCTCAAAACTGAAGACTGTGATATTTGGCCCAGTCCAGGTTCAGGGTTTGACACCCCTGCAATAACAGTTTTGTTAGTTTCAACACCTCTAAGGTCTAAGATGAAAACCAAGATACTCTTATTTAAAAAGTACAATGAGAAATATCATTTGGAAACAGTGTGTTACTAAATTTCGTTGTTAATTTTTTATTTGATACCCATCCTCTCCTTCCCAAAATATTATAGGATATTGAATAGCGTCATATGAACGGTGAGTATCCGCAATCGTTTGAATAGTTGTCTCTACGCTGGATTTTAATCCCTAAAATTGCTCACCAATACAGTTCGTGCGTTAAAACGGGCGGAATGTTCTACTGATGGAGTTTTATCAGCTTTGATAATAAGGCATTCTGCCTGACTCGGCTTTTAATAATCTTGCTAATTGATTATTAAAAATGTATCCAATGATACCACAATTTTCCTTTCCTGGAAAGATTTCTTGTGGTTATAATGACATCTCGTAGTAGTAACACATTCATCATCGCCCACGAAAAATATTTTCCGAAATTTAGGTGATGCATTAGACATTGCCATTAAAGATTCAATTTGATGGTAAACTTGGGCAAAGTCGACTTAAAGGACCTTCGTTGGTTTGGCTGGACAATTTTGATTGCACCCATAGACCAATACTGTTGCACCAAAAGACGTTATTTCAATGCATGAATTGAATTTCCTAATTTGACACGAGAACTGAATTTGGCGTTACATTTTCCATTAGCTCTTTCAATGGTTCAGGAGGTGAATTCAATGAACGACTATTCAATAGGACCACTATTTCCTGACGTACAACCGATTCCTCCGATTTGAATGTTAAAGCATATGCAATATTTGCACTCAGTGTTCATTTTGCAAATATTGATTTTTATTGGGTGCATTGAAAAATCAATATTTGGCTCAAATTGAAATGCAAGGTGAGTTAAGATTGTTAATAGTAAACGGAATACATTTTTAAGTCGTTTTTTTTAAGTTCACTTCTTTTCTCAAAATTATTGACTTATGTGGCCAATATTAATTTTTGAACAAAGAAGTGAGATTCAAAATATGTAACTGCTTTTAAGAGTTATTAGGTGTATTTTTTTGGCTATCCCGTGTAGGTTTGGGTAACGAAACTCCATATAAAAAAAATGCCAGCTGACCCACCTGTAATTTTTTTATATGAAGTTTCGTTACCGAAACCTACACGGGACAACCAAAAAAACACACCTATTGTTTCTGTCATGTAAGGTGTAAATTTAACCCATGCACTAATGACAATATATTAAAACTTTAATTAAAATATTTATTTACACTTATTTCCTAAATATTGCTACATATTCCTCTTCCAAAGGATGCAATTTTTCAGCTGGAATAATTAGTGAATGTAACGGAGCTCCTAAATCCTCATTGACCATATCATTCATACTACACGCGACTATTGTCTGTGTCTCATGTCCGACTCGTGCCAATCCAATACAAAGTGTCTGCTCACTGAATGCCAAACTATCCTCCGCCAAACCTTCATCTCGTTTCTTCTTTAAAATCTCCAAAAGTTGCCCGGCCGCTTCACTAACACTCATAAATCGCGGTGGCATATATTCACGTTTCTTTTTCATTAAGGACTCCAGAGTGGGTTCCTTCACTTTAATGTCAAGCAAACAGAGTGTATGCAAATTATTGTCACGATTCATTTTAATTTTATCATAAAAACTATCCGGCTTCCAGGTATCGTCCCAGTACGGAATGGAAATGGTTTCGCCGAACGAGTAGAGCTGAAGACCACAACAGCCGGCAGCATTCAGAATTGATGCGTTGTGCACCACCTGAAAGGGAATATTCTTCTCTTTGGCGCGCAGGATGAAATCTGTGTGAGTTGTTGCTCCAAATGGATCGCCTACAACGAGGAGAGCTACGTTTTGCGTTTCAGCGCCCGATAGGATATCGTCGGCACCTTGTTCGACTAGTTCGCGGTCGGCTAAAATCAATGGACGTCCGTAAAACTCCTCCTGAAAGGATTTCATGTGGAAAGTATGTAAGTACAGTACCTTAATGTTAAATATGCAAGATTTGGCTCACCAATGCAGCTTGACCGCAGGTTAGAATAGATGTATACGACTCAAGGTAGACCCGATCGCACTTTTTGATTACCTCCAATCCTTTTACAGTCACATCCTTTGGATCACCAAGTCCCAGTCCAATTAGATAAAACATCTTTCACGATAAAACTGATGTAGTATCCTGCATAAACAATCCAATGCCGAATTCGCCGAGTGCAACAACACTTGACACGTGCATTTGTTGTAGCAGATTCGTCAGCTGTTAATTTCGGGCTACGTTCGCTGCTTATCACAGTTCATTCATAAATTCTGCATACACTTACTATAGGAACGCCCACAATCTCGCATGTTCCTCTTTCATTTCAATTCCATGACACGGAATGAGCTGAGAGCATGGAATAGAGAAATAAAAAGGAATGATAAATCAGCTGTCACCCATACAAACTGCATGGGACGATTTTAAAAAGCGGTTGTCCCGATCTGTCAAGTGTTATTGTGAAGTTATTACGAAGTAAATGGGGGAAAGATTGTTGCTGGAGGAAGTCAGGAAGTGTATCTATAAAATGTAATAGTCATATCGCAGTTTCAGTGCGACACAAAGGTAAAAAAGACGAATTGTCCCGAGCTGTCAGATCCAGTCTTATGTGAAAAATTCACTCATTTATCGCTTCTATGGCGCAATCCTCTTAGTTCTTAGGATCAATGGCTGAGAGTGCAGACCAAAACCACCTTCACTAGAAGCCGGGAAGCAGCAATACATGCACACAAAACGAGCCTATGAACATGTCGTATATACGTTGCACGATGCACTAACACAAGCACAGCGCATGTAAAAAAACCGTGTCTGCTCTGATAAAAATCGCGAAAACATGTGGAAAATTCACTTTTTGTCGGGATTTTGTTCTTTCACTGCATTCTAGACACTTTAATTCACGACACATTCCACTTTTCGCGACGAAAATCGACCGGGAACCAATACTTTTCGTGTAAAGTTTGTCGCGACCAAACCCGATTTGCCTTTACCGCAATGTAAATTTTCGATCTGAACAGGCCTATGATTTGGCGCTTAAGTATATGAACGTGTTCTGCTTCCGGGCTTTGTATAAAGATGGTTTTGGTGCAGACAGAGTGCTAATTGGAGTGTCAAACAGCTCACGAAGTTAAAGTTACCTGTTCAGCATCCGTTATGTTGTTTTACTATCGTTTCTTAGCAGCCCGAAAGTAGGTGTCGAGAATTGTGTCGCCTCAGAACTTGATTTTCCAAAGATAAAGTCAAGAATTGATTGACATTTGTGATTGGATAAAGGAATAAATGCACAGCCATGGCATCCACTGAAGCTGAACAAATTAAGCAGGTGAGTACGACGAAGCAACAGGTGAAAGTTTAGAGGGTTGACATCAGACGCTGTCATTAGCGAATGAGAAACGCCCTATGGTGCCTATGGGATGAGGAACTAGTGGGCTAATCAAACGATCGCTAGCAGCTGTTACTTTTAGCGGTGAAGGATTATTTTTGTTGAAACTCTAAAGCCTAATTTGCATTAACACCTATAATTGTTCACATTTTTCTCGACGTGTCGTAGAAAGTTTCTTACAGATATGAACAATAGATACTCTACCCTGTGGATATGTGTTAAAGTAAACCATAGTGATTCTGACATTTCGTACGAGGTGACTAGGGTATGTGGGTCAGCAACTTACATTATACTTGAAATTTTAATATGCTGACGAAACTTCAACAATATCCCGGATAAGGAATCGGCAGTTATAAGCTGGGGTACAATTACAAAGCTGCATAGCATATAAATCTACAGGCTACAGGTGAAGCAAAGGAACAATGAAAAAATGAAAGCACTTCATCGGTAGCAAAATGAACTTCAGAATGCAAAGATCTCCGCATCAACAACCTTCGCCAGTTTTGGCGAAATGTTATACGGAAGTGGATAAGTCGTCAACTGAAATGGACATCTTCGTCCAACTGTGTGATAAAATTGTCGTTGTCGTTAGCATTGGTAAAGAGAGGGTCCGAAATATACGTATTACATATTTGTATTTATAATGGAGCTAGGGAGCAGCAAGGGGACAAAGCCGGATCGAACCAGCGACCTACGAATGTACAGTCCATAGTCCAATTGAGTGGATGTTGACGATTTTGCTTTAAAGCAAGTGACAAATCTGCGAATAAAGCGCCTAATTGTGTTTCGACCATCAATCATCTATACGATTTTTCTAATCGTTGCTAGCATAAGTTGAGTTTGACCATGAAGAGTTGTTTTATGAATCTTCTCCAAGTATAATTCGATGAATCTGTCGTTCTTCGGAAGTATTTTTTGGATGACGTTCGTTGAACGACAGGTTCGCATATCTTAATCGACCTCCGACGCTTAGTATTCCACTTGAAGTTGTTTGTTCAATCCTTTGAATTCAATCCCTTTGAATCGATAACAATAAGCTGTTACTCTGATCAGCTTCGTTAGGGATGAGAATTTCATCAAGAGATCGTCTAAGTCGGGGTATTGAATGTGAAAGCAATGTACATCTCGTGATTTCCTCAATTCATTGTCAACGTTCATTTCTGCAGGTTGAGCTAGCCAATGATTTCGAACCTTTACGATGAAGTGTGGTCCATTCCATCAAACTGTCGAATCAGGTTTGGCGGCATTGATCCATGAGATGCGATATCTGCAGGATTATTTTTCGGTGGAACGTAGAGCCAAGGAGTATTTCCAACGAGATGATGAATCGTTCGCGTTCGATTGGAAACAAAATCTTTCCATTGGTTCGGGTCACTTTTCAGCCAGAGAAAAATTGTAAGCGTTTTTCACAAGCGTCAGAAGTTTCGCTAAGAGGACAGCATAGCACTTAACTCCAATCTGGGGATAGTGAAACGGCGTTTTCGAAGCGAGCAAATGTGATGTTATGTTGTTGTCGTTATGTACCACTATGTACACTGCAGCAGCGTAAGCTAATTTGGGGAGCTATTTGCGAAACCATGTAGACTAAGCTGCGAGCTTTCACTGTGATGTATCCATATTGGTATGCGAATGCTCTCAATAAATTTCAGCGAATTTTGGTACGCTGTCCATTCGTTTACCATGTTAGAAGGAATAGGCGCGTCCCAATCACATCCATAACTCCACAAATGCTGCATTGCAATTTTCTTCTTCAGCCGGTATGTAAAGTAATCGGATACAGGATACCATTGAATGCCAAGAGATTTGAAACATTGATCGAGATTCAAGTCAATTGCTTCTTTCATTTCACTATCACCAGAAAGCAAGTCGTCCACGTAGAAGTCCTTGTCCACGGATTCAGCGTCTTCTCCATTTCCGCGGGCATGTAAAATGTGTGAATGGCAAGAAACGGTGCACATGTTGTCCCAAAAGTGACGGTTGTGAGTCGGTATTCTTGAATTTGAATGTTTTCGCTTGGATCGAATCTCCATAAAACTGTAAAAATTGGTAAAGTGAATCTTCTTCGTCCATGTTCATTTAAAGATATATTTTGGCGACATCAGCCATGCATGCGTACTTAGGAAAAGTAAAACGCATTAGTACATCGATTAAGTTATTCTGGATGGCGGGGCCAGTCGTTCAACGATATGCCACTTGATGTCTTTCTGACTGACTGCATAATGAGGAAGAAAGTTCTTGCAGCAATTTAGATCGCAATTGATCGGTGTCATATAAACTAAAGTGATGTATTCTTCCAGACATTTGGTGTATTCTTTTTTCAGGTTGGTGTACATAGCAAGTCGTCGTTCTAGAGATGCGAAACTTGATTCTGCTTCGGGAGTTGCATGTATAGCGACTTTTGCTTCACGAAACTCAATTTTGCACCATGATCTAACGACAGAAATTTTGGATATGGTCGAAGTACATGATTCTCCTTGCACATAAGACACAATACTGCCCTTGATGACTGAGAAGAATGAACGGCACAAGTGTTGTTAATCGATTTGTGTTTGGGTTTATATTGTTCTAATGCTCTGAATCTCGGAGTCGGAAATTGGAATCCCTTCAAATTGACCATAAATATCTTCGGTAAAATAGGGAAACTCTAGTTCTTCGGGTTTGCTCTTCAACAGGTCAAGTATTCGATTATGATATTTGTCGAATTTCGGTGCCAGATCAACGAGCAGCTCGTAACGTCTAGTAAGATAATTGATCAATTTTTGGTTTGTTTCAAAATTTTCGATTTGCCGTTTCTGAGCAAGCTGCTTACGCTCAAGGCTCTTCAACGGCAACAGGAAAACGCCATCGAAACACAACATTCAAATAATAAGCGCGAGTAGTCTGCAGGATGAGGTCTTTAGAACTGGTGACTCAAACTCCCGGCCTAGCCGACAAAGAACATCGGCATGCGTTACTTCTAGGCCGGATGATGCTGGAAAGCTCTGGGACTGAAAGCGGACCTTAACAACGCGCTAAAAGTTGTAATTCGTACACCTCTCCATCTCCAGTTGTTAATTATGAGACTACATATCATTTCGCTACTTGCTTGAGAAAGGGAATCTTCACAAGAACATGGAAAGCGCATACATCGATATTATCACCTAAACCGAATAATTCCGTAACCGAGTTCATATCGGTCAATCTGCTTGTTCGATGCGATGGAAAAAACGTTTCTATAATGCAACAATTTCTTTTATATGTCAAGTTCTCCGATACAACCTCAGTATTTTAGGAGTTTCCGATATACGATGGTATATTGGAGTGTTGAAGAATGTTTTCTGGTCAGTATTCTGGTAGTGAGGGAAGGAGTACAAATGTAGCGATGGAAAGGACATTTCACCGAAGTTGTAAACCGAATACCAGAAAATGTCTACCCACCTACGGCGTTAATGGTAGTTCAACGCAAGACTCGAATCGTCACACTCACGTGAGCATCGAATTCGTATAAATCTGGACCCCATCCACCCAGGCTCGAAAGCGTACAAACCTGGACCATTCGGACACACTGTTGAACATCCACGCTAGTATTCTAGTCTTGGAATCGAAGCTTCCGCAACGGGAACTCGGGAACAAGAGTCGAATTGCCATTCATGTTAGCAACGAATGCGTACAAACCTGGACCATTCGGACAGAGTGTTTAACATCCACGACAGCATTCTAGTTTTGGAATCGAAGCATCTACAATTGCAACTCAGGAACGAGAGTCGAATGCCAGCCATATCAACACCGAAAGCGTACACTATGGACTATTTATGTGGCGTTTTAAACATCACCAAATATCTTTCCAGGTCAGCATCGAATGCGTACAAATAAAACATTAAGATTGTTTCGCGAAGAGGAACTCACGGAAGAATAAGCGTGGTCCGCGAAAGCCATCGTTATAAATTTGTCACCCAACGTTTGGTCACCGGAAGAACATTATTAATTGCTGCAAACCGCACATAATAATTCGCAACCCAACTTTGTGCCAGTAAATTTACATCGACTTAGCAATAACCATGCGGAAATTGACATAATTTATTAATAATATGTGTTTGATGTTGTGTGGAATTAGCTGCAGGTTTAAACAGCTGAGGTCGATTCTAATGTCTCGTTATTCTGAGTTCAGTGTGCCAATTAAACGATTAACCAAATTACATACTTGAACATAATTCGTCATGTCTTTGTACGGTAGAAACCCATAAATAGGTGCAACACTGCAGAAATTTTGTAGTTTGTTTCCCAAAATTTATTATCACTTTCGAAGGAGTGAGGAAACATGACTCTAGTAGTCTCTAGCTCAAAAACTCAATCAGGTGAGTATGAGAGTCGAATGCCAGCATTGTGTTGCCTAACACATGGGAAATGTTTTCGCGAATGGGTATTTGGTGTTATTTGTACTGTTCAGCAACTTACATATATTCTAATTTACACAATCAGCATTTCTCTTAATGCGATTGATGTTTCTTCTTCTTTATGGCACGATAGTCCGACGTCGGGCCTTGGCCGCCTGGATTGAAAACCTCCAATTGTCGCGGTCACGCATCTGGTGGGCGTCCTCACATACAGAATGCTCCCATCGGGCTCTCGGTCGTCCACGCAATCTGGCTCCGTCCACTCGTTGCGTGTTCATCACCTTTTTGGGCATGCGATCGTCGTTCATCCTTTGTACATGACCCGCCCATTGCAATCGCTGCAATTTCACGATCTTCGACACCTGTAGCTCATCATACAGGTGATACAACTCAAGGTTGTACCGGATGCGCCATTCACCTCGTTCACGAACGGCCCCGAAGATTCTTCGGAGAACCTTTCGCTCGAATGTGTCCAACAGGTGTTCAGAGTTTTGGGTTAGGGTCCATGCCTCGCAGCCATAGCATAGCACAGGTCGGATGATGGTTTTATACACGTGGAGCTTCGTGTTCATGTGCACCAGCTTCGAATTCATAATTTGGAGGACCGCAAAGTAACACTTATTAGCTAGTTGTATCCGTCGCTTTATCTCATCTGTTTCGTTGGCGTCTTTTGACAAATTGCAACCCAGGTAAGTGAAGTTGTCTACATATTCTATATTGAGGTCCCCCACTGTGATGCTTGAATTTACTGGCGTTCTAGTTTTTGATTGCATCATGACCTTGGTTTTAGACTCGTTGATATGTAACCCAACTTCTTTGGCGGCGTTATTGAGATTATGCAGAAGGCTTTCTGCATCACCCAATCTTCGAGACATGATGTTGATGTCATCGGCGTAGGCTACTAGTTGAGTCGATTTAATGAGTAGCGTTCCGCAGCTGTCCAAATTCATGGCTCGAATCACATACTCCAGAGCCAGGTTGAAGAGCGTCGGCGCCAGCCCGTCGCCTTGCTTGAGTCCAGTACGAGTTTCAAATAGGTCAGTGAGTCTGTTCTGAACTCTGACCTGCGAGACGGTATTAGTCATCGTCATCCTTATGAGTCGCACTAGCTTAGCCGGTATTCCAAAATGCAGCAAAATGTTGTACAGTACGCTTCGATCGATACTGTCGTATGCCTGCTTGAAGTCAACAAATATTTGGTATACGTCGATGTTGTATTCCCAGCACTTCTGGAGTAAAAGCTTCACTGTAAAAAGCTGATCTGTCGTCGAACGACCAGGTCTAAAGCCGCCTTGGTACTCGCCAATGATTTCTTCTGCGTACGGATTAATTCTATTTTCCAGAATCTTAGATAAAATCTTATAAGTCGTGCAAACTAATGAGATGCCTCTGTAGTTCTCACATTTCAACTTATCCCCTTTTTTGTGGATTGGGCAAATGATACTTTTACGCCAATCTTCCGGGATTATTTCGTCATTCCATACTTTAACGATAAGTGTGTGTATAGCCTTAACAAGGCTCTCCCCACCATGCTTCAGCAGTTCAGCTGGAATCTTGTCAGCGCCCGGGGCTTTATTATGTTTTAGTGCTTGCATGGCGAGATGAACTTCTTCTACTGTTGGGGGTTGAACGGGAGGGCCTGGTTCAGCCATCAGCTCCGGAGCTTCTTGTGTGGGGTTGTTCGGTTGAATATTGAGGAGCTCTTCAAAATGTGAGGCCCAGCGTTTATCAACGCTATCGGTGTCGCTAATGATATTGCCATCCTTATCCTTATATAGGCTGGTCCTGGGTTGGTATCGATTGATGTTTGGAGAGATAATATTTTTCCTTTTTTTGCGCCGGTCAGCTAGTTTTCATGCGTAGAAACATTTTTTCTATGCATCTTTTTGTACACATTGAACTTTTGTTTTCTAGGATAAACCATCCATTGACACAAACACATCCCCAGACACAGCATCACAGCTATTCGATTTACGAACAACCAAAGGACAAATACTCTTTCTCATTATCACCGCGCTTGTATCATATTGCATACAGCTTTTACCAAAAGACACCCTAACGGGCTTTTACACACAAATTGCACAGATTTCTGCTACAAATCAAATAAATCAAAATTGCACAGAAGTCATAACAGAACCAGTGAAAAGACCGAAATACTCAATATATTGTAGAAGTAAAAATGACGATCATCTAAAACATGTTCATGCAGTTTTGCAGCGTATGGGTCTGGAACAGGTGGGCATCGATGACGAATGGGACTTGCTCTGGGCACACGATTTTCCCTTTCGCGTACACGCCAATCTCATGAAGAATCTCAAGCCACATCAAAAAGTCAATCATTTCCCCGGCTGTGGCTATATTACAAGTAAATTAGAATTGTCCACCACGAATTTGCCGCATATACCAAAATCATTCAAGCTGCCAACGGAAAAGGACGAATTTTTGAAATATGTTCAGGAGCATCCGGATAAAATGTTTGTGCAAAAAAACAACGAACATCGACATATTCACATAAAAACGGTCGAAGAAATTGATTTCAATTCAACGGAGACATTCATTCAGGAATTCATTCATAATCCATATTTGGTGGATGGCTATAAATTCGATATTGGCGTGTATGTGATCATTACTAGTGTGGATCCACTGCGTGTATATATTTACAAAGGAGACGTCCTGTTTCGCTACTGTCCCGTCCAATATCATCCGTTCGATTCGAAAAACGTCGATAAGTACATTGTGGGCGATGATTACTTGCCAACATGGGAAGTGCCCTCATTGTCGCCGTTTTTCAATGATCTAGGATTCGGAATGAAAGATTCATTTGATGCGTACGTTCGAAGTCAAAAACAGGATCCCGATGTTGTTTGGAAAAACGTGGAAGAGGCTATTCTGTCCATCATTCTGGCGAAGGAGAAACATATTGTCGAAATATTGAAAAACTACAAGTCGAAACGAAACTTTTTTGAAATGATCCGATTTGATTTGGTCGTTGATGATAAGTTGAATGCGTATTTAATGGAAGCGAATATGAGTCCAAATCTGTCATCGGCACATTTTAAAATGAATACGATACTCTACGAACAAGTTTTGTACAGTCTGATGAGTTTGGTAGGAGTTGGCACGCCAGAGCAACGCATCTCGTTCAAGAGACGGTAAGCAATTTTTCCAAGATAATCGTGCATCACCTATTTCAATTTTATTTTATTTATTTATTTTGTTTACAGAACATCTAATTTTGAGGAAATGATATCAACTGACAAAAATATCGTTGTGAAAGCAGAAACATGCAGTCAATCGCCGTGTACTGAATCATGCGATTCTATTGAATGTAAGCTGTGCAAACCATGTCTTTCCGACGATGAGAAGAACGTGTTGCATACCGCATATCGGGAGCATATTCACAAAACCGATGCCAAACGAATTTTTCCTGTTCCAATTGTAAGTTTCCATGAAGTCGTGTTGCACTCCCTACATTCTTAAATCATGCATTATTTTTTTTCCAGGCTGATAAATCAAAATACGATGTTGAGAAAGTAACAGATCAATTATCAGTAAGAAATAAAATTATGTCCGACTGGTTCCATGGGAAATGTGTGATGGATTCAACTTGGTGCTCTTAGTTCTTAGGATTACAATTGAGATATAAATTTATCGTTGTGTTGTACTTAATTTATTTTAAATTTCGCTCATTTTATTATTTTTTATTAGAAAAAAAAGCCAGTAAATTGCATTTAACACATCAGACACGTATTTGCCTCTTCATTATTCCTTTAGGCACAAATTGAATGTATATTAACTGTCTGAGGGGCTTTTGGTACAAATAATGTCCTTTTGCCTTTTCCTTTTTTTGTGGACTTGATTTTTTATTAAGCGCAAACAAGTTCATTTTTTCATGCAACCCTTGGACAAAAAAAATCGCAAAGAAGTGAGAAAAAAGAGCAAGCAGGGTTGATTAAAAAAAGAAATTAAAAAATGGATAGGGAAGGATCAGGATGGACCCAAGGCCAGAGGCAGACCGAAGACTACCTGGATGTGTCAAATGAAAAAGCAACAACAACAACGCCAGAAGGGGGCGATGTGCCTACTGCGCAGGTCGAGCGATGCGACGCCAAGGAGCGGCATAAAGAACGAGGCAAGGAAGAAGAAGATGAGAAGGCTCAGTGGACCAATGTAGAGCATATCGCGGAACACATTTTGCTAAAAATTTCAGAGTCCTTGCTGTGCTGTTTGCATAACCTCTCACATCTTGCATCTTTGAAAAGCTGCAGCGCAAACGTGGCAAATTTTTGATGTGACCCAAGGAGAATATTGCAAAGGGGAGACAAGCGAAAACGGGATCGATTTTCCGAAAAAAAATTAATAGAGATGCATCAGGGGACGATGAAGAGCATATTGTTACTCACATTTTACTGAAAATTTTAGAGTCCTAGCTGTCTGCGTTCAATAGTTTCAACCGTGCAAAGATGCGATCCATGAATAAAAAAACGCAAAGAGCAGAACCCTAAAACACTGTAATTTTTCTATTTTTTTTTAATATTCTGGATTTTTTTATCAAGGAAATCAAAAGCAAACGAAGTCAATTTTTCGAAAAAAAAATATTTTAAGGGAATTGTGGGCGATGTAGAGGTGCACATTTTGGTGAAATTTTCAGAGGCCTAGCTGACTGCATTCCGAAGTTTCAGCCGTTCAAAGATGCAACCCATTAAGAAAGAAAACTTACTTGCGGAACACTTTGGGTGTTTTTCGGGACAATGCTACACACAATTCTTTCCCGAGTGAGCTGATTGTAACTCATTATTATGCAGCATTTGAACACATATTCGTGAAAATTCGTCTTGGAAAACGCTATCTCTATATTTAAGTCTTTTACAACCCTCCCTAAACTCTACAATACAAGATTATCAAAGATGATCGCAATGTTAGCCCCGACGCGACGTAAAGAAAAAGTATGAGGAGGTAGCAAATGAGTTCTTCTTGAAACGTAACGTCGATGTAGCGGTCGGCGAATGCTGCGCTGGCGAGGTAGAAGGAACGCATGTCGATAAGGCAAGGCGTTTGCGTTGAAAGCTGGTTTTAGTCGATCGATGCTAATATTGACAGGGAGTCCTCGAACGTCGATAGTATAATATTTTTCGGTTCGACGGGCCGTGTCGTACTGTTGCGAAAGCGATGGCCTAACTGCGTCGGTTCGAATAGAAACGTTTTTGCAGGTCGCTAAGACTTTGCTTCGGAATGTTTTCGGCTCGGCGTAATGAGCGGTAGTCGTCGGTCATAATACTCTCATCGCTTGTTGGAACTGGTTCACGGTATCGCTGTCGATCGGTGCAGATGAATTGTCGAAAAATTCACCTGGGACCGTGAGTGTCGATCCGTAGACCAATTCGGTGGGTGATGCGTTAATGTCGGGTTTGAATGCTACTCACAGTCAGGATCGTTGGTGAATTGTGCGCCCACTTCGATGGATCACGGCACAATCGAATGTTTTCACATGGGTCACCCCTTTAGAGAATGGCCTAACACAAATAAGAAACTACCAAATGACTTTTAACGAAACATTTTATTGAAATATTATTGTCGGATACAAGCTATGAACGACGCGTTGTCTCGTGTGTTCGTGTGCGACTGGTCGACTCGAATGTTCGTGTAACAGGCCAAATACACCTGCAACTTGGTTGCCAACCTAGGTTGCAGGCACGTTACTACACACTTGCAACATTCCGGCAACCACGCCATTCACGTTCTTGCAACCTGGTACTGCAACCTGCAACATGCCTACAAATTACTTAATTTCCGGTTTTTTTGCGTGTTGCCAACTTAGGTTGGCAACCAAGTTGCAGGTGTATTTGGCCTGTTAGACATAAGACTGCGACTCGTTCGATGTTATCTCTCTCGATAAAGATACAATGGGTGCGGTTCTGAAACGTACCGGTCCACAACATGTTCCGTTCTCTTTCAAATCTACGGATCGGAAACTTCTCCTTACAAACAGATCCCCTTAGCGCCACCATACGAAGTATATAGTTTGATTGATTGACAGAAATTTTTAATCTGCCGTGGAACTGTGCATTTCTGCCCTCATTTATTTATTAAACAAATTATAATCAAAGTAAAATGTATCTGCATCTCGTTTAAAACTGGAAATTTTAATTTTCGAGCAAAACGTATCAGCTGTGATGTGTCACATTTGCCACTTTCCGAGAGATTGCGGTGAGACGACCAAATGTGATCCGGATCTATGCGTTTACAGAACAAAATAGGGAACGGTTCGAAAACGAACGTTGTGTTTCAGAACCTCACCCAATGGCGTAGTTCGTCGGTGGGGTTGTCGTATTCCTGATTTATCAGGTTTGCCATATATCTATAGGAATTGGAGAGCTAAGTGTAGCCAAAGGACCTGGCCCTGAATTAGGATATTTTGAATTTGGGATAACGGGCTCTCTTCTTAGTTGACTGCACTCATATCTTCTTAATCATACTCAATTTATTAAATTCCAAAGTTGCCTATCTAGAAGTATATCTGCAAGTTCTGGTGTACCACAGGGTAGTCATTTGGGCCCTATACACTTTAATATCTTCATTTCGGACCTGTTTCACGCTCTGCCGGTTAAGAAGCACTGGGTACATGCGAATACGCTTAATATTGGAAAAGGATGATTTCAGCGAATAAAACAATATAGTATAAAAGCGACGTTTTTTTCGCATCGCGGGTAAATCTGACTCGAAAAAAAATATTGCGGGTAACATCCCGGTTAAGACCAAACAGCTGACATTTGACAGTTTTTGCGCATCTTTCACTCACCTTCGACGGCTTATTTTTTAGATGTGGTGGATTTTATCACAAAAGATGATTATTTATTTGCAAAATCTTTGATCGTGATTAGAAATACTCTCAGATTTGGTTTGAAAAAACAAATACCCTCATATTTCCCCTATGCGTCCGCCATCTACATTTGATCTCTATCCCGTGTAGGATAGTTGCACGCGTGAACTTTACCTGGGTAAGTGCCATTTTTTTTATATGAAGTTCTACCCAAACCTGCACGGGATAAACACAATAAAACGTGCCTAATATGTTCGTATATAATGTGATAATTTTTTTTAACTTAGAAGACATTTTTGTAGGTTATATTCAAAGGAGTACCCTTTTCCTTCTTTTTGTATTTTTCTTTCGCCTCATCTATTTCCAAATGCACGAGCCGCCACTGCAGAGATTGCAGGGATTGAAACCGCCAAATAACTAAATTTAAGAGATATATAAACGAAAAATTTAACAGTTCTTTTGGCCCCAAAAATATAATAAGGGAAGTGATTTCAATATATGTATTTACCATGTGCAGACACAAACATTTAATTCCAGATCCCCTCCATATCCGAAAAGCTATCTCAAACACACTGCTACTCTACCGCTACGCTATATTAATTCTGTGGAGGTCAAGGAATATTTTGGCCAACAAAGGGCAACAAATGATGAAATAGTTTTACATTTTCGCCACCTCTCATTTAATCTTATCGGAAAATTATATCGATGGTCAAAATAAGATGACTTAACTTAAATGGAAAAATTCACCCAGTACAACAAAACTGATATTTTTCAATTTTAATAATTTTTCGTTTATTGAATGACATTAAAATGGTAACAATGAATGAATTTTATGTTTAGCGATTTATAATTATTTTTCATAATATTCTTCTTTTTATTTTATCACTAATAATTGTTTCTTTCTTTTTTTTTGTATTTAGTCATTTTGTAATGTTTATGTAATGAAGATTTCAATTTGAATGCATGCATTTTGTTTTAATTTCTCTTATCTACACTTTTCAACGACATACATATTTCTTTATGTTCGTTCTTTGTTTGTATCTTTTATGTTTTGTTTTGTTTTGAATTTTTATAGTTTCAAAGGTGATGATGATGAATATTCATTCTAACTATAGAAGTATATAGTGTGTGTTTATGCTGGTATTTACTTCAGCTATATTAATTAGATTTTAAATAAAAGATTTACTACTTGTATGTAAGTATTTATCTCGTCTTTAAATCGATTGTAATCATTTTTTATTATTGCACAGCAATATCTTCTTCTCAGTTTTACTAAATACGTTTCACAAAACAGATATTTTTTTAAAATATTTTTTAAATGTCAATAGAATTTTCTAGTTTTAATTTTTCCTATTTATATTTCACTCTGAGCTGTGTATACATATATAGAATTTTTGTTAGATATAATTTTTCCATTCATTTTTGTATATAATATATATGTATGGATTTTTCCTTTTTTATTCAGAAAATAATATATCTATATTTGCCTATATATTGTTTTATTGTGTTGAATTTTTAATTTTTTCTTTGCTTTGTCCTATGAAATTGATAAAAATATTGAAGTTTGCCATTTTCATTAAGTTTTATTGTAATCATTTTCAGTTTTAGTATTTGGAATTAGATGTTTTGTCCTTTGTTTTATACAGATAGAGAGGTTTGTCATTTTTGATTATAGATTGTTGAAACTATTAAATTGAATCGCTCTGCACTATTACTTTCAATTATATTTGGTGCTATTGTGCAAATAAAAAAAAAAACAACATGATGATCCACCAATATTCCAAATGTTCATTTGTATTAAATGGTGTGTTTATTGCGTACATTTATTATAGACACACATTTATTTTATACATATATAGTAAACTCATGCATATTATTATAATAAAATAATTTATAATCACACTTGGTTTTTTATTCTATTTACTTTGGCTGACATATACATAGGTATATTTCAAAAGTCGAATATTGAAAAAAATATTGTTTTTTATTTTTTCAATAATAATAATTTTGTAATAGCGTTGAGTTCACATTTAAGGCACACAAAGTCCTTAGATTAAACATTGAATTTTTTATATTCACTTTATCTTTAAAATGAGAGCATAATTTGGCCCAAAAGACTTTTTTTTTTAAATTATGAAAAGTGATGCGTGCATGAAAATGGACTAATGCAATAGGCTTTATGGTTCTGCTCGAAGAGAAATTTGGAGTAGTGGTGGAGCAATATATATATTATTTTTAAGTAATTTATAAATGTGAAGTGATTGGAATAAAAATTTAATGGTGCTCCATAGATTCAACTTATCTAGAATCTATGGAGAATTTTGTACCTAGTAAATTTTCTTTTTACAATACCTATATAATCATAATATCATCATATATACCATCTGTATTTATTGTTTCTACTGACTTATTTACAATGCAATGATAAAAATAAAAAAATAAAAAATAATAATACATTTTCAATATGTACGGTCTTATATTTTCAAACGTGGTAAGTATTAACCGAAAGATGTTGGCGATGTAATTTGTAATATCTAATGATAGTAATAATCAAAATATTCATTTTATTTAAGGACATTTTTAAATAAATAAAATATTCATTAATAAACTAGAAAGTCGGCAAAAAATGACCAATGTCCGACAAAACCCTAAAGTTTTGAAATTTAATTATTAGGAATGATCTTCGTGAAATTAAGCTGTAGATGTCAACGTTTATTACATAAATTGGTTCAATTAAAATTTTGTCGGGAGGTTTAGAACAATTATGTGGGTACAGAACTATTCTAATTGTTCGGTCGATTTCACTTACGCAACAGATGAATACTGATACGAGTATGTATTTTTTAATTTTTAATTTTTGTTAAAACAAAGTAGAAAATAATCCAAATTAGAGATCGTATGTAATGCGAAATGAATAATATAATGTCCAATAAAATGAAGAAGCAAATTATTGGTAATTTACTGCACCCAAAATTAGGCATATTATGCTCATATTCCAACATCGCGTACTGAAAAAGTTTTGCAGACGACGAACTTACTGCATTCTAATAATGCTGAAGTTCCAACATCGCGTGCAAATGGTTGGGAATTAGTGGATTTTTAATATTTGCTTCACTTAGCTGCGTCCTGTAGAAAATCGGACGCATATCTTTTTCAACTTCCTTGTAATTGTAGCTCATACATTTCGAGGGTCGTCCATCTTAAAACTAAGTGAAACTAGAGGTACTCGCGTGATATTCATCATGGATGGCCCGTGATAAATTGGGTATTGTAACGAACTTGTAAAAAATGTTAGAATTTCTTTGAATAAGTAATAAAGAGCTAAATACATAAGCCTCACAGAAATGAAAAGGAAAAAACAAACCCACATCAATGTTGATGAATATTCTATTTAATAAATATTAAGAGCTTCGCAAGCCAAAAACATTTTCCATATCCATTCCAGCATTTGTAAGAGAAATTAGCAAGAAACTACCAGTATCAATCACACGAGGGCCCACTCTAAACGTTATCCGCACTGGCAAATTTACAGCTTTTAATATTATCTGAGGAGCTGATTTCGGAAAAAATAATGAAAAATCCCATCACGTATGCAGAGGTGTCAAGCTCAAAACCTAGTCTGGGCCAAATATGTATCACTGTCTTCCGGCTTGAGCGGGCCGCAGGATAAGCATTTGGAAAATCCCTATTTTCGAAATTTAATCACAGACTCTTACTTTTGGGATATGACTACAAATCTGAGACATTAACGACCTGGGGATTAGAATAGAATCGCAAAATTTGAGTAAAAAAATGGGTTATGAGCTGAAATTGTTACGTTTACGAAATTTCTCATCCGAGTGATTTCCTCACCAAATACAGGATTTCGGTGATTTCAACGCTTGACCTTCTTTCCACTTAAATTTAAATCCATGTTCTTGTCCTGCAAGATACGAAAGCGAATCATAATGCAACCGTGACATAAAACAAGCAGTAAAGGCAAAATTTTTGTTTTAACCGAATTTTGGGACAAATCAATTTCGCGGGGCTTAATATTTTTCTACTCAAAAAAAATTGTCTTAAATAAACTTCCAATGGCTATATCCACGCATGTGCGCTTTCGTCTTCCCTATCGTCTTCAAGCTCCGTATCCACTTTCAACTTGTCATTGATTGCGTCAAGTGAACAGAAGAGATCAATGCCTCATTCTATCCAGATCTGTTCATTATTTATCGTTAGATATGTGTCGCGGCTTTGGTCAGGACGGGTAAATGATAAATTCTTTCATGAATTGTATGAATAGATGATATGTTGTTAATATTTAACATTTGCAATTGCGTTCAAGAATGAATGCGTTTCTTCAATAGCGCAGACATCTCAAGTTTCAATTGTCAAAATGATGAAGACGAATGAAAATTTAAAATGTCTAGACAAGCACAATAACCGTCAGCATATTGCATGTAGAACATAGTGGAATATTTATAAAATAACATATGTAGGCTTGTATTAGACCGAATTCTTTAAATCTTGAGGAGTTTTACAAAGTTTCTTAGACTTACGCTTTTGTACTAATACACATCGTATTTCTTCGAGCTTATCGCTGGCCACATGAAACAGGGACGCAAGTTTGACATGTCTGACGTATAGTTTAATCGCGCAATTTTAACTTAAATTAAACTTAAATTTTACGGTTTCACCCCAGTTTTCAGTATTTTCTGAGCTGAAAAGATTTTTTTTGTTGTTGTTGAAAGGCATTATAGGGTTTTTGCCCAAAAGTAGATTTTCTTATGATTTAATTGGAATTGTCAAAATGTGCAATAAATTGACTTAATTTGCATTAAATCAAATATTTTTCCGCGGTAACAAAAACGACGAAAACTACCAGACCACAGTAGGAACATGCTAGAAACCTTCCATGCGTTGGGTGGCAATATGAGCTTGAAGGTACATTTTTTGCACTCGTACCTCGACTACTTTCCAGAAAACCTTGGCGCAGTCAGCGAAGAGCAAGGAGAAGGATTTCATCAGAATATGAAGCATATTGAAAGGCGATACCAAAGACAATGGAATGTTAATATGCTATAGCTGACTATTGTTGGATATTGAAACGATTCGGAGGAAGCGCTTAAGAAAAGAAGTTCTAGAAAAAGTTTGGCCTCGAGTATTTTTTTTTTCTTAAATTTAACGTTCAATTCGTAATTTTATGATTTAAATTGTACTTAATAAGATATTATGTAAATAAATACAAAAACAAACAAAAAATGTAAAAAAGCATGAAAAAGGCATTTTTCTTGTTTTTTTCTTCACATTTTCATAAATACGTTTTTGATAAACGTGACATGGTAAAAATAAACGGTTTGCAGTTTTGAATTTAGCAGTAGAATATTCATAGGACTGACATATTTTGGTTAGAAAACGTTTCCCATTTTTAAAAGGACCTTTTCCTTTTTTCCATTTTTTTAGGAACAAATCACTGTTTTGTGAAAAAAAAAACCGTAGAAGGTAATAAAAACGTTTTTTGGTTTGAATTCAGCATCAAGTATTAAGTAAGAAGCAGTACCAAACAAGTAGGTACATTTTAAACGGATTAAATATTTAAAGTTAACATTAGGCGTGTTTTTTTCACTCCGGTGTAGGTTAGTTTAGTGTAACTACATGGGGTTACAATGACAACATAACCTATATGGCTCGTGTTGTTATTGTAACCCCATGTAGTTACACTAAATTAACCTACACCGGAGTGCAAAAACACCCCTACTATTGAAATAAGTCCGCCCTAAATGCATAATTACACCCTTCGCTCATAGAGTGAAAGGGTATATTAACTTTGTTTTAAAATTACGTTTAACGGGATAACCTGATGTGATCAGGAAAAACAGGTTTCGGATTTGAATTCAGCACTGCAAAATGCAATCTGAGAGGTTAACATTTTTTCCCATAAGTATTTTTTTGCAGAATTTGAACTTGAATGAATGCTCTCCTCGTTATAATTAGTATGGGTTGTTCGTTAGTATGTTAGATGATAAAGCAAGGAGGTTTAGTTTGTTTTGCCGGGTCTTAAATATGATCATAGTTTTGTCAGTTTGAAACACCAAGTTTAATCCGAGATTTCATGAAGCAACTAATGAAGCGACAAGACTCTGGGGAAGATTTAGCAGTTGTTCTTCTCAATTGGAAGAGTGGGCCGAGGAAGCATGAAAGCTTAGGTTTAATTTTCGAACTTAAAGCTGTTACATACACCAGACAGTTTTGATGCATCCATGATTGGTCACCATTGAGTATAAGTATGGAGTAGAAATCCCCATATATTCCCATGGTAGCTTGGCGATAGAATTCCTATACATGCGCAACTGCAAATACACTGCGTCGCAACACCCGCACGATCCACAATCCTAAATAAGAATGTTTACATTTAAAAAAAAAAAACAATGTTTCAAAGGCTCGTTTAAAACCGGTCTGGTTCAATCATAATCAGTGCATTCAGCGAGCACATATTGGAAAGAGCTACTGGAAAGTGTTCTCTCCCCGTGTCCCACTCACCCGCTAATCGGTCCACATGCGATGTATCGAAAATTTCCCCTATTTAGCGTTGAATTGGAATGCTACATTTAGATGTGTAGCTGCTACTTGGACTGCTCGATCAACTGTCACGCACAGCTGCTCGACCATCAATACTGGGAATTGTTTATTCACAGTTCAGCAGAAAAATGTCATTTTTGAGCCAGGTTTTAGTGAACGTTATAATATTGTGCGATGAGAGTACGTATTTTGAAAGAAAAGTTGCAGTTTTAGGTTTTTTGAATTTTTGATTGCCGCAATGTCTGCGGATGTATCAGCTGATTAGAGAGAACTGACATTTCGTGTAGCAAGTCCATTCAGCGAACACAAACTTAGCAGTTTTCCAATTTCTTGTGGTGGGGATATGTAGCAGATCCCAATATGTGCTCGCTGAATGCACTCAATGTTTACATTTTAAAAAACAAACTTCCCTACAAAATCCAGTTTAGCAACTTTACCCCTACCTTTCACTCTACGTCTCATTCCGTAACCGAATTCGTTCATCTCTCACGTAGTTTTTCGTTTCCTTATACTCTCTGTGCTGAGTTGGTCACGTATGGCTCGAATTGATGGATACATGAATTCTGTTTCAAAAACGTATCTAACGATGAGGGTAAGTTGACCCAATTATTGCTTTATCAGGTTATTAAATATAATTTATTATTAACTCGCTTTTATATAGTTTTAGGAGGTTTTCACACTTGTACTTAATCTGGCCAGATTACGTAATCTGAGGTGTGGTGAATTTAAAAATGTATGGAATTTGACAGCTCAAATTAAGTAATTTGCACAGATTACGTAATCTGGCCCTAAGTGTGAAAACCTCCTTACATAGTTACTTCAAAAAATTGGAGCCACAAATTTTCCGCCCTAGGCTCCGCAACAACAAATCGAAAAACTAGGCCGTAAAATTTTGTCGTCATTTTGATTAATTTCCTGTAACCCTCTGAACATCTGGAATGAAGAATTTTACTACTACACGACTGTTCATGTTAATACATCTTACAAAAAAAAAAAACAAAAACAATTCAAAAGTCCGTATTAAACACTGCTAAAACTCCTTGCACAATGCTGGGGATTCATATTTAAAAATGTACTTAAGTACATACTCGTAAATCTAAGATTAAACAAGAATAAATTCTAACCGTGTCAGCTTTAGGCTCTAGGAACGGTAGGCCCGGGGCGCCGAATTTCGGGCAACACTTTATCTAGCTCTTACAGAGTAACGAAATTTCCAAAATTAACATTCAGATAGACGATTTAGGGTGGAATTCATAACAGTCACTTATACTTAAGAGAACACTTAAGAGAGTAACGCTATTCACATTGACTTAATAAGGAAGGTTTCCTTTTATTCTCAGGAAACGCTTATTCGTTAAGGTTATCCTTATTCCTTAAGTGGGGACTATGAATTCTGCCCTTAGTTCAGGTTATTATTATATTATAGATCAGTAAAACTCTAAAAGGTTTCTGTCAAACTAGAGAGATACATATACCGCTCTAACCAACCCACATTTTTATCCAGGGGCCGAATTTCAAAATGCTATTTTCATTATTTCGGTAGCTCTCGTGCCAACAGATATACGGACGGACAGACATGGCTTATTAGAATCAGGGAGCGTCTACCACCAGCTAAAGTAGTAGTATAGTCACTCTAAATTGACACCCGGTCAATCGGATACATGGCTGAAAAAGTTATTATTTACATTAGGTAATGTAGCGTTAGGTTATGAACCTTCAGGATACTCCCTCATAAGAAACGCTATTAAATGTTCGATTCCTCTGCACTGTACTCATTTTGCCTACGTAAAAGGTAAGTTAACTGTGGTTGCCTTACATAACTCCTTGGTATAATTGACAAAGCCCTAAATGGTGCTGAAATATCACTTCGAGCCTTCCTTGATAATGAGAGTGCATTGGACAATACTGGGTACGGTAGTATATCCAGAGCTATTGAGCTAGATGCAATGCTACGAGGGCGCGAGATTTGCGCATCATTAACTAAAACTTGAATGTGTGTCTACAGCGGTTGCCCGCAGCGTGGAGTTTTATCTCCACTTCTTTGGTAACTTTGGTAAGTAACTCGCTGCTCCATCGTCCTGGGTATCATGCTATTGGTTACGCCGATGATATAACCATAATAATAAGGGGAAAATTTGTCACAACAGTCTCAAATGTGATGAATGCAGCATAGCATTTAGTATTTTGATGTTGTGATTCTTTTTTATGCGGAAACTGAATCTTAACCTCAGCCCTGTCTTGGCCAACACAATCCTGGATTTCTCTACTGAGGTAACAAATTTAGGTATTATGTTAAACAAGCGGCTCAACTGGAGCACGCATGTCGAAAATGTTTTTGATAAAGGCTGCAGGTTTCTTTTTGGAAAGAGTTAGAGCCTTACTCCAAAAATGATTGGGGTGAAGTATGTGATGTTAGTTCGACATGTTGTGCACTGGTATGGTCCCAGGAACAGTCCATATCATACGTTTGCTAACGAAGTTACAACGATTTGCTTGTGTTAGTATGGCAGGACCTATCCGTACGTCGGCAATCGAAGCTATTGTTGGTCTCACTTCGCTAATATTTTAATTCGGCAAACTGCGGCTCTAAGTGCTCTCCGAGCGCGTCTATCTCACGATGCTCACGCTCATAATCAGTATTGTAGATAGAATCCCTTACTCACAAATTGGTTCGAAATCAGACTACATGTTGAACGAACTCTGCTTTGGTAGGAAATTTGGCTTCTGACCTTAATTGCTCCATATGTTTTAACGATGGGTAAAAACTGAGGAAGGAATCAGTGCTGAGATATTTGGACCAGACTCCAGACACTGGAATATCAGTCGTCATGGCCACTTGGCCAACCGTATTCCAAGCGGAGATTCATGCTATTGAGGTCTGCGCTAAAGAGATTTTACAAAAGAAATCCTCTAGCGCTAATGTTGCTATCTGTGCCGAAAGTCAGGCAGCTATTATGGCTCTCTCTATCGTCATACACAACTCGCATTTCAGTGTTTTGATACACTTCAAGGTCTCTCAAACATCTACCATGATACTCTCTACTAGGTGGCGGGCCACGGGGGCATTGACGGCAATGAAGCTGCGGATGAGCTTGCTAGACATGGTTCGTCAACAGACTTTCTGGGACATAATCGTTACTGTGGTCTAAGTTGGGCGACAACTAAGCCGCTGGTTAGGGAATGGTCAGACCTGGAAAGACTTCCATAATGAAATACTCTTCCAGGGTTACGGCAATCTAAAGATCTGATTTGTCCCTTTAGCATAGAATGTATCAGCCGCCTTACTAGACGAGACTTGAGGCTTATTCGTTGGTTACCTCACGGTGCATCTTAACAAAATAGGCCTGTCCGCTGACACGGATTGCCGGCTTTGCCTGGAGAATGTGAAGTCCACCGAACATCTAATTTGCGAATGTCCAGCGGTAGCTCGCTCGAGGCGCTTTCTTATTGGATAAACTACCGTTAGCTTCGATGTCGTAAAAAGCATCCGTACAAAAGCTGTTTTAGCCTTCGTTAGATTGGTAGATTGGTAGAAATGAAGGCTCTGCCACAATAGATCGTATGGTCGTAGTGCCTATACCTTTGGATTGCCTAGCCTGATGATATAATAATAATAGTAACACATTAGGTAATTTTAAAATTATTCAAGAAGAGGGACACATGATTCGGCCGTTTTAAAAATATGTTTCACGACAAGAAACAGTCTGAGTGTAAGCTCTAATTTTGTTTGCTACACAATACAAATGTCATAAAAGAAAACTAGAAAAAATTACGGATGTATTAGAAAAATGCAAATTAACATAAAAAAAATCTGCAAATAAAATAAAAAGTCAGATTTGTATAGTTTTTCTTTCATTTTTATTATTTATATACCTTCTGGATCTTACGAATTGGACTTTATTTAAATTTTGTTGTTTAACAACACTCTCTAGTTCATTTCAATTTAAGTTATGTTTTGTTTTTATTAATTCTAAAATAGATTTCGTAATTTTATTTTATGAAATTCATGTATAATTGATTTCAGGTTGGTTTATAGTTTTTAATTATGTATGGTTTATTAGAATTTTTGAATGAGTTCTTGTCTACTTATGGTTTTCGTTTCATTTTTAACTTTACAGCACACATAGATACGTCACAGTTTTCTTCAATTACATTTTTTTTTCATTTGAAACTTTTCAATAAAACACTTTTTTTTTAAACAGCTGCGGATCTTAACATTTTTGTTATGAATTTATTTACTACCGACATTAAATTTTTTTTTGTGATTTATTTTTATTAAGGCAGAAAATAAAGATGACAATTATTTTACGATTTTTCTTTGTTTATTTTTGTATAATAATTGTGTTTTATAGCCTATACAAATGTATTTGTTGTTGTTTTCATTTAAATAACTAATACAACATGTATGCTCTTAAAGTATCATAAAATTTCTGTATTTATATTTTTAACATTTATATATATTTATTTCTTCTTTCTATATAGATTTAATAGCAATAACATGTTCATTTATCTACTTTCGATAGGTTTTAACTAAATTACATTTTAATATAATTTTATAATTATATTTTTATATCATTTTATTTATATAATTTTCCTATTTTTTATGCAGCCATTTGATCGACACATTAATTTGAAATTAATGTGTTGATTTTTAAAATCCCCCGTATTCTCAACAATATTTTATTTAAATATTATTACATGACCTATTAAATTCATATGTATGTATGTGTATAGACACTTGAAATATATATATGTAAACGCAATGCGCAACTGTGTGATTAAGTGATATTATCAAAAAAATCAACATTATATTGGAAAATAACAGATTAGTCTTAAATTAAGAAAATAAAAATAACCTTTATAAGTAAATCGAAAAAAAAAATAGGTTATTATAAGAAAATAGATATTTTATAAATCTTCGATAATAATTATTTATAATAATGACGTCTTTTCTTTACATATATATATCTTTAACTTTATCATTTAATTACTATAAATATATTAAGATTACTCTACAATATACAGCAACACAGCGAAAATTTCTTTACGGATTTATTGGATTTAAACATGAAATTAAATAGAATAATTTATTTCTCTTATTTTTCGAATGAAAATTGTGTAAGAAAATTTTAGAACAAACAAACGAGATGGACAAGAAAAATATTTGGATATGAAATTATTATTTGTTTTTTTTTCTCTTTATATAGGTTTGTTTTTTTTTTCTTTTGCAAAAAAGCTCCACTTACAATATCACAGTTGTATTTGTCATTGTAAAAACACTTTTTTTGTAGTGCCGCCTTAATTTGTTTCTCTTTAGTTTTCATATTTTTCAAAGAAACTCCCGTGATCGAGAATGAAACAGAAAAACGTTATCGTTAAGTTACCATTAAATTGATTTTATTCTTATTATAGTATTTAAATGGACTCCGATTTGTTTATTATTTATTTTCTAAAATGATTTTTTTTTCGTTTCTTTGACGCAATTTTTAATATCTATTTATGTGTGTTGTTTTCAAGAGAGTGGATTGTAGAATAAATATTTTATGATGATTTATTTTGTGGTGTATTCAACACTTACATCTAGGAAAAATGTGGTTGTGGTTGTATTTATTTGAGATTTTTAGCGAAACGGTTTTGAAGAGAGTTATGAATATATTGTTTGAATTTGTTTTTGCTCATTATTTGATTTAAATTTACCTATTTAGTTTGTTGTATTTGTGAATCTATTTGTTGTTTGGAAGAGTTATATATATAATTCTAGAAAGATTTGATAGTCTCAACATATTCAAAGAATACAATGTTTTACTACACGCAGTTTCGTGTTCTATTAAGAAAATATGAGCTTAGAATGAAATAAAATAAAATATCTATACAAAATATAATGAAAATTATGAATTACATATTGCACAAGAACGATTGCGCCTGAAAATTTCCATCGAAAAATTCAGGCTTAAACTTTTTTTACAAGGTTAGTTTTCAACAATTTCTACATAGCTTTAACTCGCTTGTGATGTAGAGCTTTCAGTATTAATAATAAATTAATAAAATATGAAAATATGAAAATATTTTGCTATGTTAACAGATACATTTCATTTAATAAAGTAGGCAAGAATATTGTGGTAACTATACGTTTTAATTTCTGTTTAACTCTGAAATGTTTGGTAACGGTTCAGTTATTAACAATTTTTAAATTATATGCAGAAATACCATGCCAAAAAATAAATAAATAAATAAAAAAAGTCGTAGCTAAGAATTGCCAGTTTTCATTCAGATTTTGGGGATAGGGGTTCAATAGTGAAGAGAAGGTTGAATTTGAAGAGAATAGTGTTTTTTTTGGAAATGAGTGAATACAATTAGGAAAGGACCACTTCTTTTTTTCTTTGGATATTTTCAAAAATTTCTTACCGTCATACATGTTAATTATGCTGGCAGTTAATCTGTAAAATGTACTCGTGTTTTCTTACATTTTTCCTTGAAATGCAATTGCAATTCTTTTGGAGCGAAACATAAAAAAACTAATGTGGAGACTTGGCAAGTGAGCACCAACATTCGAACTCGATTTCACCATCATTATTATCGATTTCACAATAACAAAGTTTTAGATTAAATAATTTAGAATTTCAGCTTTGCTGCTCCCTACGTCGTCAATGGCGCATCTTCATGATTCATGAAGACCATACGACATGTTTTAGAATCGCAGAAAAATAGCTGGAAAGAATTATGTCATTGGTGGAATCAGTCGGTCCCACTTACTTGTGACACAGGTCACAAAGCACAAGGCGTAAACCGATTTAAAATGTTCCCTAACTGACAAACTCTCAAAAGCAGTGAGCACTCTTCGCTCCACTCCCGGCTTGAGCAAACGATACCTTGACGGAAAGCAGCTTCAGTTTTTTGCGAATGATTTTTGCTCCGAAAATTCCGACATTTAACGCACCTATAGAAGCTCACCACGATTGGCGCAGGATATTTTAATGCATTCGGACAAGGGGAAAAATGGAGCTTTTATATATTTTGAAGAAGAGCATATTAGGACGAAGAATGCCTTTGTATGTAGTACCTAATAGACCAGTCATTTTATGATTTTAGGTCGCAAAAAATGGCTCGGCTCTGGGTTTTTGGGATATCGTTAGGGTAGATACCAGAAGTGTACCACCAAGGTTCCAACTTCAAAAAACCTGTTCTAACCCCGTAACCCTGAAAAAAAACTCACAATTTTCGGACTTTTTTCATATTTTGGTTTGTAATTTCCAAAAGGTGCTTCTTACAAGAAAGTCGTCTACTGGATTTTTAAAGTTAACAACACATTCTTTAATTTAAGCCCTCCTCCAGCTTTGTTGGTGCAAAGGATCCCAAGATGCAGCACTAAACATTGATTTTTGTAAAAAAGTTCGAAATTGTAAATTTAGTCATCTTCCGAACTAAAGATCGGCTTAAATGCAAATTCTATGAAGAAAGTCATGTGACACGAAGTTATAAGCCAGTAACTTAGGTATTGGAACGAATGGAATTGTACCATGGGGTCATAACGCTGCCCCTGAAAATTAGGTTCTTCTAAGATTTTTTTTTCGTTATGTACCAATATTAACCAAACTTCACCCAAGTGTGTTCCAGGTTAAGCCTCATAACATAACATATCTAGGAAAGGATGAAATCGGAACACTACGTCATAGGGCTGTCATACAAACCAACGGGTTGGGTACGATATCTCGCTCATCATATTCCCGTTTTTTAAAATCCCGACATTCAATATCCCGCCAATTAAAAATCCCGCTCAATTAGAATCCCGTCTAATCAAAATCCCGCCAATCCAAAATCCCGCCATTTCAATAACCCGCTTATTCAAAATCCCGCTTTTCAATATTCCGCTTTTCAATATCCCGTCACCAAAGGTAAGTATTCTTTCATAAATCGCGCGCGCGATTTTTGAAAGAATACTTACCTTTTGTGACGGGATATTGAAAAGCGGCAAAGCCAGGAAAACCAAGGTACCAAGGTTCTGGAGTATTGCTGACGCAGTTGCAGCAAATTTTCCAAGAACTCAAAATATTGTTGAGGCTTGGCACAGACGATTTAACTTTATCACAAGGAAAAGCCATATCGGTCTGTACCGGCTGGTGGAATTACTAGCTAAAAACCATGTTGAGCGGTCCCGATCCGAAGGTCGCATCCAAAAGGTCTTTAGACGTAACAAGCAGTTAAGGAATATGTATATGTACTTGCATCTAAAGAGGACTACGGAAAAACGGATTTTTTGAAAAACTTGACGCATAAACTGATGTAAATAATTTATAAGTCGAACGCATATCTATATGTTTTGTTAACAATAAAAAAATTTGGCGGTATTTTGGCGGGATTTATTTATTATTTAATAGCGGGATTTTGAAATGGCGGGATTTTGGAATGGTGGGATTTTGAGGTGGCGGGATTTTGATATGGCGGGATTTTGTAATGTCGGGATAATTTAAAGCGGGATTTTTTGGAAAAAGCGGGATTATGAACGGGCAGGATTTTGTTTTTCGGATTATGTAGGTATCCCCGAACCAACCCCTGGAAATTAGGTTATTCTAAGAAAAACTTTTTTCTCTATGAACCAATCGTAACCAAACCTCACCCAAATGTGTTCCTAGTAAAGCCTCTAAACATTTTTAGGAATGGATTGAATCGGAAAATTACGTCATAGGGCTGTCATACAAACCAACCCCGAAATATTAGATTCTTGTAAGAAAAACTTTTTTTCTTTTTGAATCTTAACCAAAATTCATCAAATTGTGTTCCTGGATGCGTTGAGGCATCCAGATGGAATCGGAACACGTCATAGAGTACGTCGTATTACAATTTCGGACTTTTTTTTAACAAAAAAAAAACATCTTTTCAAATGCTGTATCTTGGGATCCTTTGTATCTACAAAGCTGGAGTTGCACTCAAATTAAAGAAGATTTTGTTAGCTTTAAAAGTGCAGTGGACGACTTTCTTTTAGGAAGCACCTTTTAAAAATTAAAGTCCGAAAATTTGTAGGTTTTTTTAGGGTCACGGGGTTAGCACAGGTTTTTCGAAGTTGCAAACTTGGTGGTACACTACTGGTATCTATCCTAGCAATATCCCAGAAAACCAGAGCCGAGCTATTTTTTCAGAGCGGAAATTATGAGTTGGATACGATATCCCGCCCATCTTATTCCCGTTTTTCAAAATCTCGAAGTTCAGTATCCCGCCAATTAATAATTACGCTCAGTTGAAATCCCGTCTAATCAAAATCCCGGCTACTTGATATCCCGCCATTTCAATAACCCACTAATTCAAAATACCGCTTTTAAAAATCCTTCTTTTTACAATCCCGTCATAGAGAGTCAGAGTAAGAAGTATGAGTAAGTAAGTTAGCGATGTCATCACTAATCTGTCTGACCCTTTGACAATAGCTTATCAAATTCGCAGTGCCAATTTTAATACTTTTGATCGTGTTTTGTGTAGAATTGTATAATGGTTGAAACACATTTCCCGCGTCAGCATCAGCATCAGCAGAAAATTTTCAATTTAGAACACACGCATTTGCCTTTGATGACCCACATTGACAGCAGAAGCAGAAAAAATGCTTCTGCCGCTGCTGCTGCTGTCAATGTGGGTCATCAAAGGCAAATGCGTGTGTTCTAAATTGAAATTTTTCTGCTGATGCCGATGCCTTTGCCGATGCTGATGCTGACGCGGGAAATGCATTTCAACCATAATTCTTGTTTGAAAGGGACGTTAATACATTTTTGGCAGTGGCGTAACGTACGGTGTTGCATGTGTTCAATGGAACACGGACCCCTCAAGTCAAATCCGTGGAGATAAATTATTGTTTTCTTTTTTCTCTGGCTTGATACTTTTTGAAGGGAAACGCTGCGTGCTTTAATACCTCAACACTTACAAAGGTTTTTGTAAAACATGACGGATACAGTTCACAGTTCTTATAATTGTGGAGATTTCATATCTGTGATTTATTAGCACACTCGCAGTTGTTCAGACTGTTGAAAATTACTCAGTTGAATTGACTTTCGAAACGCACACCGCTATGACGGCACTTTTTACGATTTTCTTGGTCTTGAGTAGCATCTTTTGAAATTCTAAAGGAAAAATTCAGTATATCACAATTGTGCATATCCCAAGTAGGCATAGGTTTATTTCGGTGTATTTGACGTTCTTTAAACAGTCGAAATTGTCGTGGCATGATTTTTATTTGTGGTGATTATCTGTTCAAAACTGACGCAAAAGTTTTGTTTGCGGTACTGGCTCGAGTTTTTCCTTTCTAATTTCGAATTACGTTGACGGTATTTTGTACCTCAGTGAAAAACTCTCTTATAAGCTCATGACTTACGTAGGCGTAGGCAGAAAGTACACAATTCAATCAAGGGTTGAATACGATATCCCCAGTCACAAAATCTCCCCGTAATCAAAATCCCCGAAATCAAAATCCCCGAAATCAAAATCCCCGAAATCGAAATCCCCGAAATCAAAATCCCCGAAATCAAAATACCCAAAATCAAGATCCCCAAACGAAAATCCCCATTCCCCATTTGAGGTGTGATCTAGGAACGCGCGCGCGTTCTAAGATCTTACCGCAAATTGGGAATGGGGATTTTCTTTAGACTATTGTAGATGGTAAATGATAGATAGTAAATGATTCATTGTAAATAAATAAATAACAGGCGGGAAATCCAACATTGGACTAAGGCCGCAGGATGTGTTAGTGACATCCTATTTCCAAGATCTTATCTGCTTTTTGTTGAGGTAATGAGATCAGCATCACGCTCAGCAGTGTTATTTATCCCCATAATACTCGTTTAACATCTGAGTGAGATCATAGTCCGTCACAAGCTCGTGAGTTCGAAAAACACCATGGAACATGGTGAGAATCGAACTCATGACCCTGTGCACTGAAGGTACGCGCACTAACCGCTAGACCAGCCAGACTACTTGATTGTAAATGGTTGATGGTAAATTGTTGATGGCAGATGGTAAATGGTAGATTGTAAATGGTAGATGGTAAATGACAAATGGTATATAATAAATCGTAGATGTGTGAATGGGAATTTTCTTTAGACTAATGTAATTGTAACAGTACTACTATTCAATATAAAAAATCACCAACGTAGACTGATATATGCTAATTAACGGCAAACTCATTGAAGTAACTCAGAACAACAGCAGATAATCGGTTCCAACAATAAACCGACTAAGTTTTCCGTGAATATTCGTATCAATGATGTTAAAGAAATATGTTTAAGACGATATATGCAAATCGTTTATTCAATATAATGTACACGAACACGAACATTTTGTTTGTGTCAATCAGAAAGATAAATAAGTTTGTATCGACCTACAACCCTCTTAATGCCATTTCCCATCTGCCATCTACCATCTTCCATCCATCGACCATCTACCAGCCATCTACCATTTTTTACCATATTCTATCAATCTAACATTTACCAGCATATTTCGGGTGTTTGGGGATTTTATGATTGGCGATTTTGAGTATGGGTATTATGATTATGGCGATTTTGAGTATGGGGATTTTGATTTTGGGGATTTTTCTGCGTTTGGGGATTTTGTGATTGGGGATTTCATAGTGTTGCCTTCAATCAAGCTGCTGTGTTGTGATTCTGAAAAAAAAAAAATTTCAACTGGCACGGCTCATTTAGGGCTCAATTACATAATCATATCAGTCATCGTAGTTATTAGAAAGTTTTAGCATGCCGTCGAAAATATTACGATAGTATGAGTAGGCTTTCACATTTTCTATGAAAAATTCGTTTGCGTACCGTACTCAAAACAGTATATCACAATTTTGTGTCCCAAGTAGGCATAGGCGTATTTCCGTGAATTTCAATGTCTTTAAACAATCGAAATTGTCGGGTCATGATTTCTTATGTCGTGATTATCCACCTATGCCTACTTGGGACATTTAACATTGTGGTGTACTGTTTTGTGTACGGAGGCAAGCGATTTTTTCATAGAGAATGTCAAAGCCTATTCGTACTATCGTAATATTTTCTGCGACATGCTAAAACTCTCTATTATTTTTTTAACTGACACTCTTTACGGTTCAGTTAGGGCTCAATTACGTAATCATATCTGCCATCGTAGTTATGATCATATAAATAAGCCTACCTTAATCATTCGGTCTAAATTTTTAAACGTACACCAAATGAAATCGAGTAAAGTTAATGACATGATACTCTAAGGCAGTGGCGCCGGAACGAATTTTTTATTGGGGGGGCAAGATTTTTTTCTCAAATTCGTATTATTAGGCGGTCACCATATACCGGACCTACCACTTTAATACCCTGTGAAATAACACCAAGAAGTGATTATGAAACATATTAGAGAACAACAGCGATCAGAAACCAACTAGAATAGTCTCCAAGATGAGGATAACCTCCAAGTTTCTTTTTCTTACCTATTTTGATCCCATTGTAATTCCGAAGTGTTGAAGATTATAAACATATTTTCTACTTTGTATAGTTTTATAAAATTAAAGGTTAAACGATTTTTCCAAAGGTTGTTTTCCGGTTTCCTCGGGAAGCGAGTTCTTTCGTTATTTTTCAAAGATTAAAATTCCCTGTTCGATTCCAGTGAACATGGAGATGTGTCAGATGTTTTAAAACGTCGCAAAGCACTGAACGACCTTCCTGATGATGCTGCTGATACTGGAACCCTCAGCAGTAATGTTACTAGCCGTATTACCTTCCAGGAGAAGTATTGGGATATTTAGCCAAGCTTTTATTAAAAATATTCACCCTTATGACGATCGTGAGTTTGGTTTAGTTTTTTCAATGTCTGCTTTTCAAGAGATCCTATAGTCTATTTAGCGGTAGCTGGTGGCTTAAATGTTTACAAATAAAAAAACATTACCTCTGTGTATGTTTATTCATAGGGATGGCGGTCTTACCATATTTAATGGAAGCTAAAAATCTCGCCACATGTCTCGTGTTACTCCGCATCGCCGCAAACTTAATTCATCAAAAAACACAGAAATTTCTTTGGGCGTAATTGGTGTTTAAGCAAAAAAAAAATTATCAAAATCTGGCTAATGCCGGCCTCACACCTGGGTTCGCCGAACCGTGGTGTACAAAAGATCACAATTGTAGGCAACACACACCTGGGAGGGATAGAGGCAATAGGGTAATTCAACGGACGTTATTTTTTCGTTAAATTCCCTCATCACTTCTATTCCTTCCATGCATGTGTTGTCAACAACTTTGAAACTTTTGTACCACGCGGTTCGGCAAACCCCGATCCATGTGGGACCGGCATAAGACCAGATGACCGTGGAGTTATAATTAGGGAATAAATTCCAGCCAGCTCAAATTGAAAATTAGATTAGGCAGTCCCTTTTTTATTGGTAATTTTTGCTGAAGGTGTTGGGTTAATTATCAGGATATCAATTGTAATTGATACTTGTTGCTAGCCGGGATATAAAGGAATAGATGGAAGTGGCGCAGCGAATGGAATGGGCGGACATGGCTCCACCGATTTCTATTTGATTGTCTCATGGACTGAATCTCTTCTGATATTACGAATCGGTCCAAAATAATGCGGATGCGCTCTTGAAGTAGTAATCAAACTCTCGCTCATGCAAAGGAGTTGTTGATTGCCCTTACCCTTCCTATGCGTGACTATTAGCACTGCTAATAATCGCTCTATAGAACCGGCATAGTTGAGACTCTTTTCTGAATCGATTGTGTGTACGTATCCTATCAAACTTTCCTCTGCCATTATAGAAAGTTCCTTCAAAGGATTTATTAATTTATTGCATAGGGCTAGGCTATCGTAGCGACCGCGTCTCAAAAATATTCTCAAAGAATTTTTTGGAGACACCCCCTTCCCTCCCTTTTCTCCTTGCAGGTGCCGGGCGAGGGTCGTGTTCCAGGTGGTAACCCTAACCGTCGGAGAATGAAAACTTCCTCGTTTTCGTTGATCAACGGTCACTCGCCTTGGCCTTTTCGTTAATTGCTGGTACTATTGTTGACGAACAAGAGATGAAAATGGAATGATAATGTACATACTCGTAGTATACCTATACAAATACATACACTAGACGCACGTCAAGTATGCAACTTTCTGCGAAGCAGGTATTACATCATGTAAAAAAATATCCACTAGAATAATAATTGAATATGCTGTATATGTATATGTTTAAAAAAAGAAAAATAAGTTTTTCTTAATTTTTAATATAGTGCAATATATGTAGTACTAATTGCCCCCTTAGTCAAAATATTGAGGGGGCAGTTGCCCCCGCTGCCCCCCTGTTCCGGCGCCATTGCTCTAAGGAGGTTTCCACACTTACGGCAGATTACGTAATCTGGGCAATTTGGTTAATTTGAGCTGTCAAATTTCTAAAACCTCCTAATATGATTATTATCCACTTAAGCCCTTCAAGTCCAACTGAATTGAACAGTTCACTATTCAGTTGAAATTGAAACTATCAGTTAAATAGGATGTCTCCTGAAATCACTTAGTATAGCACTACTGAATGAAATGAATACAATAGCAAATTAAAAAACGCAAAAGGATTAATAGTCAAACTACGAGAGAAGACATATTTCAAACTAAAGCATATAAAAAGTAGTTTTATGTAATAACCGAAAATATTAAACGAATATTCATTTAAAATGTTGATATAAATGATGGCGATATGTGAGCGTTTTCGGTGAATACTTTTGAAATATTTATGCATTTTATATATTTCTTTTAAATTGACGATTTTATATAAATGTATTATTTTTTATTGTCATAATTGATATAAATCAAATATATCCTCAAAACAAAATTTAATATGTCAGAAAAAATAGAGGCGAAGAAAAGGATGTTTAGCAAGTATGTACATGGATCATGAAATTGTTTTGTTTCTAGAACGACAATAGAATAGTATACGTATGTTGGCGTATGTTTGTATGTTTAACTGCAAAATAGATAAGGCAAAGATGTGTGTAATATAGATTTTAAAAATGTCTGTCTGGTAAATGTATGTGTTGGTATTTTAGATTACTATCCAGCCAACGATTTATTGATGCAAGTAATTGAATTTCCCATATAAAATTAGGAAAACTAAAAAAAAAATATAGCAGAAAACTTCCGAATAGTCATAAAAAAAACTTGACACAAGGCATATTCTCAAAATAAGTTACTTGAAAATTAGTGCATAATTAGGAAATTATGAATCCTAATTGTAATCTTCTTTTTTTGTTTAGTTTTAGATGGATTCTTAGAATTTTAGTAGCTTATCTATTTGTTTTTTTATTCAGATTAATCGATTAAAACACGAATCAGTCTAACTCCTGGCATAGAACCTATGTTTGTATTTGTTACACTTAGGGGTGGACTAATAAAACAAGCAGAACCTCTATATGCATATAAATGTAGATTAATATATTCGTCTAGGATTTTAACTTTAATTAAGAAAATGTAGTAATATTTAATCATTATATTAATCAAAACTAAGGAAAATAAACAAAATGGGCGCGCACAAAATTTTTGTTTTCTTTTTCAATTTGTAACACATACTTTGAATTTATTGTTTGTTATACAATTTTGTTTTTTTGTTTTTTTTTTGGATTTTGAAAATAATTTGAATTACCATTTTAAATTTTGAAATTTTTTCAACAGTCTTATAATATATAAAATGAAAATAAGCAACAAAGTAAGAAAATGGATTTTGGGACAAAGCAATAAGCAATAAAGGTCCACGAAACATAACGGTAACAAGTGTACCGTTCTATAGTCGAATCGTATAGCAATTTTAATAAGCACATATGAAAAGTTGTAGCAATTTTAAAATGGCGGTGAAATGCAGTTGTTTGTCTAAAGGTTTAAACGCGAAAGTATCCCTCAATCCGTTGCCGTTTTGATGGTACTTTTTACATTAGATTAAACAAAAAGGTACGATACGAATGCAACCCAACAATTATAGAGAGTCCAATTATGACCTCAATTAAAGCCCTCTATAACAAGTTACGAAGGAGATTTTAAGTATGTGCCACAGGCGATTTCTTGTAGTTTGACTGAAATATATAGACCTTCACTATCAAAGTGTCAATAGCTATACCTGTGACGGCCGAATTAAGGTTTGTGTTCGTACAAACGACTCATGTGATGATCGTTCAGCGATCACAGTTACACAATCGATTCTGAGCACTATATGGGCATATTTTGTATACAGACATGTTCCTTTAGGCTATAGCCGTTATAGGCAAAATAGCCACATTCAAAAAATAACCAAATATGGCTCGCAACTGGATGCAGAACTATGATCGCTTAGCGATGATCACATGAGTCGTCTCTATGAACATGTATTTTTAGATTGGCGGTTTTATTACTTCGTGGCTCGGTTTACTTCTTGGAATGTAGTTTCATACACTTTTACATGAACGGATTTGTATTGGACTGGTCGTGTGTGTGCAAACGCCCAAAAGGATAAGGTTGCTCCACAAAAATGTTGGGTATGGGACTTGCTCACACCTGTTAAATAGTCTCCCAACATCTGGGTATTTTTTGATCTGAATTAAATTTGGCATAGATAGTACCGAATACGTGAAATTTGACAGCTCGTTTCATCGAATTTTGAATTATTGAATTTTTATAATATAACATTGACGTTTAGATTTGTCAAATCGGATGCATTTGTCAGATCTGACGGCTATATTTGTCAAATTTTATTAATTGACGTGAGAAATGTCAAAATCTGTCAAAAGCCTACTACGATAGTAATTTTGTATTTAATAAGTTTACCCAGTTGCCGAAGCCGTTATTTTTACTTAGTATGCGCATACCAAGTTCTAGAAGTTCGATGGGTTGCTTTTACTAGATATTACCTTTCCTTTATGTTGAAAATTAATTAATATAAATCAGGGATGTCAAGTATCTATTCAAGACCCCATATTCATTTAAAGTTTTTTTTTGTAGGCAATAAAGGACGGATTTTATTATTATTATTATAATTTGATACTGGAGCATATTTTTCTTTTTATTAAATCTACTTATTATCTGCAACTTTGATCTTCAAAGATTATTCAAAGAAGAACTGAACTGCAAAATTTAATTCTCTAAATATCTACGAAATATTTTAAAAGTTGTTTAATGTGATCCAATTTTATAACAGGACGTGAATAGATACTTTTGTGTAATAAAAAAATACTTTAGCCATAATCTACATATTGATCAAATTACAAGCAAACTATATTAATATGCGCGTTAAACTCATTTTTTTCGTATTAATAGAAAAAAAGCACGAACAAAACTGAACTATTGAAACGTAATATTTCAGTCTGAAACATGCAGAAAAGTAAATATTATAAATTAGAATAGTTGCTTACTTTCATTCTCTCCTAAATGTATTCCATATGTAACACAATTTAAAAGAATAAATCGTATAACTTTTGAATTGATTAATTTACTCTTTACTAGGCCCGTTTTATTGCGTCCCGTGTAGTTTTGGATAAAGATTATGTACTATACGTTCGAAGAGCGAAAACTAGAATGTATGTCTCCCATGAGAAAACGTGTAGTGGAGACTTGTCTTTTATTTTATCAAATTAAGATAAATGTGTACTTGTTGAAGAAAATATTGTCGACGACCCCTTTTCAGGCCTATCCCAATGTTGTATATTTTGTGGCGACATTTAATTCTTTTGACTTTCTTCTCATTTTATTGTTTTTATGTCGATGTAAAGGTTTTAGATGATAACCCTTTAATGCAAGCATAATGCAAGTGGTTATAATACCGATAAAATAATGTTAGGCAACTTACGTTACGTCTGTGCTCAAGAGATTAAATTCGAGATGTAATAGATTGATCATGATCACCAATGATTTGAAAAGCCTTGCGTTGGACTTTATTCAGCCTAGACAATGCAGTATACTGCGTGCGCCTGCCCAAATATGAGAATTATATTCCAGTCTATAGTTCAGTAATATCGTGTCGATTTAGTACCAATCCGTGAAAAAAATACAGAAGTTTTTTTCTCACTGTTTCTTTATGTATTATGGGGCGCTGATTCCGAATATGAACTTTGCACCCTAAAAAAAGTGCCGCAACCTTTAAAAAAAGGGGGGAAAGGGGGGGGGGGGCATTTTTCGTTTTTTTGCGATTATTTCAAAAACGGTAAGAGATACAGAAAAATGGTCTGAGGACGAAAAAAACTACATAAAATTATCTTTGCAATGATATATAACACATTAGAGTTTAATTGCATATTTCGGCGTTAGATTAGAACATAAATTAGAATATTTTCATTTTAGACCTTTTTTAAAAGCTCCATAACTTTTGAAAGAATGTTAGTTCAGCCGTTAAATTTTGTATAAGTACTCATAATAAGTTCAGGATCATTTTAAGGTAAACATTGAGTCGCTCCGGTCAAGGACCCCCATTATCCCCCCATTTAAATTTTTCAAAACGGCATGTCCATAACTCCGCCAAAAATTGGAGCAGAGTGGTAAATTTTGGTTTGCTGCGATTGGAGGTCATAGTCACCCCACCCACCAAAAATCAGCTCATTCGGATGAAAACTAACGGTACCTCCCATACAAAGTGACCCAAGACAACTTTGTTCTACAGTTTATAAAATGAGTAGTACCTACTCGTACGTAGAACAAACTCCTGATGGGTCACTTTGTATGGGAGGTACCCTTAGTTTTTATCCGAATGAGCTGATTTTTGGTGGGTGGGGTCATTATGACCTCCAATCCCAACAAACCAAAGTTTAGCACTCTGCTCCAATTTGGGGGGGAGTTATGGATATGCCGTTTTGAAAAATTTAAATGGGGGGATAATGGGGGTCCTTGACCGGAGCGGCTCAATGTTTACCTTAAAATGATCTTAAACTTATTGTGAATACTTGTACAAAATTTTACGGCTGAAATAGCATTCATTCAAAAGTTATGGAGCTTTTAAAAAAGGTCTAAAATGAAAATATTCTAATTTATGTTCTATTCTAACGCCGAAATATTCAATTAGACTCTAATGTGTTATATATCATTGCAAAGATAATTTTATGTAGTTTTTTTCGTCCTCAGACCATTTTTCTGTATCTCTTACCGTTTTTGAAATAATCGCAAAAAAACCGAAAAATACCCCCCTTTCCCCCCTTTTTTTAAAGGTTGCGGCACGTTTTTTAGGGTGCAAAGTTGATATTCGGAATCAGCGCCCCAAAATACATATAACAAAATTGAGAAATAAACTTCTGTATTTTTTTCCTGACGAAAAGACCATATGATTGGACTACTAGGTCTTATGTTGCTTTTATAAATTTGGGCTAGATCAGTGACAGGAAAATATTTTTTGCACCTATTTAAGAACCCAAGATATTTCAAGGCATTTTTCGCAATGTCAAATATTATGATCGGTTTATTTAAGTTTGCATGAGATGCTAGTACCAAGGACATTAAGAGAAGGAGAACTTGGAATACTGACGCCATCACCGTTTATAGACAGAGATGAAGAATTAGAGTACAACTTATTGGATATCAGACAACATTGAGTTTTACTAGCATTAAATACTACCTGGTTCGCTTCACCCCAAGTAATTATTGTAGATATGTCTTGGTTCAATGATGCAAATATAGGTTGCCTTTGGGAGGGGTTTTCGCAAAAAGTTTGACGTTGGTTAGAGAGATTGACCAATTGAACCAATTGCAATTGATATCCTAAGAGGGGATTCACACTACTGATAGGATTTAGTAAAGCCACTAGATTAACCGAGTCGAACCCCGCCTACTAGACCAAATCGTATGTACAGTACAATGTGGTACAAACGTTAACTAAATCCAGGATTTAGTAAATCTTGTCGGTAGTCTGTATCCCCTTTAAAGCTACTAAGCGCGATTAAATCACTGTGATTGCCAAAGGACACTATGAAATTTATTTGAATACTTCTTCAGTTACTAAGCATCACTATAGCCTCACAACCAGTTGCAAATCAGACCCAGGCTTCATAGTGGTTTATTGATCTATGGAGCTTAAACGCACTAAAGGCGCTCCTTCTCTCCCCTAATTATTTTAAGGCACCGAACGGCTTAGTTTGAAGATCAATATCAATAAATTTGTAGAAAAATTGTGCAACATAAATTTCGATTCTATCAATTTCAGTTGTCCTACTTCCGAGAGACACTACAATGATTTAACACAGTTTTCTACTTTAGATTTTTTCGTGGTTTCGAATTTGCAGAAATAATTTTGCCAGTACAGAATTTTCATGATGCTGGGTTTCTCGCTCATTGTTTCTTGTATGATGGGTGCAAAATCTCCGTCCATCTGTTGCAAGGACGTTGCCAGAAATTGGTTTCGGTTTCGGGCCCAACGTTCAAAAAATTTCCGTCTAATAAAAATTTGGTTTTAGTTTTTAATTAATTATTAATAATTAATTAATTTTAATACAACAATTCAAATTATTCGAAGCACTTTTAAGCAATAATTCATCGTATACCGCATAAAGCGGATTGCCTAAGGAATTCTTCATCACATTCACCAAAAATTCCTCAAGAACATGCAGGACCGATGCAGAAGAAAGCTCATAGCTCACATGTATCTACCATCTATTCCCATGTGAGGAGAAAATTGCAAAATGTTTTTCGCAAATTGGTTTTTTTTTGGCTCTGAGTGTCTGTTCGGTTTTTTTTTATATTGATATCCGAAACGATATTTCGACCGTAGACTAGCCAATACACACATAATAAAGAAAGAAGAATCCTCTATTGAATGAATATTACTAATTATTTGGAGAGGGATTCGGATCCTCCACTGCCTGGACCTGGTCTGTCGGTTAAAATTGCTGCCGTTAAAAATTACCTATTTTTCTATTACCCGAATTCGTCGACCAAACATCATGATACTTGCAATCACTACAATGATTCAAACATTTTTACAAACATCAAAAAATTTCGGAGGGGGTTTGAAGCCCCAAAACCCCTACGTAGGATCGCCACTGCCTTGGGTTGATGTAGCGTCATCGCGAGAATCAGCTGCAGATCTGAAACGAGTATCCAAAATCAACAGTACTATCATCAGCAAGCTGTGAATCGGATTGGATGTTAAGTTTAAAAGGTCATTGATGAAAATCAGAAAAAGAGTTGGGTACAGGACAGTAACTTGTGGTACACCAGCGTTAATTGAATGAACAGATGATTTAACGCCGTCCAGTATTGAGCGGTTGAAAGCCTTTGAAATATCCAAACCAACCATACGTTCGCTTCACCAAGCAATGAAGACCATGACCATGGTTGAACGAGAAGCACAAAACCCGTACTGACGATCACTGATGAGATCATGCGAATCTAGGTATTGAATTAATTGGCTGTTTGTAAGAGTTTCAAAAGCTTTAGACAGAATTGGGGTAAGTGCTATTGGCCTATGAGCCAGTTTCAATGACGATGTTAAAACTTTTAGTGAATAGGAGAGATGCAGTAGTTTACGTAGTTGTTTAGCCAAGGAAAAAGCACAATGAATACTATAGAGGCACGGAAATTTCGTTTTTACGAAATAGATGCGAATTTCGGCGAAATTTGCTCATTTTTGCGAACTGATGCGAAATATTCAAATTTCTACTTTTTCCACGGAATGTTAATTTTTCTTCAAAAAAAGAATCGATTGTGGAGGATAATTTTTCTTCTCAGATTGATGTTTTGTCAAAAGATTCCCATTAATAAGAATATTTCCAAAATTGCAAGCATTTCGCAGACGAGCACAATGGCTTGCCAAGCACCGAGCAAGGTGTTTAGTCGGAGGTTGGATGAATGAACTTTGTTTTCTGCATCGGGTTTTTTGAAGGTAAAGTTTTTTTGTGGTTCGATGAGCCCCAAAATTGAAATGAACTGTACATTAAAAAGCGAAACAGTACTCGCGGGTTCTGCTTCGGAAGTTTGTTTCTGTTTTTACCGTAACTTGTCTAGGGGCGTAGTCGACTTTGTCGTAAGTACAATTGTCAAAAACATTTCTTGACAACTGTACTCGTAGTATCATTCAGTATAGGGTGGCTACTTCCTAGTCGATTTTATCGCTTATTACTATTAAACATTTCTGAATGAAATGTGATCGTGACTTCACAAGCCGTTTCATTGTGATCCTCTAGAATTTCTAGTTTAATAAATTTTAACAGCAACAAAATGTACAAAATTATGTTTTTATGCGAATTTGAGCGAAATTTCTAATTTTCAAAATTAGTTTATGCGAAATTCCTGTTTTTTATTTGCGAAATTTCCGTATCTCTAATAATGACTATTGGGGATATACCGAAGGGTCAAATAAAAAAATTGAATCCCATGGTCCCATACACCTTCCGATCTATCTCGCAATCAAAAAATCTGGCCGATCGATCGGAGAGTCTGTGGCGGAACAGAAGTAGATAAAAAGTTATTTTTCACTGCTCTGACCAGAGACCAAAAGCCCTTACTATCCTTTCTTTCTTACTGAAACTTAGCTTTTTGTATGGTGGAATAACAGATGTTTCGTAAGCATCGGTGCGACTGAAAGAGCTCTTCGGAAGGATTATCCTTGTTGGCTTTAAAAGCTGCTTCCTTATTTCTGATAGCAATTTTGCAGCTATGGTTGAACCATGAGGTGTTTTTTGGTTTAGAGTTTTTCCAACTGTGTGGAATAAATGCAAACATACCGAACCATATGATGTTGGAGTCGCAAATAAAGTCCACATGTTTTGTTTGGAAGCATAAATACCAATCAAGGCCACCGACGAAATTATTAGATAAGCCGAATCTGATTGGCTACAGTGTAATGCCATAAAAGACGCTTATTAGGTGCGGGTTCTTTAAACGAGCTACCTATGTTAACGAAAAACTAGCCGATATGAGAAGGTGATCGGAGTTACCAAGAGACGATGAAATTGTAACTGAGTATTTATCGGAATGTGAGGACATAAATACAGTATACAGTATAAAAATATTTCCTCAAAATTTGCCACCCTCGTAAAATCTGCCGCCTTAGGCTCCATCCTATACTCAGCCTATTGATAAATCCGTTTTCATGTGATATGCCGATGTTGTCTTTTAATTGACAAATCTAAATATGCAACAATAAGATAAAATCGCGCAACACAAAGAAAAACTCTCGTGTTTTTCCCAATCATTCGGCCTGTAGCTGAACGACAGTCGCCAGTTTTTTTGTACAGAGTACGTTACCATACAAAACCATACGAGATATGCAATAAAACGCGCCTAATGTAGGAAGGCGAGTCATGCTTGCTGATAAAGACTATAAATGTTTTGTAAATTATAAAGCAGTAATAATTTATTATGGAACTATTTTTACGTAATAAGAGGCGAATGCAATCAATCAACTCTTCGACGATTTATATCACAGCAAGCACGGAACTCTACCTTTTCAGCTTTATTCTCCAAAAGAAGGACACATACATTTCCGTGGCAATCCTGCTACTGGCTGCAGGAAATTAGTTTGCCAAATACACTTTTTTATTTATAAAATTTATATGAAATTCAAAAAATATTTGCAAAAAGGACGAACTATATTACGTACTTATCTTTCCAGTCGGAAATTAGCGAGAGAAAAAAATTATCGGGAATATTTCAGTATTCACTGAAAACGCTTATATCCTTTGTTAGTATACTTTCTTTTCACCAAAATTCTTACGTGACTTTTTTTTTTATTTTCAGAATTAACATAACAAGAATACATTGTTTTAACTTGTATTGTACTGCAATATTTAACATTTTCATTATAGAATCTTTTTTATTGATTTCTTCATTTGTGTAACGTTTAGATTTAAAAATCTGATGAAAATCTATTGATTGACTGATAAGTCTGTGTATTTGTTATTATTTTTAGATTGATTTACTATGAAATATTTTAATGCATCTATTTGAATTTGTTTGTTTTCTGAATCTGAATATGCATTTTATCATTTTGCTCTGTTTCGTCTTGAAGTAAAATAAATCTTTATTAGTCTACAAAAATTCAACATTTTTTCTTATTTTCATTTTTGATTTATACACAACTATGGTGAATGTCTGCCTATTTATAAATGGTAAATAGAGTTTTGTAATATAAACAATATATTTAATAATATAATTATTTTCAGGTTTTTCTTTCTTTTTTTTTGTATAATTGTCTATTTATCTATATTTTCTTTTGTTTTTTTTATTTACTTTTACTGGATAACAGGTGTTAAACTATTTTGATTTTGACGCGCCCTCTTTGTCTCCTCCTCGTTGATTTTTTGATCAATAATATAATGTGCCGTTGCTATAGCACTGGGTTGACCCGTTATTGTGACAATACGATTTCTAGTGCCAGGAGCGAATATGCCTTTTTTAGATATTTGTATATTAGCGCCAGATAGATGTTGAATTTCAACTAAACTACGACCATTGGGACCTGGAAATTATGGTTGGTTGGTTTGTTGTTGATTGATTGATTGATTGTTTGTAATTAAAATTGTATTTTAATTTTTTTTTCTTTGTTGATAATAATAATAATAATGAATGATGTGAATTTTAAGAGTTTTAATTATGTAATTTTTAATTTTGGGTTAGATTGATTTCGATTTATTATTATTTTCAATTGTATTGAACCAATTGAGTTTATAATGTTAAAATACAAAAAAAAAATGTGTTAAATCAATACAATTGAGGAAAGACAAGAAAATTAGCTGTGAAATTATCTACAATGCGTTAAAAATAATAATAAGAAAAATCACATTTGTTAGAAACCTTTTGTGAAAATAAAATATAGAACAAAAAAATGTTGTGATTAGATTTACATTTATATAACCCAAAATTTTGATGTTTCTCTGAAACGAAATAAACTGTGCTCTTCACTCAAATTGTGGATGAATTTTGTTTGTTTCCAGAGGATTAAATTTGTTTTTTTATTTTATTTACAATGGAATGTCCATGTTTGATCTTGTTTTTCAAACTCTATGCTCAGATTAAAAATAGAGTCTATTTATTTATAACCTAGACATGTTTTGATAAATAAATATTGTTTATCTACAAATTATATAGTATGAAACAAAAATCATGTTTATTTTTATTTAGATAAATATGCTGAAATTTCTTGTTTTTTTTTCAAAACATACAGAAATTGCTTTGCAAATCTTCGTCAAAAATTGAGGCATGATATGTATGAATCCATCCAAAACAAAATATGTATACCATTTAAACACTTCTTTTTTTTCTATTAAACTAAACTAAACTAAAGCCAAGATGGACATTGATCGCACGGAAGGGGATTACTGAGCTATTGAGATTTTGTAAGGCGATAGGCGACAGTCACTAACATTTTTTGTGTATTGTCCAACGCTGAAACTGGCAAGATAATCGATCTGGAATGGCTGAGTAGTTGATCAAAAGCCATATGTATCAATTTCATTTATATTCATTATATTGCCTGAATCACGAGATATAAGGTACTAAAAATCACTGTCATTGACAATTCTGTGGCCTATCGTCTTACAGAATGGCAGCTCTGCTCTAGTTAGTGAAAAGGGAGACGGGTTCATTGGTGGACTTTGTTTTAATGAGTGGATTTCATACTGCCGCATTTACTGTTGGTAATTCGTGAAAATCTCTAGTTGAACTTATGTCCATTAAAAAAAAAAAAGATTTTTGTCGAGCATATTTGTTTGCTTTTCTGTTTAGAATTCACATTATATGATGCTGAAACGTTTTTTCTATTTTTAATTTACTGTTGTCGACTTGCCTTCCAACCAATAGAAAAAATATAAAAAGGTACATACATTGTTGCAAAATATTAAAATATTTTGTTATATGTTCACCGGGCCAAAAGCTTGTATTTATGCCTCCCGCAAAAAATTAACCGTGGAGACTTTTAGTCAATAAGCCTACGTGATTGTGTGATTTCTGTTCGACGATATTTTTTACACTCAAAATAAAATGCAACTGCATTGTTTTCACGAACGAAATGCCAAGAACCGACGTGGAGACTTTCGTGGGAAGTCAGTATTACCAAGCGAACCCGATTTCACGATCATCAAAATTTTGATAGTATTTGCATGGATTTTACGTGAACTGACAATGTTTGTACCTACGCTAAGCTGCAATTATTCGTGACGTTTAAAAATATATCCATCCCGTGGTTGCGCCACTGTAATTCAAGATGCGGCTGTTAGTGAATCTTAGGCCAAGGCTGCAAGAGTTTTGGCGTTTTTTTTAATCACACTCTCAAATGTTAAGGTACGTTGTCCTCGACACGGCTGTATCGGCTCTAGCGACAGCGACTGGCTCATTTCATATAAAAACTCATTTTCTCTCATTCTAAAAACGAGTTTTTATATGAAATGAGCGAGTCGCTGTCGCTAGAGCCGATACAGTCGTGTCGAGGACAACGTACCTTTAATGTGGTAAATAAATCGGTTTTGTGTATAGAATAGAATACATCCGTACCGTATGCATAATCTATCACAACATATCCTGAAAATCTATATTGCCAATTGAATTCGAAAACTGTGAACTTAAATAATAACCAATTTACAATTTTCAGGATAACGTTAATAGCAACCACTGTACCATCTTCACTATATCATTTATACACCAGTAACGATAATAGGTACTTATCGAATAAATAGAATTAGCGATGACGAATTATTTAGAACACGACCAAAATTATCGGGTGGGCTGCTGAAAGGTTTGGGGTTTTGAATGTTAACATTTTTTTTACCAATTAATCAAATACCTGAAATTTACGTGCAACAAAAAAGAATGATATTTTTAGACTTTAATTTTTTTAAATAAATAACAAGCGCGACAATCCAGCATTGGACTAAGGCCGCAGGATGTGTTAGTGACATCCTATTTCCAAGATCTTATCTGCTTTTTGTTGAGGTAATGAGATCAGCATCACGCTCAGCAGTGTTATTTATCCCCATAAATGGGTACTCGTTTACCATCTGAGTGAGATCATAGTCCGTCACAAGCTCGTGAGTTCGAAAAACACCATGGAACACGGTGAGATTCGAACTCATGACCCTGTGCACCGAAGGTGCGCGCACTAACCGCTAGACCAGCCAGACTACAGACTATTTTTTGAAACATAAATAAAGTAACTCAACTCAGTATCATAGGGGAAAACTTGAACTTAACTTTCAAAGAAACAACCTCATTTAATAATAATAATTTATAGAAATTGACAAATTAAAGTTATCTAGCTGTTGAACATTTCATTTTTTCATTTCACCCTGAATATTTAAGAAAATGCCTGGCGACTCGACTTCAAGCTTTATTAACGAATGTAATGTAAAATTTACATTCGTTAATAAAGCTTGCTGAAAATCTTTTATTTCCGTGCTAATATTATGAGTGCATTCACGAAGAAAGAAACATGGTGGTGGAACACCGAAACTAAGGAAGCAGTGCAAGCCAAATCGAACGCATTTAAGGCATGGACGAAATGTGAGTCAAGCAGTGAAGCCGAACGGGTTCAACTTCACGAGAATTATATGTAATGCCGGAAGAAAGTAAAGTGCTTGGTAGCTCAAGCAAAGGCGAAGGCAGCTGAGAAATTCTACCAAGAATTAGAAACTCAGACTGCGACCGAAGGACCGTCTTTGCGCGAGAGACCTAAGCACGACGCCAGGATATTAAGGGTCGCAGCCCAAAGGAGAAGGAACGCTCGAGAAATACAGGCGCCAAAGTCCGTGGAGGACTCGCAAGGAATGTTGCTGATTGACGATACGACAATTTGTAGCAGGATGCGAGAGTATTTTGACGAACTTCTAAATGAAGAATTTCCTCCCTTTTCAAGATGTTGAGCCGAATACCACAAATATTGAAGATATCTCAGAGGAAGAGGTGATGGAGGCAATGCAGCAGATGAAACGCGGAAAGGCAGTCGGACCGGACAAAATCCCCGCGGAATTTTGGTTGAAAATGGAAAATGTCGGCCTTAGTTGGCTCACAGTTCTCTTCAACAAAATCAAAGGTGGGCAACCGATGCCTGATGCTTTCAGGGAAAGTTTTCTTCTTCCTTTCTATAGGAACAAGGGAGACTTTTTTCAAAATCGAAAAATGCGTTATTCAATGTCAAGCGTTAATAAAACAATACAGGTATATCAAAGTTTTTTTTTTACAGTAAAGGGGGATTCAGTATTTAGTCACAAAATTTTTAAACTAAGTTATGGGGTCCTGATGTTTCACAATTTTAGTTTTAAAGATCCTTATAGATTACAACACCCGCAATGAAAAAAATGAATTAAGAATTAATAGTAAAAAATAATGTATTTTGTATGTATTTCGGCTGTCAACTATGGGGTAGCCATCATTCAGCACATACTTGATGAAAATTTTCGAGAATGGTATGAAAACTGTACCTACATGTAAAATACATACATACTATGTCAAGTGATGGTAAATATTATGCCATCAGTTTGGGTAAAAAAGAACGAAAGAAATTAGTCAATCAAATGTAAAAATCGACAATTTTTAGAAAAAAAAAAATAATAAACATTAATGGAAGGAAAATTAAAGGCAATGAAAACGATACATTGAAAAAATAAATTAATTAAATGAATGATACCGTAAAAAGAATTGGAATAAAAACAATCAAATAAAAATAAATTATATTTCAAGACTGGAAGATGGCAAAATTGTTTTTTTTTTCGCCAGCGGCAAACACCATGCCGCTATGAGAAGTTACATTTTTCTTAGCAGAATGAACTGAGCGGAGAGGACGTGAATGCACTCAATAGCTAAACCGGCTAAACGTGTTCCAAGTTTTTGACATAATGGCTGCATTCAGCGAACGGCAAATGAAGCAGAAAAGTTTTATTCCAATTGGATGCTCAGTTCGCATATAGAGTATTTAGCGGATTAATTTTTGTAGCATTTCCAGCGTTTTTTTTTTCATTAAATTTCGTTCGTTCGGACTCTTCCGAAATGTTAAAAAAAAAAGAAAAATCTGACTAATTTGTATGAAGAAAAAAAAAAACGGATTTCTGATTATTGAAAAGGAATTTTTATTTTACGGATTGAAAAAAATATTTTATAAAATTTAATAAAAAATCAGAAAAAGATGTATATATTTAATTAGCTTGCCATATAATACTCCATAGCAGAAAAAGCTGTATGACTTTGCAATGCTGCTGAATTCCATTAACTTCTCAGAGGGACCGTCGTGTGGTAAAACACAAAATATGGCCTTAGGATCTGAAGGACGAAAGCCATCAATCTCGTTTAGTATGGCGACATATGTACTTTATGACAGAAAAATATTTTCTTGCAATGATTGAAATGGAGGTTGGTTGGACCATATGATCACAGACATAGCACATAGGGACTCACGATTTCAATTTTGAAAGGCCTAGCTAATAGGAAATTTGCAGAATCTGATTAAGTTATCACATAGTGACACTCTTATGTAGGTTAGTCAGTCCTGGATATCAAAGGCCTGAAAAATATACCAATATATTCAGGATTCGAAACTACAGTCTTCACAGCAATATGCAGATGACAGGTCTCTTAGTTCCTTAACTCATAATAATTCCAGTTTCGAAGACTGAAATCTTTCGATTTATTTATATGAAATTGCGGATTGAGACGACCAGACCATCATATTTATTGTACGAAAACTTGTGTGCCGTCTCCAAAGCCAAACTGGCATGTTTACGCAGTTAAACAGCTTAGAACATTTTTTTTTAAATAGATTATAGTATAGAGCAGTATTTAATTAAAAAAAATGTTTGTGATCACCGACTAGGGAGGGACGCTTATTTCAATCGAAACTTCGTGGCTCTTCCCAGGTTTTGATACCTCTTGGCCATCCATATGTAGATTCCGAGCAGGAGATGAAACTACCAGTTTCCGTTGAATAGATAAATTTTGTGGCCTCTACAGACTTACTCAATTCTTGAGATTACCGAAAATCTAGATTAATATTTACAAGATTTCCCATAGATTTTTAGCGAGATTTTTACCAAAATCTCAAAATAAAATCTGAATAAATCCTAGTACACTGTGGTGGACAGGGCCTTTACAAATAAGAAGAGGCTGTCTAAACCAAATTTCCTTCTGCCCACTGTACCGACCACGTAGGAGTGATTTTTTTAAACTTTTGACGAACATAAATCATTGACATCATCATCAATGTGGCACGATAGCCCGACGACGTCGGGCTTTGGCTGCCGGAATCGTTGACCTCCAAATGTCACTGTTACGTGACGTTTGTCCTCCAGTTTCGGAACCCCAGCAGCTGGTGGGCGTTCTCACCTACTGAGTTCCCCGAGCGAGCTGTCGGTCGTCCACGCATCATTGACATATATTTTTTTTAGTTTAAATTCTACATCTTGTTGCAACAAATTAATGTAAATTTGGACGAACTCTACTGTATTCTCAAGTTGTAGAACAAGATGTGTGAACAGGATTCGAGATTTGATAATCAACCTAGATTTTAAGGACAAGTGTAAATCGTATTTTATTATTAGGTGTACAACTTAGTTCGGTCCGTTTTCAAAAGAATGCTCTGGGCGGCATTTTTTGTATAACTCCCACAGCTGATTTTTGCTGTACAGTGGAGTGTCGTCAATGGGTGCGGTTCTAAAACGCACCGGTCGCATATGTTCCCACAACGTGTTGTCCATTCTGATCCTGTAGCTGCGGTTTTGCGGATCAGCAATAACTTTCGGTGTTTTCCGTATGTCAAAAAGAGATTATTTCTTATTCGTAAAATCGCAGTTAGAGGATCAGAATGGACACCATGTTTTCGGAACATATGCGACCGGTGCGTTTCGGAACCGTATCCAATATCTGTGAACCAAAATATTGTTTACAAGCCTTTGAGTTTTGCGCAACGAGTTTGATTTTCACCGTGTTTTTGCCAAGATAATGCTCTATATTTTGTAGGATACCTACATAATCCCGAATAACAAAATTTCGCCCATTCAAAATCCCGCTTTTACAAAAAATACCGCTTTTCAGTATCCCGACATTACTAAATCCCGCCATCCCGCTAGTGGATAGAGAAATAATTACGTCAAATACCGCCAAGAAATTATTTTCATTGTTAATAAAAAAATCAATTCATAGTTATGCTGTGTGATTTCCAGTAGTTCATGTGATATAAATGAATACTAAGGGACACTAATTCACACCGGGGATACTGACCTCTGGACGAGCAAACCAGGCCACCTTTTGGTCAAATTAAGTGAGCTGCCCCTGGGTCTCCGAAACTTAAGTATCCCCCAACTTGCATTTGCATTCTATTGTCTTGACTTGCAACACTTGCCCTTTTTTATCCCGTCATAGAAGGTTAGTATACTAACTTTCATAAATCGTGCGCGCAAGTAAAGACCATAAAGTTAATGTAAGTTAGAGGCCCTCACATAGGGGTACTTAAGTTTCGAGGGAGTGGTTTTTAGTTAGCGGGATTTTGTAATGTGGGCATATTGATCCATATTACTGGATATTTGATTGTGCTGCCGCAAATTGGGGATAATGCTTTTTTTCATAGCGCTATACAGTAGTGTTTAGGGTATAGGGTAATTTCACAATGTGTTGCTATTAAGGTCAAGGTGTATAGCGGGTTATTGAAAGAAATAGTCCGCAGCAATCAGAGCAAAATTTGTAAATGTACAAAAAAAAGGAATTTAGGTACAAAACAAAACCTGATCGAAGTTGGACTAATTTGCTGCAGGGAACCTTATCTACTCAGGCAAAATAGACAAGAGGGGCCCTTAGAAGACTATCGTGCAAAATACCAGTTGATTTCGGATGTGATTTGATACGATGGCAACTGGCGATATAAGATCGAAGGATGCAACAATTAAATTCAGTTGAATTTTTATTACATGCATTGTAGAAAATATTTGAAAGCTCAACAATTTGGATTGAAATATTTCTACGAAACGCCATACGGAAATATCTTTAATCGATGCCTTCTTTTTTTTTTTTACAAAAATCATGTAAATGAAGCCGCCAAATTACAAACACAAATAAATTTAACACCTACAGATCTATACACTTTATTTTCAAGCCTAAAACCTCCCACAGCTTTAATTACAATGAAACAATCAATTTTTAGTCGCTATGCTCCACATCATTTTTCAGCTGTTAGTGTGCTTGGTATTATCAGTTTCGAAGCTGGCGATTTTTTTTCCGAAAGCATTCATTTTGAAGTCATTTTTTTATTCAACAAATATTACTTCAGACCATTGTCTTTTTTTTTTGCACAAATATGTTTGCAAAATTCGAAACTGGCACATAACCACGTTTCATATTGTCTATTAAATTTGCAACGAAATGCATTGCTTCACATCTCTTGTTGCGATTTTGTCTTTCCCAATTTCTGGGTCAGGGAGGAGCTTTGGCCCAATAGTTCCTCCCGTGGTTGCGTCACTGCCCACCAGTTCAAAAGGGGTATTAAAATGATATTGAAAAGCGGTATTTTGAATTAGCGGGTTCAATGAAATGTCGGAATATTAATTTGGCGGACTTTTAATTAGGCGAAATTTCAAATGATAAGGATTTTTAATTGGTGGGATATTGAAATGGCGGGATAATGAACGTCGTGATTTTGAAAAACCGAATATCGTAGGCAATCCATATTTGGTGAGAGCAAGCTCGCTTTAGTCGAAAAGCGTCCAGGATATGCGACCAGACACGTGTTCAAAATCGTTCATCATGACAACGATTGACCTCATGTTAGTGTTCCGATTAAAAGCTTTTCGAAAAGTAGCGGTTGGGAAGTTTTGGCTCACCCGCCCGATCACCTTTATAGTTATTTGGAATACGCTTCCCTTCAAAATAAGGTATCAAAAAATGACTCGATTCATTCTTGGCTTCTTCCGCGACGGAATTTATTAATTACCGGAAACATGGGCTAAAGTAGTGAATAGCGATGGACAACACCTTCAATAATGTATTAGTTAATTTTATCATTCAGATAAATGAACCTAAAAAAAGCTCTACATCTAATAATATATAACACTGTATACAAAAATGTCCTGCAAGGTCCGTAAGGAGAAATAAATGTACACTCAAAGTTCAATATAAAGCCGTCGAGAGTCTGAGGATACAAAAACTGGGATATAAAAATCAGGAAATCGCTGAAAAGATAACCAATATCGATAAGAATTTTTAAAAGCTGTGATTTACTATAAACAGCTCGGAAAAGAAAAGAAAAAAAAAATATGAAAGTTTTTTTCAAATACTTTGTCCATCAAATGATTCAACAACCAAAACTAAATCGACGGAGCATCAATAGAATCAAGCATGCAAAGTAGAAAATTTTTCCTTCCTTTTTATGTTCCGTTTAATGACTTCACAATGTCAGAATACTTGCCCTACACGGTATACTATCGTTTTCAATCAATCGCACTCGATACACATTTGTGCCGTTGCAAATAAACTTAGAAGTACAGCTTGTCATTGGAAACAAGGAAAACATCATATTCATTGAGAATATTAAATTTTGAATCAATTAAAGCAACAACAACGCATTGGTCTCGCCGATGACACGATCCAAAATAGAGCTGCCTGTAGAAATAGGCTGAGACTTTATCGCCAGAACGGGCGATGTACCTACACGACGCCATGGAGCGGTATAAAGAACGAAACGAAAAATGAACAATTTTTGTTTTTGCTTGATCAACACTATCCAAATCTATTTTATTCAAACTTTGAGGTTTTGATTTGCATTTACCTATGAAATCATATTCGAACCGCATCTTATCTCATGGAAAAACAATAGAAAACCAAAAGAAAACACCTTAATTTCCAATCACACGAGAGAAATTTAATAATTTTGACATCACAAAACAATTTGACTTTGTACAGTTAAGTGAGCAGCAGATTTAAGGAAATTGCATTTTTCGAAATTTGGAATCGAAAAATGAACTGATAACTGATACCAATCTATGTAAAACCAATGTGAATAAATGAACAATCAGTGTTTGGCAAGATTGAGACGCAAATACATACAGATACGCATATCATATATGCAGTACATACTTTTATATATTAGTGCAATTCAAATATGTATATGATAAATGACTCCTGATTCGGTAACATGCTGAAATATATTCATTTAAAGAAAAATAACAATATTAATCCTATCCAATTATAAACTCTTGTCCTACATTACAATATTATTGAAATTATTATTTCAATGACCTTAATTAACTAAAATAATATGTTTTAATGTTTCATTTTCCGTGAAACTATGAAACAATCGGAATGGTAAACAAATTTCCAAAAAAAAAAAAAAGAAAATGAAATGAATTAAAAAATGTCGACAAAAATAGACCAAAGAGCACTAGTCTCGAAAAAAAATTCTATTATGTGTTTTGTAAAAAAAATTATTTATATTACATAATATAACAACTATAATTTTGTTTCAAAAAAATATTTTCCATGTATATTTTTAACGATTTTAACCATTTATATTTCTTGTTTTTTTCTTCTTAATCGTTGTTATTAGGCTTATTAATTATTTACAACTTTTAACAAATTTATGTATATGTATAACGAAAGAGTTGGTATGTATATATATTATAGTTTTATATATTGATTTAGTTTATTTATTTTTTGTTTGAAATTACGTCTACATCGTATATATATAATATAAAAACCAATTTTTTTATTTAGTGACTACGTTGAGGCGTTCTAGGTTGTTTTTGTATTTTTACTTGTGTTTTAATAAAAACTATTTGAAGATATACATCACAAATCCGTTCCATGTGTTTACAACAACTTTACTCCTCTCACTTCATTCATATACACATAACATTTTTGTATTTAATAATTAGTTTCCTTTTTCTCGTCTATTTTATAATTCAGGTGATTTTGAATCGAAATTTCAATGCCTATCTAACTAAAATAACTGAGCATAAAGTTTATTGGACAAAGAGCAAACGAATGTTGACGCGCGAAACTTTAGGGATGAATAATATTATCGCTTATGACTTTTCATTTAAAATTTTTTCGATATTGTTTGTTTTATTGGATATTTCTAGTTGTAATGTTATCTAGTTAAATTTGAAAAAATTTTGTAATCGTGAATTTTCATGCAGTATTACTTATTTGTTTTGTGTTTTTTTTTCTTTTCGTTATATTTCACTAATTGCCTAATTTTAATCTTATAATTTAGAAACCATATTCCAATTTATACAAAAACAAAAAAAAAAGTTTCAGGTATTTTTTCATTTCGTTTTTGTTTTAAGTGCTACCGATTAAAAACAAAATCAACTGACAATTATGATAAAAATAAAATTGGAATAAAACAAAAAGTTCTGATTATAATTACTTGTAAAACGTACAAACTAACAAAAATATTTATATATATATATATTATACTCGTATGTAATGTGAATATTGCCTTTAATCAGCGTCACAAAATAATGAAAAAACGTCAATTAAACCATTTAAAGCAAATAAAATAAAATCAAAAACATATTTATATAAAAAACAACAATGACTAAGACTTGTTAATAGCCCAATAAAATATTATTAAATTGTGAAAAAACAAGGTGAAGTTGGTAATATTATAATAAATTTATAACTTTAAATAAAATGTCTCAATAAAACAAAAATTAAATTGCATTCAATGGATCAAATAAATTTAACAGAAAAAATATTGAAATCTTCAAAGGAATTTGTAATTTGTTTTCTTTTTTTCAAGAACATGTAGATATCACAAACCAAAAAAAAAAAAACAATGGTGTGAATAACTACACAAAAAGAAAGGAACGCGTGTGGGGGAAAAATGAGAAGCACAAAATATGCACATAAATGAATACAAAAAATTTGAAAAACACATTATTGGTTTTGTGGAACTCTACACATATGGAAAATTTAAAAACACAAAAATAAAACAATTTTTTTTTATTTCTCATCTCGAGAAAGGATAAAAATTCAAGAAATTTGTTTAAAAAAAAATATATGTATGTATATATAGTGGAACAAACAAAAACTAATATCGATAATAAAGTGGTTGCACACCTAATATAGCGCCTACGATTCCTTCGTTTATTTCAATATTTTTAGCATCCTTTGCACCAAGATCGGCCGGTGTTGGACTCTTGCTGAGTGCTCCCAATGTTTGCGCGCTCAATGCTTGAGCTCCTGTCGTCGCGGCGGACAATCCAAAATTGTTGTTATTTATTGAAATAGGCGTGGCAGCCTGTGAGCCGGCATGACGAAACGCATCGAATTGTGCAGCCGCAGCAGCAGCTGCCGCGTCCATTGCTTGTCGGGGTGCGGCCGATTGTTGGCTAATGTATTGTTCCAAATTGACTTGACCCAGAGTACCGAAAACGCTACCACCTGCTGCTGCAGCCGCATTAACAGCTGATTGTTCCAGAGCCGATACACCCAAATAACTAACGGGAGCCGAATGTGCTCCATTTGTGTGTGGTAGACCAACACCTACCCCAAGTACTCCGTATTTGGCAAGAACTCCGAGTGCGGCACAAACTTCGGTTGTGACATTTTCCGCGTAACCAGCTCCACGCATAGCGACCTTAATGTAAAGAATTGAAACAGAAAATTAGTTTTTACGGTTCGGGAGTTCAGATTGCACGGACAAATATGTCGGAACAGTATACACTCACCTTAATATGATCGAGCAATTGTGTGGCAATTGAAGGATTTGGCGATGGATTCGGTGCTGTTAGATTTAACGAAAGATTTATACCGGTACCGTTGACTAGAATGCCCGTACCGCCGCCAACCGTTGAGCCCAATGCCGAGTTCAATGACGCCGTACTCGAACTGATGGCATTCTGATTGTTTGCATATGGTGAACCGGTCGGATTGTAATTAGCTACTGGCCCGCTTATGTCGGCATATGATACATTCAAACATGTACCCGATTGGGGATCTTCGACTATTTTCGCTAAAATCATCTTACATGCAATCTTATTATTATCCTTTTCACCAATTATGGTTATACAACGTTCTTGCAGTGTTATGTCTTTTGGTTTTTGCGATATTTGTACATAGGAACCACTCTCCTCTTTAATTTGTTTAATATAGGCACCCGCTTTACCGATTATCATACCGGCTGTGGAATTCGGCACTAAAATCTTAACTTGCTTATCACGTTCCTGTGTCTGTTTTGATTCAATATCGTTTATTTTTGTTGCTAAATCGGGCTTTTCGCGTATCTTATCCATTATAAAATCTAGTACAGTCATTATGGCGTCAATGGATCCAGTTATAAGACATACACGCTCTTGTGTACCTAAAGTGGAGACAACAAAAATTACCGTTATTAGAATTATGATTTTCAAAAGTACCCCAAATAATCTGATAATTTAATATTATGATAACGGTTGTTCAATGATAAGCTTAATATTAAGAATATGTTTGGGTCGAGATTATAGGGGAACTCAAATACTTTTTCAAGTTTTCCCCACAAAAGGGAACTTTGAGTTTCCCTAATCTTGGCGCTGCAAAGCCGGATTTTACTTGCAACGAATGCAAGCGGTAAGTTGCTGAGTGGTCAGTGCGAACGTAATTGGCTAATGATTCGTCGAAAACTTTCGCAGTATTGTGCATGTATTCAGAAGTACGTACTTCTGCATAATGATAATGCAATGCTGAGTTTCCAGAAGTTCGGTAACCTCAGTGCTATGATTTTTAAAATTTCAGATGATGGTGTAACCAAACAAACTATGGCATCATTCCAATTTATTTCATCACAACCGAGGTGTAACGGTTGGGTTGGCATTCTATCCCCTCTAGCTCCATCTAACCAAAGGTTTGAGTTTGTAGAGACGACTCATGGGATGAATGCTCAGCGATTCAGCATCCAATTCGAGCCCTATTTTTGTTTTAATATGGTCACATTCCTTGTTTCGACTATGGCCTAAGGGGGGGAAATATACGCATATAGTGCTCAGAACCAGTGGTTTAACTACGATCGCTGAGTGATCATCAGATGAATCGTCTCTACGAACACAAACCTTAAAATATCTTCATTTCGCATTACGAAATCTAGAAAAGAAGATGGCTTTTGTCTTCGATAAATTGGCTTTTATTTTCCATTTATTGAAATATTTACTAGAAGCTCAAATCCGTTCGATAGATTTGCTGAGACTGAGATTTGAACCGGAAATTCATTGCTACTTAATAGAGCTGTGTCGTTACCTTTCGGCTGAAAATGGTTGAATACCCACAAGCGGGCATTAGTAAAATAGCTGACGTCCCGTGAATGAATTTCGAAAGCGAGTAGGGTGCGACGTGACGAGGTAGTATTATCATAGAGTCTCATCTGTGGTATTATGTAATGAAACATTCAGTTAGACAATAAACTTCAAATTAAAAACATATTTTTGGATTGACGATATTCAACGTTTGACGCAGCCTGCAGTTCTCTTCATCTTAGCAACCTGCGAATCCCAAAGGATTGTTTCGGCGGAAGAGGAACTACGAATCTATAATTTCTCTGTGAATCGATTATAGCAAAATCGCAGACGGCAGGGCGAGTGTCGTGTGTTAATATTTTCTACAAATCTTTGCTTAACTAACGGTTCTCTTTCTCTTTGTTTAAATAAAGTTTAAAATCTTCAACAATTATAACTCAAAAACCTATAAGCAACATTTCGAGAGCAAGCAACCGAAGGACGATCTTCCTGGAGATTTGAAGCATATCGAATACGCCCGGAATGCTCACCGCTCTTCTTTGATTCCGGACATCGATTTTCCATCCCTCATCGAGTTCATCTGCAACAACAACGCATTGGTCTCTGTATATATATATGCTGAGATATTACTACCAAAACGGGCCATGTGCCTACACCGCAGGTCGACCAACACGAAGTCATGAAGCGTTATAAAGAACGAGGCAAGGAAGAAGAAGAGCCGTGTCTTTCGCAAACAGACAAATTTCACAGTTGGCTGGGGTGGGTAAGTCGCTGGTAGAGAAGTTGTAGACTACAGGACCTAGTGCCGAACCTTGTGGAACTCCAGCAGGGAGTGTGAATAGCGAGGACTTTGCCCCATTAATATATACCTGAAACATCCGGTTGGATACGAAATCTTGCATAAAGCGGAACGTTTTATAAATAAGACTGCCGTACCAGACACTATCAAACGCCTTTTCTATATCTAGCGTAATCATGCGTATCGATTGTTGAGCCTCGAACTTAAATTGGACAATAAAATTTTTTTGATACGAGAAATTTGGTGAGTTGTACAATGATAGCTCCTGAACCTAAATTTTTCCTGAAGTAATATATTATTTTCGTTTATTATTTTTACCATTTCATTTTTCAAACGACGTTCAAAAAATTTCCCGACATTACTTAAAGCTAAAGTCGGTTTGTAACTATGTACTTATTGAAGCTTTGGGATTGTTAGATTTGGAGATACAAAATGGCGGTGTAATTTTTCGGGGCTTTGGAAAAATATGAGTACTCGACACAAGCGTGAAATATTTTGCACAGCTGACGGCTGTGTTTTTGTGCATATTTTCAAGAAAGCTCATTGGAATTGAGACCTTCCCTGGGGCTTTGTTTGATTTACAATTCTTAATGATATGCTTTATTGACGATAGCGAGAAAAACGGAGTCTGAAATTTACTTGAATTTTAAATTTGAGTAATAGACTCATCGACGAAATTTAGAGTGTCAATATCTCCTAAATTATTTTTAATTAGATGTTAATTATGAAAATAATTTCCAAAAGCTACACATTTTCCATGTTAGTTAGTATTAGTGTCTCCTTCAGTGATCGGAGGAATATTGCAATGTTTCTTTTTAAGAACTTTAGTCACTTTACAGAAAGCTTTTTCATCGTTATTTAACGACTTTACTTTCTCGTTCCAGTGGCAGTTTCTCAACTCAACTATAGCGATGTGTATCTGTTTTTTTTCAGACTAGTTACCATTTGTCGAGAACCGTCAAGGAGTTTAAGCAGAAAGGGGTCTATTATCTGCGAGCGGACAAGGGGAATGCAGTTGTAGTGGTGGATAAGGAGGATTATGATGCAGCCATCAATTCAATTCTGGGGATTACTTCAAGTTGCGGAAGTATACCCTTCCAGAATCCATCAGGAATCCAGGGTTGAAACGGTGTTGAGAGATTGCATTTCCATCATCGACCAGGCCTCCAAACTGTGAATGCCAAAACCCGCCCTGCCGAGGATAAAAGGCTAAGTGCATAAGCCCGGAAACGAGTTCAGGGATCTCGTAGCAGCTACCAACTCTCCGACGCAAAACATCACAAAATGGCTACTGTAGAGGTTCGACAGTCTAGGTGGAAGCGGTTCTTCAAGGAGTCTGACGAATAGGGAGGAGCTCATCGCCAAGCTCAACAACGCAGGCTCAATTTCCCCAGACGAGCGGCTAGTATCGTTTGACGTCAAGGCTCTCTTCCCCAGCATCCCGGTCATGCAAGCTCTACTCAGCCTGGAAGAGTGGCTATTATCGAAGGGTCCTTCATCGAGCCCCTGGAAGAAGGAAGTTAATCTGCTCATGAGACTGGCAAAGGTGTGCATGACAGAGAACTAACTACCTCACCTTCCAGCGCAGATTTTATAATGGCACCAGATGGGTAGCCATGGGCAATCCACTCTCTCCATTCGTAAGTGAGACATTCATGAACAGAATCGAGGGAGAGCTGGAGGAGAAGGGCGAATTACCGAGATTCTGGGTAAGATATGTGGGCGACGTACTAGCGATCATCAACAAGGAAGAGGACGAGAAAATCCTGAGCACTCTGAACAAGGCCCACAAGAACATCCAGTTTACGATGGAAACTGAGGACAACGGTGAGCTGATATTCTTGGACCTAAAAATCATCAGAAAAAAAGGCGGAATTGAGTTTGATATAGGTCGAAAATCCACTCACACTATCCCCTCCAACTCCAACCATTCCTTTTCGCAGAAGATGGCGCCTGAATTGTTCCACTCGATGATTCACCGTATGCACCGTTCCGCTGAGAAAGGAGAGATTCGAAAAGGAGCAAACGTACATCATCGAAACAGGAGAAGAACGGACACGAACCACGAGTGATGTCGAACCTTATCCGAAAGAAGAAGATCGGGATGGTGGAAAGAGCATTGACGGCATTAACGCGCAACCAAAAGCCAATGAAGAGGATTGGGGTAACGTATTCACTGCCATCAAGACAGCTACGGAAAAAAATTAAGGGCATAGATCTGGAAATGGTTTCCACTAGCAGACAACACCAGCTAGGCAACAAACTAGGCTCGACCAAGGACAAGAAGGAGAAACACGAGGACAACGGAATCTACAAGGTCTTGCCCGTATTACGACAAAACGTACGTTGGACAAACGAAACGACTAGTAGCTGCCAGATGGAGTGAACATGCAAGGGAAGTAGAGAACGCCAAGAGGAACAACAAGGACTCCGGCTCGCTAAAATCGATGGTAACACGACACATGGTAGAGACAGGACAGAAAATCACGTAGGACAGCGTCAACATCATTCATGAAGGTGTTAAGCAGCGGAAACTCAATGTGCTAGAAAGCCTGGCTATTCTCAAGGAACCGGAATATCGTAAGATGAACCATGACACCGGCAACATTCTATCAAAGTTGCTGAGGAAGTTGGCCGAGCCAGGTAAAATTGCTTTATTATTAATTCTTGACTCCAGGAAGAAAATATTTGGCATAAAATTTAACGGGAAATATGTAGCTTGTCTTGTTTTACCCTAACTCCTGATGCGATGACGACTACCGTGTGTTTTCGACAACGATTCAAAGACAACTAAATTCAGTGCTTGATACGGTTGTCAGCTATAGCACTTCCTAGCCGTATTGTTAGTTTATTATTCTACGATAAGCATATTTCTTATCATATTCTGAATAAAAAACTTGCAGCGGGTCATGCCCAGTTTGGAAACTCGTTTCTCTATGAATCTCTATACCCACTACCAAAAATGGGACATATGACATAATTACGTGTTAAACTTTTTCCGTTTCCGGATCATGTGGTGTTAGTAATAAATTAAAAAAAAAAATTTTAATCCACCTTTACTAAACTGAAGAAACACTCAATTGGCAAATAAGGTAAGATTGTATCTACAAAAACAGTAGGCAACGCATAATTCATTAGTTAAGAAATAAGTTCAGAGGGAACAGCCAGGGGACGTGCCAACGCCATATAGGTTAACAGTGGAATTTTAAATTTATATGAAACACCTTTTACGTATCATAGATTACTCAGTTGAAAATGTATTTGATCCGCCGGTGGCCTATAACTATGCACTTCGATACATTTCCAATAGTTGTTTCACTAGGCACCAACACAATTATTTACTTAATAAAAAAGCTTTGACTATCAATTTCGTCCAGCAAAAACAGCGTGATTTTGTATTTTGAAAATAAAAACATACCTGGATAAAAATCATGTGATTTCGACATTTTAACTCTAGCTCCGGCATCTTTTTGTAATGATGCTATAGTTTCACCACCCTTTCCAATAATAGCACCAGATGCAACAGCTGGTACCAATATTTTGAAATGATATGCCGCATCTCCACCTGAAAAGAAACAAAAAAACAATACAAAATTAATACAACAGCTTAACTTCAGTAAATAAAAAAAAGATAAATCAAAATCCACCAATGAAATAAATAAAAATAACCGAAAGTATTTTCCAACATTGAGCCTAAATTGTAGATGGGTTAGTAAACATCTGCGTGAATTCGAAAATAACGTGAACGTGAATTCCAAAATAATTATTATCTGAATCCACTCACAGTGGGATTCGAACACATGACACTGTCCTTCAAAAGTGAGTACACCAACCACTAAAGCAATCAGACACCTACCGGTTCTGTCGTGGGGTGCATTTGCACCCCAAATAATTTATTTGAGTTCAGAACTATTTATTTTGATGTTAAACTGATATTTATTTTAAAATAAAGATATTAATATCTAAACTTTTATCTGGGATGAAAAGCAAGCTTTAGAAATGTTAATAATAGTACGAAATATAGTTTCTTCGGAATGACCGTTGGGACACCAAATGTAGCTGTGTTTCAGACACGATTTCAATTTGAAACTGTTCAATATTTCTCTAAATTTAATAAATAAGCAACAGAAACTTAGTCAATGATCAGAGATACTAATTGGAGAAGAGTTAGCTAACTAAGATTTCGAAAAAGAGCTGCATTTCGGAATTTGTGAACAAAACTCCACTTCGAGCCCACTAGTCTCGGCCTGCTATTATTATCTATGGGAAGCGATTTCACTTTTATAACTGAAGTAATAAGTTGTGCTGAAACCGTCAAATGATGAGGAACCCGAAGAGATGCATAACACTCGCAAAATCAGTGAATCGAATGCTTACCATACGGAAATTTCATGAAAATCACTCTTGTTTGAGTTTATCATGTGATTTATAGTATGGATATCAGTGCCTGCCGTCTAACCAAACTGAGCATGTATGTCTCCCGCATTTCTGAATTCGCACTCACTATCTCACTTTTGTTTTCCCTATTTAATTAACATAACACACGATCAAAATGAATCAAATTAAAAAAATTTTGAAGTCAGTTAATGCAGAAATATGGGTATACATACTGTGGGGTGCATTTGCACCCCATAACATGAAACTAGTAAGAAAATTGTTGCGGTAAACTAGGGTTAAATTTTCCTCTTACTTAAGCAGACTTCCCAGAAAATCGTTTGGCATACGTATGAACTTCACCACTTCATAAAAAATACCCCTAGACATTATGACGCATATAATTTGCTCTTCATATTTCTTAAACACCCCGAAAATTGTTCTTTATATTCCTGAGCCAATTAAATTCATATCATCATAATTCGTGTACAAAATATACACTATTTCTGCAATGAACGTTAATCCTAATTTGTTGACCGAAAGAAACCTTCCAACTTGAAGAGGATATTTTGGTCGTTCCTTCTCTTTGGCACGAGGACACGAACCCTTGTAAATAGCAAAATGTCGCTACCTAATCCATATTTACTGCGTGTTACCAATTGACGGGTGGATTACAGTTTGGTGGTAACGTGCTTAAAAGTTGTCGTGGCAACTAAACAGACAAAAGTTCGGGATCACCGGTCTAGAAGAACCATTTTGCTGCAAAATCCTGTTTGTAAATCACCTTCTAATTAGTGCGAAATATTTATCTTAACACAACTCCTTGAGATGGCAACACTATAGAGGGCGCAACGGTACCTCGTATAATGTGTATAATATCTTGGGATATTGCCAGAGCTCTATATGTATATGCATGCATCGTATTTAAAGTGAATGATCCTGACACTGATGTGAAAATCTGCTTAGTAAAATATTTGAACAGGAAAACACACAGCTATACATTGTTGGATTTTAAAGTGAAAGGATAAGTTGATAGAGGTGCCCGGTCGTTTCATTTACATATTTGACTGTATGTGTACATACTGTGCCCTCTGCTGTTTACTCGAAAGGACTCGACACATTCTCCGCACCAAACATTTTATACAGATGAAACACCATCCATACCTCTTGCTCTCATGTGCAAGCTGAAAGTAATTAAGGGATGAAACGGAAATTGTGCTGTACTTTGCAGTTTCCGCACACACACACACATACACACAGAATCAGAACGTTTGTTCGTTGCATCGGGTAATCCAGTTTTCCAGCGCGATATAAAATGTTTCACAAAGTTGAAATTAGCATGATGATGGTGGCGAAGGTGTTGTTTGTGTATTCCCTTCGCTGCTTTTCGCTTGACTATGAGCTGTATATGGTATATGAGCACACAAATGCAGTTAGTTGCTAAAACAGGTGAGTAAAGCATACAGAGCGGAGCAGAAAATAAAAAATAAAGGCCGGAAAAAAGGACGAAAAAAATAACAAAAAGTATTCTGCCTGTCCTAATTTTAGTGTTTATTTTTTATTTCATTTAGCCGGAGGAAAATGGTCCCTCTTTTAATTGCAACATCAGCAGGAGCTATGTGTTTGAGAATGATGTGGTCGAGATTGTGGAATTGAGGTCGAATGTGATCCGGATTTATGCCATCAGAAACATGAAACATAGACAGACTTTGCATGTAGGGAGTTGCAAAATTTAATTAATGATGTAATCGAGATTGAAATTGATGCTATGGTAGGGGGCTAATATGATTAAGGTTTTCAATTGAATTCGATTCGATATTGAGTTTATTGTTATTATTGTTAAGCCTTTGCAATTTGTTTTCAGTCAATTGATAAAAAGTTTGAATAATGGAATAATGGAAATAGGGATTCATATCAGTGTTACCAGATTAGAAAAAAAATGGTAATATGTAATTTACAAAATTACAATGACAAAAGAAAATATCCTAGCATGCCAATAGATGATGAAGTTCTGAGACCATCTTCACCGGATAAGAGCCCTTTTCCCTCGACATATTATATGAGCAATAAGATGATGAGCAAACCTCAATCTGATTTGTTTTTCTTTTTGAATGATAGTTGGCTACAGACGGCAAATTTCCACTACTGTTAGCCTGACGTAGAGCTACAGCGATCACCTGTCGTAGCTCCGCCTGTAGACAAGCTGTCTCGATAGGTTTATTGTGTAACCCACATATTGCAATTGGTGCCCAGCGTGGTTCCTCTTTGGTAATATTCTGTACTTTTTCAATTTAGGGAGAAAGACCGTTATTTTAGGGGGAAATCAAATTTCCTTTAGGGGGAAGTCACGCAGCATGTCTGGCAACACTGATCCATAGAGTATTGTAGGCATTCCGAGGCTACTACATGAATAAATCAATAAATATTTAAAAATTTGCAAAGCAGGTTTTTTATTATTTTTAAAATTAACTGACATTGATGCAATAAGTTCCTTTCATCTCAAATTTAAACATTTTCCGCTGTTGGCATGCAAACTCAAATTTCAACAATCATTTCAAAAAGTCAAATTACTTAGTTTCGCGTTTTCGTATAACTATTCCAAAAATGTAAAACTCTTAATATTCAACGTGCACACATACATATACACAAATAATACATGTCCTGGTACCATACTTAAATTATTCCTTTTCATTCTATATATTTTGCCAAACGCAGTTTTTCGCTTTAGAAAGTTTTGGACTTTTCGGAATTATGTTAAGCAAAACTTAACGTTCGTAATAGCGAATGTCTTTTGATGATGAAAAGTTTGAACTTTGTACGTATAATATATTCGGAGAATATGTACGCAAAATGTTTTAACGTTCGTTAACATGAAGATGATTTGTTCGCGATGACATTTGATACAGAAAACTTTATCGTATGGGTGAAGTGGGTGAAGTCAAGGAAGTATTTTCGGCCTGAATTTGTATCAGTCATGTGAAAAAGTTTAAGTTTTGTACAGAAACAGCCAGAAGCTGAAAATTTTTTTTAAGGCTGATATTATTGTAGTAAGGCCGTCGCAATGAGTCGCCAGCCCGGGAGCAACAACAATTTGCGAGGCCTTTTAGAAAATAAATAAATTTAGAGATTTTAAAGGAATATTTACGATTTAACTGCAATGGAGAAAACAGTTTATGGTTGGATCACGTTAATTGTAATGTGATTGATCAGTTTGATTTTTTTTTAAATATTGATGCTGGAATTCGAAAGATAGCACCTAACTAAGTGGCAGGAACAAAAATCAATTTTTCATCACTATAAATTTTTTCTGAGGAGTTTGAAAACTTAGCTTTGCAAAAAAAAAATTTGACTGATTTTAATGGTTTGTCCTGAACGACTTTTGCTAAATTAAATGAGTGATCGTTAAGATTTTTAATGATTTTTGTGCTGTTTCCGATTTTTTTACTCGGCAAAAACTTTCAGCTGTGGCATACAGTTCCAGGTCTATTTAAACTGACCTGGCATTTTTGAAAACGACACAAAAATATTCACCATAAAGGCAATCCATTTCTGATTTTGCTTTGTCCACCGAATGGTTAATGGTAGCTCCTGAAGAGTAGGCCAATCGGTGGACGAAGCAAGAGGAGAAATGGATTACGTTTATGGTGAATATTTTTGTTTTCATAAAAGAAATAAATAAAAAGGAAAAAAGGAAATAATTATTTTTTTTTCTATTTTCTTTATTGCGTTTTAACGTGAACAATTTTGTGTGCGAAGCTGGAATTATTTGGGTTACAGTTTACGTAATCTGCCGCCGATTACTTCACTTGAGCTATCTAATTCCAACAATTTTAAATTCGCCTCACCTTTAATTACGTAATATGACCAGTACGTGCAAGTATTGAAACTTTTATAAACCGAGGACTATCAGGATTTAATATATATATAGTGTGCACAGGATCCGGATGCCTTCTGTACTACAATCTGGGAAATACATAAACTAGTTCCATGTTTTGGAAAAAACAAAACATTGGCTTATGTGACACGAACATTTGCACTGAAATGATGGGGGATTGGTAGTATCGCAAACCTTTGATCGATGATTTGATGGTTCCAGCTTCGGGTTGGTTCGTTCCGGGAGAAGTTTATAATGTTAGGCACCTAACACCGAAATATGTACATATGTACATGATAAATATGAGTCTTCAGTGATTTGTCACTCAATAGCGCAATTTTGCCGCTAACAGTTATTGCGGTGGTTCGTTCAATTTTCAGATAGGTATACAAGGCTTTGACTCTACCGTAGTGTAGTCATTTATTTTTTTACCATTATTTACCACGGTTTAGCAAAGAGTTCAGGTTCACGACATTTTACCACCATGGTCTGAGGATTTGTTAGGATTTTTGGTTTAATCCCGACTCCCAAGGTGCATCTAAATTGGCTTCTAAATGGAAGCGCGTCCAAAAACTGGCATCACGAACCGCCACTTGATTGCTACTTAGCATCTACACTATAGCTACTACATGGAGACAGAACATGACATAACCAAAATTTCATTTTGGTGATTTATTTTTTTTAAATTTAATTATCAAAATCGGACTCTACGCGTTTGAATTATTACACGGCCATTCATGAATTATTCAATTACACACAAAAGAACGAACAAAAAATGCAAATTTGTCACTTTGAATTTGACAAGCGGTTGGTTGAGTTGCCATATTAAATATCAAAACTGGTCGCACACCCAAATGACGATCAGTTTGGATGCAATGACATCTGCCAGTTGGTTGCACGTGCAACTACACGGTCGGTAATTTAGTCTATTTTTTATACCTTTTTTGATTGTATCTAGTTCCAATACAAAAAAGTTTAATTTTTAAACTTTAAACTAAAAAAAGTTTAATTTTTAAACTTTTCGATCGTTTACACCTAAAAAAAACTGAATAGTTTAAATAAAAAACTTTGCATTATATTTGAATTTAATACATTCCGTTTAGGTTTTAATAAAATAAAAGTTTAAATCCAAAACTAAAATAATTAAATCCAAAACCAGAATCAGGTGAAATATTAAAACTCGAGAGGTTTACTTTAAAAAAGAATTTAGTTTAAAATGTTTTTTTTTTAAGTCGAATTTTTTTTATTTCATATTATGTACTTTTTTTTTGTTGGGCATGGGTGCGTTCACCCAACCATTTATTGGCTATTTCGGGTATATAATGCACAGACACTTGGATTAGGCCGCACATGTACGGACATTTGGATCACGCCGAGATTCGATCTCCGGACCCCTAGATTACTAGCATGTGCGACTCAACCGAGTGCGCCACAGAGGGCTTATACCTCATGATTATTTATTATTCCATGAACAATTGGCCACATGGCAAGTACTTAAAACGGTTTTTGGTTTAAAGTTATAGTTTTAGTCCAAAAGATTAAATTTTAAACTCATGATTTGCATTTTAAACTCTGAGTTTACAACTTTTAAGCTTTTAGTCTCAATTTTAAAATTTTAGTTTACACTTTAATATAAGTCTGGTTTTATTGAAAAATTTTAATCATTAAGGTCCAATTGGTTTACTTTCTAATACTTTTAGTCTTAAAAATTTGTAAAACTTTTGGATTTCTTAAGAAATAAACCGAATTTCGCTAAAATTAATGAAACGATTGAATTGTTTAGATTTGAAACAAAATTTGCTTAAAAGATGGAGTAAACTTTTTCGGTTTACTATAAAAGTTTTAAAAAGAAACTAAATTTCCGACCATGTATTTGGCGATCAGTCTGGATGGATCTTTATATCTTATATTTTAGTAAAACTTCAGGATTTTCAAACAATTTTATAGTTCGAAAAGGCTATTACAATAAATCCAAGAACTCTCCCTCTTGCGTCGTAATACCAGCATCCCTAAATTGGTTTCAGGCTTATGATTTAATCATTAATCTGGCTTTGCTCTACGAAACTTTGTAATTTTGGGTGGTAGGTTTAGTCCAGTACAATTGGTTCAAGATAGCCCCAAACCTAAACATCCAAAAAGAAAAGAAATTTTTTATGCCAAATTGTTGAATACACTGCCTAATATACGCAGTAAAAAGTTACATTAATTTGCGCCATGGGTTAAGGGGGGAGGGGATGGCAAAGGGGTGAAAATTCAGTTTCTTGCAAATATCTGGAAAACTATGAGTCTGACCTTAAAATGTCCTGAGGACGAAACAAACTACATAAAATTACCTTTGCAATGATATATAACAGTCTAGAGATTTTCTCAGAAAATTATACTCTAGACCCAAAAGTATTATAGTGAATTTACATTTTTTTAGTTTTACATTTTGCATTGTAACTCTTGATAAAATAGATTTAGGATTATAAGATCTTGTCCATATATTGTTAACAAAACTTGTTTGATTTGTACCAAAAATTTAAGTGCTCCGCCGATTGACGCCCCCCTCACTCCTCCTAGCATTTTTCAAAAAGGCATGCCTGTAGCTCCATTTCAAATTAAGCTAGACAGATCAAATTTGGTGGGGTCTAAGCCCCATTATGCTCCTTACTAAAAATTATTAGCATCCGATCAAAACTAAGGGTACCCCCCATACAAAGTGACCCAAATTTCTAACAAATTTTACATTTTTTTCACTTTTAAATTCTACCTAAAATAGAAAAAAAAATTTATCTCTTAGAACGTCCTTATAACAGTTACTTGTAGTCTTCTGAATGTATATCCGAAAGTTTGTAAAAGAGCGTGCCTTAGAAGTACGAAAAATCGAGTTTGAAGGTTGCTAGTACACGTTACTCGAAATATTAGCAAATAGTCTTAGAACTGGTATCACTGACCTTCAAACCCAATTTTTTGATACTTGTAGCGTACGCCTTGGTACAACCTTTTGAATATACATTCACAAGACTACAATTAACTGTTATAATGACGTTCTAAGAGATAAATTTTTTTCTTGTATTTTACATAGAATTTAGAAGTGAAAAAACGTGAAATTTCTTAGAATTTTCGTTCACTTTGTATGGGGGGTACCCTTAGTTTTGATCCGATGGTATTAATTTTTGGTGGGGAGGATAATGGAGCTTAGAATAGGCATCCCACCAAATTTGATCAGCCAGGCTGAATTTACAAAGAAGCTACAGGCATGCCTTTTTGAAAAATGTTAGGAGGAGTGAGGGGGGCGTTAATGATCGGAGCACTCCAATTTTTGGTACAAATCAAATACATTTTGTTATCAATATATGGACAAGATCTTATGACGGTAGGTATATTCTATCAAGAGTTACAGTGCGAAATGTAAAACTAAAAAAATTTAAATTCACTATAATACTTTTGGGTCTAAAGTATAATTTTCTGAGAAAATCTCTAGACTGTTATATATCTTTACAAAGGTAATTTTATGTAGTTTGTTTCGTCCTTAGGACATTTTAAGGTCAGACTCATAGTTTTCCAGATATTTTCAAGAAACTGAATTTTCACCCCTTTGCTACCCCTCCCCCCTTAACCCATGGCGCAAATTATTGTAACTTTTTACTGCGTATATTAGACAGTGTATTCAACAATTTGGCATCAAAAATTCCTTTTTCTTTTGGATGTTTGGGTTTTGAGCTATCTGTACTAGACTAGTTGTTAAACGTCGACTTTTAAAATCGCGACAGCCAAAGTCAAGTTTTTTTCCTCAAAAAAAAAAAAATATTTTAATCTCTCGACTTTTGAAAACAACATAACTTTGTAGGGGAAGTAGGGGTAGGGGTAGTCGGACCTACTCCACTTTCCATCAACTCACAGTATATGTCAGAATCAGATATTGATCAAAATTTCAAGTCGATAGCGATATTCTAGCGAAAGTTATGGCCGAATTAAAATATCAAGGAGGGGTAGTTTGTATGGGAGGTAGGGGAACCCGTGGTCCGATTTGGCCCATTTTCAATACCGTCCAAGATTTTAGCAAAACAAACATTTGACCAAAATTTCAAACCGCTAGCTTCATTATTTCGGGAGTTATCGTGCTAACAGACAGACACACGGATAGACAGACAGACAGACAGACATGGCTTATTAGATTCAGGGACCGACCCTGATCATATATACTTTGCCATACCTCCGGTGGCTCCTTTGAGGTGTTACATAATATCGGCGTAACAAAAACAATATACCCTATACCATCTTATGGGTATAGGGTATAAATATTTGTACTTTGTTAGTATGTAGTCATTATATTTAAAAATTTTCCTTTCACCACTAGTCTAATTTTCATTTAAGTCAATTCAAGTAAATGAAAAAATTAAAAATCAATTAAAATCAAATACAAAATTGTAGATAATAAATTAAAAACTGACAAAAACTTGAAACTGATTTTTTAATGCAACTTCTGTTATTTAGATCAGATCCGACCTGATGCATGAAAGGCTTTAAGTAATTTTTCTAGAAGAATATTCTACATAAAAATGACATTAACTTAACTCCAAGGAAAAACTGATTAGCAAAATTTAACTTCTTGCCTCTTAAAAAGGATATGTCTATGTACATATAAATTTGTCATTTTTCCCATTGCGAATTCTGAGCAGCGAACACGAAAGCACTCGAAAGATACGAGTCCTTTGAATAATCCATCCTTATACTAACTTAAAACAAAAATTGGTACAATTGCATTATGTAATAAATCCCATTACTGATCCAGTGCAAGTTTGCTCTTCCCTTCCGTTCGAGTGCATTTAAACGCATACCCTGACGATATCTTTCTGCCAGTTAAAACTGCACATTGTATTCATGCTCTGCAAACTATTCATGTGAAGAAGGGTAAGTTTCAAAACTTATAATCGAGTATTGAGAATGTATAAAGTTTGTATAAAGTGTAAGGCCATCAAATATGCAGCCATTGAACATGACATAGTGCATAAATATATGTTACGTATGCTATTATCTACTACGAGTACTATTCTTACTTGTGCAAATCTATTACAAGAGTTACTATAGATCTATCGAGCTATTGATTGCAATGAAAGTGAAGTTAATGGCAAATTTATTATGTAAACGGAAACAGAACAAATCGATATGTTGGAACAATCTAGCATTGTTGCCTATTTTGAAGAGAATTGTTAAAACTTAGGTTTGACTCTTAAAGTTCAGAAATTTCATACAATTCAATGTATAAGGTATAGTACATATTGATTTTCTGCGTAGGATAGATATTTATTTCTTTTAGGTGACAAAGTCATAATATTCGGCCCCCGGGAGATTTGCAGAAAATTACAATTAGGAGATAAAAAGCAAGTGTGTCAATCATTATTAACTACTTTGCTTGTTGATGCCGTTAAGCTTATGAATCGATTATGATGCTAATCATACTAATGATAATTGATTGGATTTGTCAATGAAATTGAACGTTTAAAAGCGAAATTTAACAAAAGAGCTTGAAAGATGATAATTAAGAGCGACGCCCTTGAAAGTTTCGGTAAATTCCGTGTGTGTTAAATTACTTTGTACATATGAACTTTGACTTATTCAGTACTTTTTAGAACTCGGCTGAGGATCAGGCAAAGATCATAATGTCATAAAAAAATTCTGAAAATGCGCCAATTTATTTATTACCTTCATAGTTTTACAATATACACGAATATAATTGCCGAATTTTAATGGAGCTTATCTATCTATCATTTCATCCAATCATCTTATTTTTTGGAGGACGGAACCTTCCATTCCCCTCATTTAAATGTTTGTTTCTACATTCTATACTTATTCGACACGACAGTCACTAATTTTTCCATTCGCTTAAGAGTGATTTTCGGAGAGTTTAAAAAGCAAGACAAAAATAAAACAAAATGCTCAACAATTTACTGCAAATGCAGTAGACCTGAAAAGGTACTGTTGCACTTAACCAGACCACAATTCACAAATAACCTTTAAAGTTTAAAGTAAAGAAAGTGCGCGTAGGTACCGGTTATACATTTGCCAATAACAATGACGCTTATTTAATGCAAAATTCCAAGCAACTTCAATAGTCATCCTTTCATATCATCCTTTTTTGAATTTCACTGTGATCACAACCGTTTCTTATGTTGTGTATCTCGTGAGGTTTTCAGTAGGTTCATTAAAAAAAATGAAAACTGACTTACCCAGCCTATTTTTTAGTATGAAATTTCGTTACCTAAAGGTCAAATCAATGAATAAGAATATCTTCTTCACCTATGGGCCAAAACCTTTCAGGATACGAAAAAACTTAGCGTACCAATTTCTTCCGGCATGAGTTCGACTTATCATACTGATCATCCCGAGTTTGGGAATTTATCGCACTGGAACCGTCAAACAAAGAAGGAACGTATGATTTCTTTTGTTGTAGGAGGTAGATTTTCTGTCCAAAAATCTTTTACTTTTTTTAGTCACATAATATAATACCTCTAGGGGTAAAAATTTAAAGCATAATGTTACATAGGTTAGAAAGGCTATAGGACAAACGCAAATAGCACATCACCAGCTGGGAAGGTAGGTCAGTTGTTTTTATAATGTTATACAGGTTGGGAAAAAAGTATCTTACCAATTTGAGAAGGGTTGGATATTATCATTAGCAATGCTTAATTTCGTAATGTACAAATACATACGTTAAGTTCTGTTTTATATTGTATAAAGCTGTCAAATAAATCGGTCTCTTCCGGCTTCCAAGCAGATAAGACCTCTCGATATACTACAAATTGGAGACAAGGATTCTTACAGTACAAGCAAAGTCCCACGACGAGTATTTCCATAAGTCCGGTGGTACTGGCATCTAATATGCCGGAGTTCACACTTGGTGACAATTTTGAGCTGTGAAACGATCAATTAGATATGCAATTTGTTGAAGTTACATGTACCTCATGCCTCATCTCATCTGCATCAAAGCAACCCCATCTAGATATACAAGCCGGATTATCAGCTGATTAAAATGAACCAATTTCCAATTGTCAACGGCTAAGGACCTTAAGTATAACGTATTACAACAATAGCAACAACAACAGGTCAATTATCAGTGGCCATGGACGAAATTGTGGACTCGGGTGGAAGTTAGGTTTCTGCAGTTCGACCTGTCTATCAAGATGACTTATGTAAAGTTGTAATTATTTAATTATAGCATATGTTTGAATTCAGAGTGGAAGGTTCGACTGACATTTTTAAATATGGTCGGATGGAAATTAATTTGGTATCAATCGAAAGGAAATCGTGTGTGCATTGATTTGTGTGTTTGTGCTTCCTGAAAACGCAAGGACTAAGGAGAAATAAAAGAAAACCGACCGGTTTGCGTCATGACTAAGAGTGCATCTTCTGACACTCATGTGAAGCTAGCCGCTCATATCTTTACAGGAGTGTGTCCAAGATAAAACTCTTAGTCAAGACAAAAAAAAAACAGTCGGTTTTTCCTTTATTTCTCCTCAGTCCTTGCGTTTTCAGGAAGCACAAACACACAAATCAATGCACGAACGATTTTGGTGTTTGTAAATAATAAATAATTTTTGTCTTTACTTTTTTTTTAGTTCAATTTTATTTTATTCAGATCTTAAACTTGGAAGATTTTACTATGGAAGTGTGCATCATATCACGGCAAACCAAAGAAATGTAATTTTGCTTTAAAATTGCCGATCGAAATTGCAACTCAACGAGGCAATTATGGAGTTCGTAATGCTCCCGCAGGCTCCAAATTTGAGCGATATGGTAAAGTTTGAGATGTGAAATGTGCCCGCCGAAATATGGAGCTTGTTAGAACACGACGACATTCAACACAGTTATCTAAAAAGCGTGACGCGATGCACCAGATTAAAGAAAAGGACTTGGCACCTTCATCTCAACAGAAATCAGTTTATTTTAATCCTGGGGCTTGGGAAAATCTTTATTTGCCCTAACTGGAGCATGGTGCGTTGACAACTACCGTATGAGGTCGTCAACGTTTCAAAGACAACTGAATTTGGAGTATGATACGGTTGTCAGCAATACCACTTCCTAGTTACATTACTAGTTTATTAATCTACGATAAGAATTTTCCTTATAATCTTCTGAATAATAAACTTGCAACGGCCCATGCCGAGTTTGGAAATTCGTTACTCTATGAATCTCTATATCATAGAGTCGCGACCGAACGATCACGACCAAAGAGCACGACAAAATGTGAAATGGAAAATGGTGACATAATATTGTCGCCGCGATTGTCTGATCTTCAGAGGCTTCGGATTTTTTTTATCTTTGGGGCCACCCGAGAGTCATGAGTAACAAACCACTTCAGGAGATTAAAGAAAACATTTGAGCAGAAGCTGTGGAAAATTGCAAAGGCCACATATCAACAACGGACAAAAAAGAGCCCTGGTCTGGGTAAACTTTAACGGTGTTCGCTTAGCGGAAGAAATTTTCAACTCCTAATATATTTTGTCTATATTACGGTTTATTTTACAATTATTTCTTTGTTTGTTTTCATTACCTTATTTAAAAGTTAGCAGACAAACAGTGGTACATATACGTATACCATAAGTTTTCCCAATATTTCTTCTTCCTTGCCTCGTTATTTATACTGTACATATACGTATACCCTAAGTTTTCCCAATATTTCTTCTTCCTTGCCTCGTTATTTATATTGCTTCATGCCTACTGCTGATACACTCCCCATCAATAGGATAGTTCCACTTGTAAAATGGCTGTATCTCGGTAAGTGATAACGGTATTTTCTTAAAACTTGGTGACAATTTTTTCAGTATCCTGCTTGTTCTTCGCATAACATAAGGTCTCAAATTCGGAGTCCCGTTTGGATTTTCTTACGATAATTCTTAAAAACAGTATAAATAGTGAAGTCAATAGGATAGTTCTAGTGGAAATAAAACATCAAATAACGGTACGAAAAGATAATTTTACTTTGAAAAATGTAGCTGGTAATAAGCAGAACTTTATTTAAGTAATTTAAGCTCAATAAGTTAATCTGGGATAGAATTGTATAGGTTTTAACGGTAAATTAAATTAGTTTCGCCCCAAGCTCCTCTAAACGTTATCACAAGATCTTGAGTGTACTTAAACTATCGTCTAACGGTATAGATATTCCTTGTCATTCATCCCCACACATTTTTGATGGTATTTAGAGCTGGGAAGTATGGGAGGTCTTTCCAAAACCTTGATTTGTTGGTCTTGAAACCAATCTTTTATCAGACTTGCTCCATGATTGACACCATTATCTTGTTAAAATCTCAAAGATGTTGCATGGAAAATGTCGGTAATTTTAAGAATTCTATTACCCAGAATATTTTTGTAACAATGGACGTTGTGAATATCCCTAATTTCTACAAGCTCAATAGTTCCACACCGAGATAGTCAACCCCATACCTCGACGTTTCTTACTCTGAGTGATGTGTCTACAAAATTAATTTATTTTTGCTCAAATCGTGGTAATAATACCTGAATCCATCTGAACCGACGAAATTCAATCTTTTCCGTCAGTAAAAATAACGCGTTTGACCAATCCATACAGTTTCTATATTGGGGTTGAATATCTTGGTATGCAACTATTGAGCTTTTTTAAATTAGAGGTATTCAGAGTACCCAGGCTTTTACAGATATTTTTCCTAATGTGTTGCTTAAAACTTCCGACATTTTTCATGCCATTCCTATAAGATTTTAACAAGATAATGACACCAATTATGATGCAAGGCTGATGAAGGATTGATTTCAAGACCAACTAATCAAGGTTATGGAGAAACCTTCATACTTTCTAGATCTAAATATCATCAAAAATGTGTGAAAATGAATGACAAGGAAGATCTATACCGTTAGACGATAGTTTAAGAACACTGTAGCTCTTTGGCGAACGTTTAGAGGAGCTTTGGACGAAATCAGCTTAATTTGCCGTTAAAACCTATACAATTCTATCCCCGATTAACTTTTTGAGCTCAAATTATTTAAATAAAGTTCTACTTATTACCAGCTACATTTTTCGAAGTAAAATTATCCTTTCGTACCGTTATTTGATGATTTATTTCCACTGGAACTATCCTATTGACTTCACCGTTTGTACTGTTTTTAAGAATTCTCATAATAAAATCCTAACGGGACTCCGGATTTGAGACCTTCTATTATTGAAAGAACAAGCAGGCTACTGAAAATATTGTCACCAAGTTTGAAGAAAATACCATTATCACTTACCGAGATACAGCCATTTTTTAAGTGGAACTATCCTATTGATTGGGAGTGTACATCGCCCGTTCTGGCGGTAATGTTTCAGCCTATTTATACCGGCAGCTTTATCTTGGATCATGTCATCGCCGAGATCGATACATTTTTTTGACAATATTTAAAGAATACAATTTTTTGAGATGTTTTTTTTGTGATAAAATTTTTCTAATAAATAGTAGTTAATTCTCCAACTAAAAGACTTATTTTAAATTTGCAGTGAATTTAAATTAAAAGCAGGCAAAAACCCCGGTTACGCATCCAACTACAGGCCAATCAGCCTGCTTCCAACTTTAGGTAAATTACTTGAAAAGGTTATTCTTTCGCGTCTACAACTAACACTTCAGAGTATTTCCATATTGCCGACCCTTCAATATGGGTTCAGGCCAGGTCTCTCTAATGTCCACCAACTGCAAAGAGTTGTGAGTCATATAAAAATGGGGTTCGCGACTAAAGAATCCACGGGAATGATTGCTTTAGACATTGAGAAGGCATTCGATACACAACTAGTCAATTTCTCATTTCCGATCTACTTATGCAAATTAATCCAATCTTTTCTGTGTAACAGGAGCTTTCACGTTATGCTGCGCTCCGTTTCCAATTCTTTCAGCATTCCAGCAGGTGTCTCTCTCGGTCCTCAGCCCAACCGTATATAATATCTACATGTCCGACCTTGTACAAACCAACGACTGTAACATTGCAATGTATGCCGATGACACAGCTACCTTTACCACTAATATTGATCCAGATGTCATAGTAAATAATCTACAACCACAGCTAACTAAAATTAAGGAATTTTGCGAAAAGTGGAAAATAAAAATTAATTGTGATAAAACGCAAGCGGCCTTCTTCTCGAAAAGGAGGGCAGCACGTTTTTTCCCTAATCCGCAACTTAATATACTCGGATCAATAATTTCGTGGTCCAAAGACATAAAATATTTAGGTTTACATCTCGACTCTAAGCTCACTTATAAAACGCATACAGATGCTATAAGTTCAAAAGTTTTAACCAGTATCTAATTATGCTTTCGTCAATAGAAAATCGAAAGTCTCCACTTACAATAAACTCTTAATTTACAAATGTGCAATGCGTCCCATAATACTGTACAGCTGCCCCATTTGGAACAATTGCGCGGCCACACATAAGCGCAAATTTCAAATTGCGCAGAGTAAATGCTTAAAAATTATTATTTTTTGCGCAACAACGATTGACTAAGATTTCAAAATTATTTGATTAGATCCATTAATGAGTATTTATCCATTTTTTGAATATGTACTTTCTAAGTTTCAATGTTATATGTACTGGATTGTCGTTGACATTTCGGAAATAGAAAATTTTTTGTTTTCACTCTATATAATTTTTCTAAAAATATGCATAAAATAATTAGCTCGCCGAGAAGTTAATCTCAAGTCTCCACAACACTAGCATCGAGTAGTGTCTAAATTAATTGTATAACCAATCGAGCGCAATGAAACATCTGACTGTTCCTGAAAGCTAATCGAATACTTCCCATTCTATAAACGACAATTTTAACTTCCACCAACCATCGAGTTAATTAGTAGTAATCTGAGACACCAAACATGTATGCTATTACATATTTTACAATACAATTGTGTTCTTTGTGCCATATGCATAAATTATTACAATATAACTTGACACCTATACAAAGCATATTAGTTGCATTTTTATTTACTACACAACTATATTTTTAGTTTATATCGTCAATGTTTTTTTTCCTTCTTTTATTTAATTAAGACAGTTGAAATTGAGACCATTTTGACATCCCAGACAATAATGGCATGGTAATGAAATGAGTAAATGATACGCACGACGCGCACCGTGGAAATTATTTCATATGAAAAAAAATTGGTCAAATCATGGAACCAAGTTAAAGGTTTTGTGTTCCTATAGAGATGCCTCAAACCATGAAAGCTGAGTGATCATCCCCAGACGATGGTAGCTAAAGATTTTTGTTCGTAGAGACGACTCATGTGATGATCGCTCAGCGATAATAGTGCAAAAATGAACTCACTTTTAAAACCTACCCAAATAAACCTCGAACTTTATATTTTTGAAACCTAATGTAAAAATACATATCTCCCATAATGTCTAGTATATTGTCGCAACATTTCAGAAAAAATATTAACAAATAAAAAGTTATATGTACATGATTTACTACACAGAGAAAAAAAATTAGAATGGTTATCTAAAGAAATAGTCGAGTTCATCTAAAGTTCGCGTTGATTTTCAGCTTATGATTCTATGTAGTTGAAACAGTTACGAAGATATGGATAATTTTTCCATTCTTCATTAGTTGAAACATCTACTATATTTGCAAAATCCAATTAATTCATTTGTAAAGACAGCTATTCATTATCTATAAATTGTTAAATGTTGGATAGCTAAATTGTGTTGAAGAAAAAAGAACGATTGTTCGTAGTTAAATTTTATATTCGAATAGTACAATCAACAACTTTTGTGGAAGAATTGACTAAACTTTTTCTTCTAATCTTGCGTGGTTAAATGGACGAATTTAATAGTATTTTCAGCTACGAAGATTAGAGAAATCAGCTATTTCTTTGATAAAACTATCTAAATTTAAGTCAACTACTTCACTTTAGATAAAAAGTCTAAACCATTTTTTTCAGTGTACATTGGTTCACTTTAAATGGCCCATCCTGTATATGCAATTAGTACCCAGTTCTATACTTGACATACGAATATTTGAAGTCAATGTTACATACGTAGTCACAAAGTTGTTGATTGCAAAATTTTACTAGAACTATCTCTGTAAGCATTTGCAGAAATTTACTTTATTGTGTCCACCTTAAGTCTCTGGATTTCTAATTTGGTGGTGTGGCGACTAAATCGTCCGAACACTTAAGTATTAAAATTAAGGCATGTAATTTTATCATTTAATCAAAATTGAGTAGTTCAGCCCTCAACGATAATAAATTCATTCTGCGGGCAACGAAAGTTAAAAACGATTACAGATACAAACTCTTACGAAACAATTATTTTTCATAGTATCCATTAAATTGCAGGGTATGTTTTACATTGCGATTGCATATACGGCGCTAATAGATCATGTCTTCATATCCATACGGTCAAAACTGACCTCTAGCTAGACTTATGCTGAAACAGGTTAATTTAAGTTTTTTTTTAATTCTATGACTATGATGTAACCAATTAATTACAGAAATATGGAAAACCTTATGAAATGAATGCAGATTCATGTCACATACTTGTTGATGCAGTGTGTATAATATATAATGACAGTCGTTTACCAGAAAGTTAGCAATTTGATTTTACAGCAATTTTTCTGTATACAGGGTGGGCCAATTACAAGTTCGTTTTTAAATCATAGGTTAGTTTGACACTGACAGCTGCTTTTCGCTCGAAATCTTGATAGAAAGTCAGTGTCATACCTCCGCGGAACGAAATGAGTCGCTTTACGCTTGAACAACGTTGGGAAATATTGAAAACTTATTTTCAAAGTGAGTGCTGTCTAGCCCAGAGCCAGTTACAGAGCCATGTTATCAGACTTTTTTTTTACTGAAATTGAAAACATCGATTTGGACGACTTCTGGTTCATGCAGGATGGCGCGCCATGCCACACAGCCCATGCCACAATCGATCTTTTACGCACTAAATTCCCAAATCGTGCTATCAGCTGTCTTGGTGATGTCAATTGGACGCCTCGGAGCTGCGATTTGACCCCTTTTTTGTGGGGAACCGTGAAGGACCGATGTTATGCTATCAATCCAGAAACGATTCAAGCACTTAAGGCCAATATCATCGAAGCAATCCGTGAGCTACAGCCCGAAACCATCAACAGGGTCTTGGAAAATTGGTGTGACAGAATGCGCTACTGCGACGCCAGCCGGGGAAGCCACTTGAATGAAGTTGTGTTCCATCATTAATGGGACCTTACTTACTGTCTAATAAAGCCATAAGACATGTAAAAAATTTAATTTGTTCATTTCATTGCATTTTTAAAAACCAACTTGTAATTGGCCCACCCGTTACATAGTAAAACAAGAAAGTCAATTTATGATCATAACAAACTTGATTACCTCAGTAGAAACAGAACGTTCCAAGTAGAAACGACTACGAGAAAAAAAAGAATAATCTTAGAAACATTTAAAAAAATATTTTACTAACAACTCACATTGTTTCGTAACGAAACTAGTGATTTTTCTATGATGGAAAATAATATGGAAATGGCTATGCTATTGATTTGTTGTTTTGCGCCACTTCTTATGACGTTGATAGGTTTTTTTAGGTGTGTTATTGATGCATATCCACCTTGACCAGAAAAACTACTAGATCTTTGGTATAATGCGTGATCTTTCAGTATCGTTTTAATCTACACAAACATTTTATATGTATATGTACAGTGTTTGATGATATGGTAGGTCAGTCTTTAGTGTGGTACGACATTGTATTTCCATAAATGGAAATGTGAAGGAGAATCAGGTGCAACCATTTTGTGTTTTGAAAGTTGTTTGACTACCTGCAGCAGGAAATTTAGACATCAAATGTGGTATTTTGATGACGATGCTGATGATATTTATATTTAATAAAGAACTCAAAAAGCATAAGATTGAGCGTAGGCGCCAGCTTACATAGGGTATGTTTCTCTTTTCAAAGTAGGTGGTTTGCTAACCCAGACTTCCGAGGGCCCAACACTGTGCACATACTTGCGGAACTCGGTTTCCAAGTAAATCCTCAGTCATACTGGTGGTGGCTTTCCAGGCACAAATCCAATGTAGCTATGGAGTGGAGTTCGAGGAGAACCTCTAGAGCGGTTTGTCCTGGTTGCGATATTCCTGGAGGAGAGTAGGTATGCATTCCTCCATGTTACATTAGTGATGCCATGCCAGTCATCTGGGCTCCGAACATTTATTGGATTAGAAAAACATATGGGGGGGGGGGGTAAGTTTGTATCTAAAAACCCTTACAGAGTCCTTTCTTCAGTATACATTTTCCTATAGAGCCATCGGATAAGCGAATCGAATGGAGGTCAGTGACTGATTTTTCATCGTTTTGTAGTAGGAAAAATAAATTAAAATCGCATCTTTCGACTGTTGTAACTTTAGAACCTTGGTAATTAGTCTTGAAATGGGTAGCTGTAACTTCCGAACGCGGATAGGTAGGACCATGAAACTTGGAAGCAATGTGCGCGAAGTAGCTCTAAAAGTCTGCCAACTTTTAGAAATTTCGTTCGGTCTCCGAGTTATCGAAAATGAACGATTTAAGTGGTATCATCTCGCTAAATATCAATCGTACATGGATCAAACTTTACACCTCAATCTTTCGACGAATGTAACTTCTGCACCTTGACAGGTAGAGCCTTGAAACTTTCACCAAATGTGAATAGTACGGTGATCTACAAGTTTTTTAATTTTAAGCTTTCAGAATTTCCGAGTGATGGACAATTTTTAATTATAAAAGACTAAAAATTGCAATTTATGCAGCCGTAACTTTCGAAGGCGGATAAGTAGGACCGTATAATTTGGAGGAAATATGAGCGCCAAGTAGCTCTACAAGTTTGCCAATTTTTGGAATGATCGGGAAGGGTTCCCGAGCTATGAGAATGAAAGAATTCCAAACATAAAAATGAGATTATCTCGCTAAATAAACTTTAGACCATAAAAGCAGACAAGACTGATAAATAGGCCTCATCGACGAGTATATTATGTATAGTGAATTAGATTTCATTGTATGTCAAGGGGAATGCTTTACATTTCCCAATACTATACGACAGGTGAAAATGCTGTACGTCTGGTTAGCTTGTTTTAACTAGTCATTGCAAAAATAACTGAAAGTGATAAGAATTGCATACATTTACGCGAAATTTCGTAAGCTCATTAAAACTGAATGGATAGGTTTTCGGGTTTGAATTGCTAACCTGAATGTGGCTTCGGGTTAGCATTTGTATGAAAATTACCCCGAATAGTGTAGGTTATAGTCCTGACACACACACACAAACGAGTTTACGAACGAATGCAGTTTATGAGCTGGAAACGAGTTTATTACGAGGTTATATGCCGTTTGAAGTTTAGGAAAGCTCGCATAACCTCGTTGTACCCGCAAATGGATTGAGCTTTTTATTATAAACCTGCATTGTAACCACCGAAAAGCTCATATTTCAACGCTATATTCGCAAATATTTATGTTATAATAATGTCATATGTTTGTCATACCTTGTCAAAACTCGTACAGCAATACTGGAAACACTCGTTGGTTAGTTAAATTTTAAGTTATATTTAAAATCTATAATTTATTGTGTACCATTTCTATTACTTTCAGTCTCACAAACAACCAAAATAGATTGAGAAAAAACCCAAGTCGAACGGTCAAGGAAACCACCTGCAGCGATTATGCCTGCCTATAATGTTCAAGACTGCAAACACACGGCAAATCTTTGGTTTTAACATTGATTTTATTGGACTAAAATTCAAATGCGCCTGTGGATTGACTCATTTGACAGAACGAAAATCCATTAAAATTAAAATCCGTCAATTTGAATCCATGGATTCGCCTTGTGTAGCCCAACGGATGCGTGTGGCTGGCAAAGGGTTCTAAATGTATCAAAAGGTTTGGAAGCAGCACTTCAACACGGACGATTTTATATAATGTACAGTACAAATGATATACGTTTGTAACAAACGTGAAAACGTTATTGAGTTATTGAATGAATAATTCAGATATGTCCAAATTGTTACTTATTTTTACTGATTCCTCACCATTCGTTTTTAAAAGCTAACAAAATGCTGGGAGAAATAGTGTAGGCTCGTTCTTTTGCAATCAAATATGTGGCTAGGTTTTTTAATATTATGTTAACACTATGCCTCCCTACTGACAGCGTTATCTATAATATTAAAGGTTCTGCGAAAGCCATTCTTTATAAGAACTAATATTGGTCAGGAACACTAAACTTACATATATTTTCTGACGTGATAATAGTTTTGAATTGTCATTTCTCCAAAAGTAAGATTAAATATTTTGACAGTCATAACCTGCATTTATGTAGTGTGTCCTTGTTTCGTGGTTAGAAAAGCTCAGAGCTTTTAGCGGGTTACGAAACGAGTTTATCGCCTGGTGTGTCAGGGCTATTAGCAGTTGGAAAAAGACGACTCGACGGATCGATTCACATTTTTCAGTCATCAGTCACCGTCACAGTCATTTTCCATACAAGTTGACAGATTGTCAGTCAATCAAACTGTCAATATGTCAACTTGTATGAGAAATGACTGTGACTGCGATTGATGACTGAAAAGTGTGGATCGACCCTAAATCTGGTGCGGGTCAGTGGCGTAAATAGCTTTTCAGATGGGATGGGGACTTTTACTTTACTACTATGTATAGGTACCACCCACAAAACAGAAAAAATCACACCAATAACGCTGATTTTACTGCTCATAATCGTATATGTTTAGAACAAAAAAAAAAGTAGACAAATTACACCAAAAATACTGAATTTCTGGGCGGAATTCCTGAATGTCTAGACAAGAAAATGCAATGCCTCCAGAATTCAGAAATATTAGAGGCTAAGTCACGAATATAAGCGAAAAATCCGTGTCCGGGTAATAGAGCGTCTATAGTTAGTGGGTGAAATCTATTTTGTATGAAAACAGTGCATTATTGCAATGGGAGTTAAAAATGTGTCCGGTTCAACCCCCCACCCAATACCCCCGGAAGCAAAAAAAAAACCTAAAGTATCATAGTTCAGGACCTCAAAATATTGATGTATAAAAAAGACTGAACCAAAACTTGTGTGTCAAATTCCCGGCCCCCTTTCAACATCCGGGTCAGGGTCCTTCATCTCTACAGGCCTGGTCCGTCTTAAAGAGTTGTCCGGTTATGGGGAGTGTTCGAATGCAGAGCGTACACTGGATACCAAAAATATAAGCTTCCACTGACGACGGTAGTTTGCATTTGAACGGAATAGTAGAGCTTACATTTTTTTTGAGATTTTGTCTCAAGGAGTCCTGGGATATTAAAATGCTCAATACAAAGAGCAAAGAAAAGAAAGAGATTTTTATATATAAAAAAACCTTATCGGTTAAAATAAAAATTCTCCCAAATAGGTTTTCGTTATCTGGTTTCTTTGTCGAGAAACCGCAACAAAGTGGCATATTCAAAGAAAATTCTTAAACGAAAAACCTGAATATCATTTTCGAACACCAAACAACTTCCCACGCAGAGAATTTAATAAGGCAATGAAAACTGAAATCTTACTATCTACTAAAAGCATAGAAAAGCTTCCGAATGGCCGGTCTATTTATAAAATATCCTAGACACCCACGCAAACGACCCTTCTCGATTTGAGGTCGCAAATATGTATATACAGTTCACATTCCTATTTAAATGTAGGTACATTATTTATAATTTAGACTATCATACGCATCAATTAACGAGCTTGCAGAGTTTTTCTTTCATTCATCGAAAACAGTTTGAAACAATCTTATCTTTGCGTGACAATCCGTATCAATCGACTTCGTTACAGAAATATCGGTGTCATGTAGTACATACAATGCATTACTACAATATGAAAATGTGTAATGACATGGTATTGTCGACATTGATTACTTGAAGCTTAATTTATTCCGTCTGCCTACAATTTTCACGACATACACTATTGTCTACTTCTTCTTCTTCTAAAACTAGACTCATACTTCAAAAATGCATATTTGACTATACTGGAGTTAGCCATATACATACTATTAAACTATCTTGATTCATGCTTTCTTTCATTTTCTATATCTCCCTTTGAATTTTCTATAGGTGTCTTATACATACATACGTCCATATACGTTATTTCAGGAAGAAATCAATACATATCGGATATTGGAATTGGGTTTGAACAAAAAAAAAAAAGAGTGAAAAACTGATATAACAAAGTGCGATGTCCTTTCTCAATTAACCACCGGCACCACATGCGGTCGGTACACGGATGGCGTTCGTTCGGAAACGAAAGGTAACAACGATTCAATTTAGGTCACAAACAAAGAACATGCTACTGAAATGGGGTTAATTGTGTTCTATTCCTATGCGATGTAACGTTGTGAAAAGAGAATAATATGTGAACGTGTACACCACCAATGGACAATAGGACAGGACACAGATGTCGTTGTCTATCTTGCCTGCATTCTAGAGAATATTGTCGGCCTAAAGGCGTTTTTAGTGATGCATTATTCATCAATTCACTAATAGCAATTTCTAGTTAATGTATATGATCAAGCTGCTGTTGTAGCATGAATAGGTTGTAGGCCAGTACAATACAAGGAACTAATAGGTGCACTAAATATTCTAATCGGTTGATTCAAATTAGAGAAATAACTAGCAGTTCGGGTGAAATGGGTAAACCGATATGATGAATGCGTTAGGAAGGTAGAATGGGAATTTTATTGGAATTCTGTACAAATGCATGTACATAATGTTCTCTGTTTTTTTTTGTGCGTTTCTTTTCCTTTCCCTTGCTTCCATAGTTTTGTCTATTTTAAAACTTTCACTTTAATTCTTTAACATGCTCAACCCAATATTTTTTTTTAAGGAGAAATCGTTATATACATATATAATATACATATATAGGATTTCATGTAAACTTTGACTAATGGTTGCCGTCATTAGAGCTAATTCTACGCAGTTGAAGGACGAAGATTTCTTTCCTGTTTTTTTGCTAAGAAGGAAATTAGCTTCGGCGAAATATTGTCCCAATTAATTATACTTAATCGTTAAGGAGTTGGAAATTTCTCGGGTGGATATACATGAATGCAATGCTGAAGAACTAAGTATGTATATGGGCTTAATTTATGGAGGATGGAACTGAGAGACAGAAAAAGAGAGTTGTTATTAAATTCAATCTAATATTAAATGATGTATTCGTTATTTTACACTAGACGCACACTTATGCACACTTATGTACACAGTCAAAAACACGCTTAAATAAATTTTTTTTAAACATGATTTTGTATTTCTATACTAAACGTCGTACTTAAAATAAATTTGCTAAGAATTATTTTGACTTTTTGCATTATTCTTATATTTAGAATGGCGTTCTTGTTGTAACGTTTATTAAATGAATGATTTCCATTAGCATTGACATGAAGTAAACTACTCTGTTTTAATTTTTTTTGGTGCCAAATTGTTGAATAGGTACCGACAATATTTGGACAAGATTTTATGACTCTAGGTCTACAGAGCGAAATGTAAAATTTAAAAAATTTAAATTCACTACAATACTTTTGGGTCTAGGGTACAATTTTCTGAAAAGTTTTCTTAGCCAGACTTGTAGTTTTGCAGATATCCACAAAATCTAATTTTTCGCCCCTTTGCCCTTAACCCAAAACTTTTTTTTTTATGTTTGGGTTTGGGGCTTTTTTGAACTAATTGTACTATACTAAGTAATAATATGTATAACAGTTTTGTACTTAAATTAAAGCGAAAAAAAAAGGTTTTTTTTTTAAAGATTGTTTAGTTTTGAGTGCTAACGTTCTAGTATTAAGCTCGATTCACACTTTTCAGTAATCAGTCACATTCATTTTCCATATAAGTTGACAAATTGTCAGTCAATCAATTAACTGACAATCTGTCAACTTGTATGGAAAATGACTGTGACTGATAACTATCGATCGACATTCTTGTTCGCTGAACGTGTTTTTTCTCTAAAAAAATGCGTTTTGTTCTTATAAAAAATGAAACTAGAAAATGTACTTATTCGTAAGCAATTGTGGTAGCCACTTACTTGATGTGTCGTTGCTTTTGTTTCCCGAAAATTCACCTGCAATAAAAAAATCAGTTTATTAAATTTTGTTAAAAATAAATCTTTCTGAATTCAGATATCATTCAAATATTTTTTTAAATAGGTTTCTCTTATTTTTTCCTCATTTTATAAGGGCGGAATTCATAGTCGTTACTTAAGGAATAAGTATAAGGGTATGATTATTCGCGCAAAACGTCACCTATAAAAGCCACATTCAGTAAAATAATTTAATACAGGAGCCCAATTATAGTAACTGACAAATAGATTATAAAAAATGATCTAGTAGTAGCAAAATTCAAATTCATTTTTTAAGTATGAGCGACTATGAATCGCAAAATTAATAAGGATTCCCTTAAGTATAAGTGAGGACTATGAATTCCACCCTTAGTCCTTAATTTCAAGTGAAATATTAAATTGGGTAATACGAGTAAATAACGGACAAGCCGCAACTTGTTTGCCATAGACTTGCCTACAGTTTGTAATTGGAAAAATATCGACCAAATTATTATATAATAATTTTTACGGTTATTTGTATATACCGGTTGGTATGTAATTTCATTTTCTTAAGTTCTTATCGAAAAGCATGACTTTCCGATAAAAAATTCAAATGGAATGTTCGAATAATCCATGCTCTACTGTATTGCAAATCCCATACAAAATGACAACCTGGAAAAATTATCCAAGCTATGGCTTGGAACATGATTATCCCTAAAATTCCGTTTTTTTATTTATGTTCAGCTCATTTTGCTTCTTATCTTATTATCTTGAACGATGCAAAATATCAAATGAAATTTAAATTTAGAAAAACCGCGTTGGGGATTGATGACACAACGGTCAGCTATTTGCAAAAGGGGAAATTATTAATCGATTGCGTTTTACTTGGACAATGATCGTAAGCCAGTGAGGTATTGATTGCACTGTCGAGGAAGTAAAATGTATGACACATGGACGTAGCCAGGGTTTTTTTTTAGGGGATTGGCAAGCTACACATTTTTTCAACATCATAATCGTAGCCGGGGATTTTATTATTTGGGTCTACTGCAGGACAACGGCGTGTACCAGTGACCAAATTAGCAAAATCCACTCATATTTTTTAGGGATATCAGGACGCATCACAAATGATTAGGATGCCAAGAAATTGAAAGTTTCTCATTCAGTTCGCCAAATAATAACACGTTAAAGAGTGATAATGATACAGAATTGTAAAAGCTCCTACAATGCGATTTGATGATCGTTCGGTCGCCACTCTGTGAAATAGACACTCATAGAGAAACGAGTTTCCAAACTCGGCACGACTCGTCGCAAGTTTATTACATATTCAAAAGAAGATGATAAGAAATATTCTTATCGTAGAATAATAAACTAACAATGCGACTAGGAAGTGGTATGGCTGACAACCGTATCACACTCCGAATTTAATTGTCTTTGTAACGTTGATGGACTACACACGGTAGTCATCAACGCACCATGCTCCAGTAGGAGTTACGGTAATCGAGAGAGAGATAGCAAATTGAAGAATCAGAGGTACTAAGCCTTTTGCAACATAATATTTTCTATTTCCTGAACTATAATTTTTTTCGGCTACTTTTTGCTAACAATTCTTACAAAAACTACGCACATATTCCACATCATTATTCTACTTTTTTTTCTGTGGAACAATAACCAATACATACATATTTCTTTCAATACTATTTTCATTGCTGCATACAAAAAAAAAATCAAGATTGAAATTAAAAGCTATTCAGAAAAATAAACTTACCATACCCTCATGAAATTGACCTTAATATCTACTACACATACTATGTACCCATATTACGTAAGAAAGCTCTCATTTCTCAGACAAAAGATTGCAACGACGAATGCACTTCGTCATAAAGGCATTGGGCGAAATTAGCCATCCCGTGCCACACCTGTGACTGAGAAGCTGACGCTCTTGCTGACTTGGGAACTGAAAATTGAAAGACGTTCACGCCATTTGAGTTAAATAGAAACGTGAGACTCGCTCTCTGTACAGCCTGTACATCGCACGCGATAGGCGATAGAAGCACAAACAAAAATCTGTTCTGGTACCTGGCGAATTGGTGCATTATATGTAAATCGAAATTGTCGTCTACATACTAAGTGCCCCCCATCTAGCACATCTAGTATAAAAATGTAGCATTTGTACGATCAGCAATAAGATATAGTCGGGTGCATGCAGAGCTCAAGTGCATTTCTACTGACCATGACACAAATAGTTGCGTAAAAAAAAACTTCGGCATAGTCACAACTATTTGATCTTAGCAGCCTACGAGAGCTCTTAAGACTCAAGTGCTTGTGTGTGTATATAAAGCACCTAAAAAGCCGTAGCCGATAGCATGTTAGAGGCGTGCATATTAAATGCAATGAAAACAACAGTAGGAGCTAGAAGCTAAAAGTTGGCCCTAATACTAGAAAAGCAATACATACATGAGCACACCTTTCAAAATGATTTCAGCTGATTTTTATGAATGTGAATACATACATATCTACTCGTAAGTATATCGAGACTATCTGGGATACATTCTGCTTCGAGTCGAAACGATGCTAAAGGGGCTGTTCTTGTTTGATGACCAAAGATGAAGGTGACAAATTGAATGCACCTCGAAACACACAAAGACACGTCGTCGTCGTCAATCTTAGTTTAGCATGATCTAGTTCGTCCCAGATTCTAATTCGGCTAATGAATATGTTTATAAATAAAAGAGAATGGTTTCTTGTTGTGCACTGATTCAGCAGTCATTAAGCCTTAGTCAAGTGTTGCAAATGCATTTTATTATGATTGCCATACAGTTGAAATGCAAAACAAAATTTGGCTGATTGCCGAATTCCTATAAGGTTGATTAATTTTTACTTTTGAACTAATTTTTGATGTATGTCGGTGTGTACCTACATCTTTTGTACAATAATAGTTTGAAAGTATGTACTATTATGTGTAAGTGAAGTCAAAACTTAAAAATTTGTAAAATGATAATAATAATTTAGCAGAAAATCACTAGGAGCACTTTGGATTGAATTTTTTTCCATTTTGTCAAAGCATTTTTAACCAGTGGCGCCAGTAGGCTTTTCACATATTGCCGCCTCTACTGAAACCCTACTTATTGCCGGGAAAAAATTAAGCTTTATTTACCAATTATTTTCAATTCACACTTTATACTTAAATACGAAGAGCTTTCCGCTTCATGGGTCCTGAGCATTCTTCAATATTCATGACAGAGTGTAAATAAAAAAAAATAATGCTGAGCGTAAAGCATATGCAATAAATTCTCTGCTTGGAGAATCGGTTTAAAGTGGTGAATCCTAAACTTTCCTAAGGCTCAAATATTGATGCCGTTTATGAATTATGGTTTGCTTATAGGCCACCATTTTGAATCAAAGTTATTTCAAAATCCCCCGGAGGAAATCCGTTGTTGCAATACATCGACCAAACATTTTAAATTCTTTAATTAAAAAGAAAAGCTCTAACCAAATCTATTTGACGAATACCGCTAAGAATATTTGAGACGAAAAAAAAATTAAAAATCACTTGTGATAAACGACATCAGTCAGCTTCTCATTTTAGAATATAATTATCGTTGGTAGAGCACTTGCGGATTGTGGTCGCTCCAGTAATGGCAATTATGTTTCTCACTGAAGCCATGGTCATGGCCGAACTAACGACAAAAAAAAACACTTTTTTTTGGTTTTTGGTCAACATTTTCACGGGGAGCGCAAGGCTCCGAAGACTTCACAAGGGAATATGAACTGGAACAAATTTGAATCGACTGGTGAAAAGGAATATCTTATAATAAAAAATTGAAAAGAAACTTGATTTGTCTCCATATTATGAGGTGATTGTGTGTCCTGCATTAGTTGTGGACAACTGGGAAAATCGATAGTGAAATTTGGTTGAGCAAAACCAGCATCAATAGGAATGGCAGAACTCCAAAATTTGAGTTCATTTTCAGTTTTCCGTTTTGAAATTTTGTGGTAACCAGGCTAAATCATCAATAATTGACCATTCAGTCTATATTCTCTATAGGCATGGCTAGTTGGCAACTACAGTGCAGCCAATGCTTCAAATATGAAAGTCGCATCCAGATACAGATATATCAATTTAAGAGAAATTTAAAAATTAATCTAAACAAGTGTATTCTTCTTCCCTAAGACATTCAGCTGAATTGATGCCGATGCCCTTTTCATGCTTAAAACTCTTAAAAAAAACGTCTTAATTACAAGATGAGTTAATTAATTTTTTGGATCAAAGTTAATCTATGCTTATCAGATTAATTTGTTTAGTGTATTCCATTTCTGCGTTTCTAACATCAATTTTTGCAATTTCTAAGAGGCGCCACGGACCTGATTGCGAGATTAATCGGAAGGATCATCGGATTAATTTTTTTGGATTTGACATGTGAAACGTATTGCCAATACAATTTTCCGTACAAGCTGTCATGACAATCATGTGTTCTCAGTTGCTGATTTTTTTACATAAACCTGTGCTCGTTCTTCATGCTGAGGTTGTGGCGGTGCGGTCTTTCTCTATCAAAGTAGCAATGGATGTCCATCGTCATCTTCCATCGCCAAAAATGGTATAATTTTCGCTAGTTTGTGTTGTGTCTTGTGGACCGTGAGACTGTCTCATTTAAGGTTGCCCAATAAATTGCTTAATGTATGTGCTGTATGAGAAATCGTCAGATTTGTGGCGCCCTTAATATGTCGAAAAGCCGAAGCAGCAAATGTTGTTCAAAGGTTGAGCATAGCAAAGTCATGAAAAAGAACAGGAAGGATCTTGGTTTCGAATTTAAGCTTAAATGGTCTTTAATATTTACCCTCAGTGTTTGACGCTCTTAGACACTGGCGGCGACAAATGCCTTTTCATGTTGAAATCTAACTGAGGGTGAAAATACGCCTCGCCTATTCCCAAACCGATGATAAGTGCCACATCCTAAAGTCCTCCACGGTAGTGTGAATAACCTAAAACATATTTTGCCGGATTTGGCCGCCCCCTGAAATTTGCCGCCCTAGGCTCAAGCCTACTCAGCCTACTGCTAAATCCGCCACTGTTTTTAACGAAAACTTTAAATTTCCGTTTCAATTCACTCCATTCATTTAGGACTCACAAGTCCATGGATATATTTTACATTCTATTCTAAACCGTTTGTTAGACATTTCATTAGACATTTTTGTTATAATTATCGTGTTATGTACTTAAAAAAAACGGAAAACTTCTTCAACTTACGGTTTTACTTCATGTACCTATACTCTCTCATAGGGGCACACGTATCAACTGGGCTAGAGTTGCCATTGCCAAAGACAATATGATAAAAAACGTTTGAGTTTGATAATAGAGGAAATATTTTCAAACAAAAAAATAATTGGTCGGAGGAAACTATACCAATTTGTTGTAGACGATCTTTCAGTATACGCAGTCTGATGTTTTACGGAACGATTTCAGGAGGATTTTCAATGCGGGACTGTTCCGCAGGAGTTCGGGACGGTTGGTCGTCTTAGTTATACCTTTGTAGAGATAAAAAAAAAAAAAAATACGGAATCCAAGTAGCTCTCGCATCGATGAAGACTTTTGCCATTTTGATTGGGCTAATAAGTCTATACAAATCAATCAAGCCGACTTTTCCGTGGTTGCAAATGTTAACGTTGATGCCAAGATACAGAAATCCTAACTTGAGAGAAGTTTTAAAATTGATTTCGCATTTAAATTTCAAACAATAATTTCATAACGGTAATTTGAACTGTAAAATCTGCAAAGTTGGCGAAAGTTGCTTTCAGTGTGTCGACTTTCTGTATCAGCAGTGGCGTAACGTACGGTGTTCCATGTGTTCAGTGGAACACGGGCCCCCAAGCCGAAAGGTCCCCCAAAGCCCGAGAACCATATTTGTTTTAAATATGAATGTTAATTAGTCACATGCACTAAAACGCAGTCAGTGATACTGAACTACTACCGCCGATGTTTTTAAAAACATTGACACAAACACATTCCAAATTGACGGATTTTCAATCATGATGACGAATTTTAAATCCAAATTGATCAATTTCAAAATTATAATGATGAATTTCCATTTTTAATTAATGTTAAATAACATTAAATTTTTGGTCCAATAAATTACTCTATCAATCCTTCAAGTATTAACCACTCAATGCGGAATACCCTGTATAAAGAAGATTTTCTGTGGTTTTGTGTAGGAAGCCCAAAGAGCAGGCCTTCCTGATATCGTTAGAATTATCAGTACATCAGTACCTCCTTCCTCTCGACTAAAGCAGAGTTTAACATTTTATGGGACATCTATGTTATCCAATTATCACTCACACTCATTAGCATACCACTAACATACAAATTTAATAAGGTTTTCCAATATGTTCACGCACAAGTTAATGGCAACATTTTGATGGTAGTCTCAGGAGACAGACAATCGAAAATCTGTCTTAAAATTACTCTAATGTTTTCACATCGTTCGCTATGATTATTAAAACTCCGTATGCCCACATTTTGCTGACCTCCCTAGAGCCTAGACACTGTCCATACGAAATCGCGAGTATTTTTCATACGCAACTTTACATCCCAACCAAACGTTCCTGGTAAAATTATCTTCATACCATTTTACGTATAGTATGTACAGTAGAACCTCGGTAGTCCGACTCTTCGGATAATCCGACCCTATTGACTTCCAATATAAACATGCTTTCGCGGCATTCATAAAAAAAATATTTTCTTAAAAGATATTTTTCAAGAAAACAAGGACTTACGTATGTTAAACTGGATGTTTCTCTGGCCCATTTCATAAGCGGCACGAGCAAGATAGTTATTCATTCGATTCGAGTGTATTGGAAGAGATTACAGTATGTATTTGAAACCAAGACTTCTTCGACCGACACTCCGAGAAGAGTATAACGAGTGAATTTACAAAAAAAAAAATTTTTTTTCATAGGTCCGAAAAATGTGTCCTTTAGACCGTTCCGACCTACCGTATGGACCCGATGTGGTCGGATGAGCGAGGTTCCACTGTAATGTACAAATTACACTAGAGTTTCAACCGCGTCTCTGTCGCGTATCGCAGGCAATCAACTAGGGAGCAATGCTGATAATACAAAAGCAACTGAACAAATATTTGATTTACACAATTAAAGTCTATAACGTACTGACAGACAATTTACCCCCGCGCATATATTAGACACTATGCTTATACGTTATACGGTACCACGCAAATGTTACACAACATTCATAAAACAGTTGAATTTGATGTACTACAACGACGATAAATGGGTCACCCATATTTCGCGCCGTATGTGCGTTTTGTCGGTTGTCAGGTCGACTCCATCTTCGCGGAGTCGAACAGAAATGATAGCATGCCACACCAACACACAATGGGTGTTCTTTGGACAAAGACGCTTGAAAAAGTACACTTTTTTCGTGAAGCATTATCAAGTTTATTAAATTTTCATTATTGTCAAATAATAGCGTGATAAAGTGCCATAAATTGTCAGGAAAAGATGAAAGAGAAACGTATTGTGTTGAATGGAGTGGTTACTTATCTTTTATACTCACATGTGGAACTAACATAAATGTACGATAAATTTCCACTTGACTATACTATTCTGACGGTATATTATCACATTTTTGTATGCCAGTTGTGTGTATGTACCTATTTTGTTCTGAAGTGGGATTGTATAACCTGTCAAAATGTTTAGATACGGTGGAAAATGAAAAATCGATTATATGATACAGAAACTATTTATTAAAATAATAATGAAAAATTATTTAAATTTAGTGTGGATATCTGCTGGGAAAGAAAAATTATTTAAAACCTAAACATATAATCATCAAAACTAAATAACAGGCGCGACAGTCCAACATTCGACTAAGGCCGCAGATCAGGCCTGTAGAGAGGGTGGGGGGAAGGGGGTGATTCCCCCCGGGCCCGGGATTTCAAAGGGGGCCCGGATTTTTACACAAAAGTATTGCTTCAGTGTTTTTTTTACATACAAATGGCTATTTTGAGGTTCTGAACTAAGAAACCTTAAAATACCTACTGTTTCTAGCCTTTTAACAACCATACATTACATACTCTGTACTAGGCTTGGGGTCCCCAGTCTATTATTTAATTTCTAGGACTAGGGGCCCGAATCATCATAATCAATTAAAAAATTAGCATGATCGTTTCGTTACTAAAGTTCTAAATTCAATCTGCCCTCGTCTTTCGAAGGTGCATGCATGATTTTATACATAAACAGTTAAGAAATTTCCAGTAGCGTAACGTTTTTCTTTCAAAAAATTGGTATTCGAAGTAAAAATAGGTGACGTGTACAGCGACTTTTTTTCTAGAAGGACTTTTCCGGGCGATTATTTGGTGTACGTACTGCTGCTGCTAATGAAATTTTTTCAAGGTACCAACACCCAGATGTTGGTCTCTTTTTTTATTTTTTTATTTTAATTTATCGCCAACAAAAAATTTCAAGTTTTTCTGTATTAGGGAAGACAGCGAATAGCTTACCAAATAAGTAAAATAGGAAAAAAGACACTTTGTAATTTCGTAGCGGTGTGCATTTCCATTTTCCAATTTTACAGGGTGACGAGCACAGGCTGGTCGAATGCAGGTTTGAGTAGGTTAAGAAGATTTATATCAGAGATGAACTTGCCAAGGAAACCTATCCAGCCATATTGCCCAAATTTGGGGTCAACAAGTCTACATTCCTATTAAACGAAAAAGAACTACTGATGCTCAATAAAGGACTACAATTTGCGTTCCCCCCACGAACCATATCGAAGGGAAAGCCATTAATATCGAAGCTTTAAAAATGATTGATCATGACGATAAGGAGGAAATTAGGAAGAACGTAACAACGATATATCGAAAGGTACACATAAGAAAAGTTATATATCGTGGCAAGAGACGACAAACCTAAAATTGCTAAAACAAAGTGTTCTTCCTCAACCCATATATGCCCAACGCCCCATTTTTGAAACGGTGCACTTTTTAAATTTTTAAATTAAACGTAACATTTTTTGAAAGGGTTTTTAGTCTAGTATTAGCAATTTTATCGTCAAAAGAGATGTAAGAAACGAAATGTACCCATAAACATGAAATCTTTTACCAACCGACGAAAATATGGATCGGTTTTGTTGATGCCCCAAAAATGGGGCGTTGGCTATATTAACATTCTTAATGAAATAATAATGGTAAATCGGTTTACCGTTATTTATTATATCCAAGAATTAAATTACTTAATAGCTGTGCTAATTTGCTATTGAAATCTAACAGAACATTTATTTTTAATCGAAATAATTATAAAGTAAGCCGCAAAAATACAAAACAAGCACTTATATTTTAAGCCCATGAGTACCCTAGTTAACGGTAAAAATTGTTTTTCGACAAATGTCATCCAGAAAAAAATATAGGTAATAATTTGGTTTTGTCGCTAAAGAAGCTAGTATTCCCTACTGAAATTATATTGCTTTCGTATCAGAAATCTCATCCGACAGATTCTGCGAAAAATCCCTTATAAGTCTGCTGACAATGAAGCCTTGAATGAATAATGTATTCTAAATTTCTGCTCTAATGCATACGAAAACGACAACCTCAATACAAATATTGGTGTCAAACAAGGATTAACAAAATTATTTTGTGTACTTTGTCACCTTTCATCTTCACCATCATCAATGTGGAACGGCAGTCCGACGCGGGCTTTCACCGCTTTTATCGTTAACCTCCAATTGACGCGATTACGCGACTTTGTCCTCCAGTTACGGAAGCACAACATTTGGCGGGCATTCTCACCTACTGAGTACATCCAACGAACACTCGGTTGTCCACGCGATCGGGCTCCGTCCACTCGTTGTGCGCTATTCACCTTTACTGTGTGTTGAAAGCTTGGAATTAGGGATGTCATTCGCCCGTCGCAGCCACCCATTGCCAATTTTGTCCTATGCCGAGATTCGATTTTCGACCTCTGGATTACTAGCATCGTAGAGTGCGATTCAACCAAGTGAGCCACAGAGCGTGACAATTTTCTTTGATTCATATTTTTTTTTCGTATGGAAGGGGTGGGCCCGGAATCATTGTCCCCCGGGCCCGGATTTTCTCTCCACGGCCCTGCCGCAGATGTGTTAGTTACATCCAATTTCCAGGATCTTAACTGCTTTTTTGTTGAGGTGTTGAGATCATCAGCACGCTCAGCAAAGTTATTTATTACCCATAAATACTCGGGTACTCGTTTAACATCTGAGTGAGATCATAGTCCGTCACACGGTTCGTAAGTTCGAAAAAAACCATAAACTAAATTGGGTCAAGGTGCGACTCGAAAAAGGTATTCTTGTCCGAAAATTATCCTGTGGGCTGTGGTGGTAGCCTTAACACGAACAAAAATATATAAATCAAAAGTATTCTAAGGCTTAAGAAAATTTAAGGGTTAAGATTTAAAATAACAAATTCTTTTATTAAAAATTCATATTAAATTTTATTAAGTCATAACTACATATCCCATATTGAAATTGTATAAGTTTGGTCCTTTTTCATTAGGCTCTTTGATTCTTGACAAAAAAATAAATAACGTGGACTTCGACTACATTCATGGTAGGCTTATGATCGCTGAACCGATTGCATAAATCAAATCGACTTCATGCATGCCTTACAGTGAAACTCATGGTAGGCATCCTTTTCTATAGACAAAAAGGATTAATCTCGATGTTCAGCTATGTGAACAGGTGCATTATGTTCATAATATATACATGTACAAATATATCCTTAAATGAGCCTGGTAAGCATGATATAATATTTTTGTATATATAATCCACTCCTTCTCCCTTTGCATGATGGCAACAAAAATCAATACTATGTAGTTTTAATGCAGAAATCTGGGGTTCTGACAACGACACGGTCATATACACATGTGCGACAACGTTGCAGCTGTATTTTGATACTAGCGTTTGCATTTAGCTGGATTCCACATATGTACATGCCGCATGTATGTAACAATATATGCATAGAAAATGTATAGTAGCTGACTTCCAGCTAGAATTGTATGTAAAAGCATAGTTGTATCTGACAAGCAACCCTCTGTTCTTTGGGTTGGCTAGAATTTGCGTCGAGTTTGGAGGGAGAAAACTAGTGCAGTTTTATAAAAAAAAAACACACGTATGCACGTATAGTATACACATATTTGAAGTGCATTTATATTATATGTATATATATAATATATTGGAACATACATGCGAGCATAGTGACCACCGACTTCAAATAAACTGTTCTAGTTTCCATTCACACATTTGCCACCCATATATAGTCGTATGTTCTGTATCTAAGGTATTACGAGTATGTATTCATATTTAACGAAGCGCCTTCAAACTTTTTTTTCGTATCTCTTTCATAGTCTAGTAAAAAAGTAATGGGGCACATGATGACACGTTAGTGTGTTAGTGTCATATTTTTTTACATTCAAATCCTTGTAGAATTATTATGACGTATTTGCTTCGGAATGTAATTTGTAACCAACTGGTAGTCCGTGGACCGGATGTGATCTTTGAGAGTCGCGGAAGATACTATAGTGACTATTCTTGTACAAACGGAATATTCCTCTGTAACTAAATTTGTTTTGATTTTCATTAAGCAGAATGTCTCTGGCGCGATGTTAAATAGATCTAGAGATAGTCAAAGTTGAAAAAAAAATCAATTGCGAAACGAATTAGCAAATTACAGAGCCTGGTCCCCATTGCACCAACGAATTTTCACTTACATTGACCACAAAAGCAAATGTGTGGTTTGTAAACATTTTTCAATTCGCGCATCCGAAAATGAGCAGTTGTTTCGGCAGACAATATTTTGATTGCAACATTTCACGTTTTGCTTTGAATCAGATGAGAGTTTTGATGTTAGAAAGCCCTGGCATTTCGTAAATATTCGGCGAGGAGCTTAGGGTGCCTCCTGATATTTTCAACCTCATTTTTAGTACCGAGCAAAGGGTTTGTTTTTCAAATACATAGTTTAAAAACAAACAACAAAATTTACTAAGCTGAAGCTGTGATTTGAAATGACCCTGTGCGGTAATACTTATTCAAAGCAGAAAAGTAAAAAAAAAAATAGTTAATTGATATATGTATTTGATTGATTAATAAAATAATAGACTGTTTGGCAAAGTTATTTGAAGCGATCGAATCGAGAAGTAACCATACACAGCGGGTATCAAAGACGATTACAAATAAGAAAGTGATCGCCAATAGTTGTAGTACCAAATAATATTGGACAAGATAGAGCATGGCTTCTAAGAAGAAAGCCATGTTTATGGGACAAGGCGACGCGCTCATTTCTTTCCAAAAGGGAAGAACGATGACGGACAATACTAAAATGATTTATTGGATAAATTCAGTCAGTGCGCTATAAGGTGAGCCACGCTTACAGCGGCAAGAAAAGACTCCTCCAAATCGAGAACGCTTCAGTCTATTCATCCCAAAGAACCCCCCCATAAACTTGGTACTGAATCGCCGTACTATGCACACTTCGTGCGACTGCTAGGTCCTCAACATCGTATTATTACAAAGCCTAAAAACATAAAGTACCGCTGGGAAAAGTGCATCAACCCGAAAGGGAACAAAAATCTGACCGCAACTGAATGGGTAAGAAAACCATTTTGAAAACTTGTTAATCCATCCTCGAAACGGTGGTTCGTAGCAATTCCGTTCTAGGCTAATTGCTTCGCAGATATCTGCGGGTTGGGAACCACTGTTTTACACTAATATGTGGTTTAATAAAAACGGATCTATGCAAATATGTACAGTGAACGTACGCGGTCCCCACTTTCGCGGATTCGCACTAATGTTGTGACATATCTTCAACATTCGCGATGCTTATTCGCAATTTCGTTCTAGTTCGAATGCGAATACAGTGAATTTCGTTTATAACGACCTCGGTTATAACGACAATTCGGATATTACGACGTAAACTTTAATCCCCTTGATTTACGCATTGTTTTTCATACAAATTGCACCGGTTATAACGACTTCGGATATAAAGTCCGTTTCGGTTATAACGACTCATTTCTTGAAGAAATCCAGTTTAGATTTCGGTTATAGCGACGATTTTTTCAAGAATTTGTATTTTTTTAGCATGGAATATTAGGACGTAGGATTAAAAGCGCTAACAACAACAATATATGTACCTTTAAATCGACCGGCTCAGACAAAAATTCCACAGCATTTTTTATCCTCGCGGACTAGTGTTTCCGAATCACATTTCTTTGATTCGTTGCTTATTTTTGTCATAGTAAAATTTCACGGGTATGTATGTTGTATGTATGTATGTTTTTTTTTTGTAATTTCTGTTTCGTTGTCCTGCAATTTCCATACGAGTGCCGATTAACAGGATTTTTAAGCCCTTTAAGCAAATTCACAAGTGAAGATTAGCAATAGCTAAAGGCTAGATTCAGAAACTGCTCTATTCTAAGTCAACACAATAATAATTTACAACCAACAGTTTACAAGAACAAAAACACGATAGTGGACTTGGATAAGATTTTAGAAACGATTATTTCAGCTCAAACTACTCGCTTAGTTGGGGTGTTTGCCGACAATTTTGAAACGGTAAGCTCAATTGACCAGAATCGTTCGATCATTTCTGAACGTAGTGACTTCCTGGACGGCGAAAAGAAATAATCCCCAGTTACCTTATTGCTTAACCTTCCGGCGGGCGCAATAATAATCCTAACACGATCGGGCGCAATAAAAGTCCTAAAACACGTTTGGGCGCAATGCATCTGACAGATTAAGTGCAGAAAAAAGGATGAAACTAAGTGTCTGTATGTTTTAGACTCTTATTTATTGTTGCATTGTCTTTTTGACACAGTTCTACGAAATTTTAGAAACAAATACTGGCTCACAAAGTTTGATGCCCTTCACATTTTCAATTTTCTAATTTTCCCCTTTCAATCGCTTCAATATTTAAAAAACCTCCAACAACTCGACCGCTTAAAAAATGTGAGCTTATTTTACTAAAAACACACTATTGAACGATTTGGTAAACCTGAGAGTCAACACAACGTTATTACGCAATGTGAAGAGTATAACAAGTGGACATTTTTATAGAAAAGAAGAAAATAACACAATCGGGCGCAATACATCTGAGAGAATATTTCATCCCCTCCCGCCCCTCAGACATATGGTAGATAGAAACTGAAAACTGCTTTGGATAGCTGATCGATAAAGATTAAGCTACTGTGAGTTTCAGATCTCTCCCTTGTCGTATCTTTGATTCGCGCAACAAAAACTGGTCACTTAATCTGTCAGATACATTGCGCCCGCACGAAGGTTAAACAAATTATTAAAATTAAAAGTTTTGGGAAACTGATACATTTTCACCGATTCTAGTCGATTTTGCTAAGCGTTTTTCTTAGTTACAACTTTAATCAAATGTGTAATGCGTGGTAAGCATGAACTATCTTACTTTCTCGTGATAATTAAACATAGGACCTGTCTAGATCCAGGCAAGCCTCATTTCCGGTATTGACCCCTACGAGAATTATCCATAAAAGCTAAACGACTATTGATAAAAACAATTGTTTGATTTTAAAGTTGATAGACGAACTTTTCAACAAACTGTTCACTGTAATTCACTGTAAAGCGTATGTCGACGACAATAGCCAAAAACGCTCTGCGCTGTGGCACATTTTGTTAGAATGGAGAATAAATTTTAAGTGTTCAGGTTTGTATGATAGGTGCATTTTTACGTGTTCTTAGACAGTGTAATAATAATGGATTGTTTTAATGTAGATTACTTTTTTCGCGCTTCTTAAATCTTACCGTTGTGCTTTAACTGATGTAACATTGAATAAAATTCCATCAAAGTCACAAAAACTTACAGAACCTGAACTGTGGTCCTCTAATAGCAGACTTAAAACATGTTTCCTGTTTGCATGTTCCTCAAAGATCACCTACATCAGGGATTCCAAGAGAACCCTTCAACTGTGTCTACCCGCCTAAACTATCAAACATATTCCAGTTGCTAATTGCAATGTCTGAAAATTTCTAACAAAATGAGCCAAATTAGGTGAGTAAGTTCTGAGTTGAAAAAACAGAAAACTAAGTCAAATTTCCCGAAAAGTAAATTTTAACTCTACCATTTAATCAGCTCATGTAATCCGTATTTCAAAAATGCAACATTTTTTTTTGTTAGTCAGTAAAAAAAAAAAACATTTTTTTGTCACCTTTGTCGGGTAGCCTTTCGTAAAATAGAATGGGTATAGACGCATTATTAACCAAAGCTGCAGATAAAAGCGAAGGATCAAACTTGTTTAAAAATGAAATCATTAAAAAAAAAATAATTCTCCTTAGTAGTTTCATGACGTAATAAACTTTCTTTTGTAACTCCTCGAAACCTTATGAGTCATGACAAACTGGTCTAAATTAATTTTCTGGAAAAGTCTACTGTACCAGAAAAAATATTTCCGGGTATACAAACTATTTTTCTCAGATACCTTAAAACTTAATCGAGACTCATTCCGGTTATATTTATATAATAATTTTACTAGCTATATATTCCAACTAAAAAATATACTGTCCGGATATAACGACATTCGGATATAACGACCATTATTCCCAGGTCCCTTCGCCGTCGCTATAACCGAATTCTACTGTATATGAAAAGGAAACTAGCATTAAATTTCCGTGATCGTTTTAAACACATCTCCTCTCCTCCCTCCTCCTTTATTTTTTATTTTTGGAGGAGTAGTAAGCGCGAATATGGACACTGCTTTGAAATTTTCTCCAATATTTCATGAAATGATTGAAACCGCCCGGAAACCGGAAGCATAAACTATACGTGAATGTTTACATTTTCCCCAGCCAAAGACCTGAGCTGATTTGAAGTGGTGGATCCAAATGCTTCCTTTACGATTAGCAATCAGGTAGAAAAATTCACTTCAACATTGCCGAATACTTCCTCAAGTTATCTCACACGATATCAGCCATCGCGCAGACAGTTTTCTCAATCAGATTACATAGGCAAACGTTCACTGTCTATGAGTCACATGTGCACACAACGTTTCTCCACACGGACGGAAAATATTTCGGGAGCGGTTTTTTTTGGAGAGCAATTTCGCTGGGAATATAGCCCATGTTATCGTTATCGATATATTCAGAAAAATTTTTTTTAGAGTGTTTGATCTTAGCACCTTGACTCTCTGAGAAATCTCTCTGACACTCGTACAAATGGGAACTTTAGGGGATTTAGGACCTCGAAAGGAAGGCTCAAGCGAAAATCAAGCTTTCCCATAATTTCTCGGAAGTCCACATTTTTGTTCAAATTTTCTGGATAATATGGATATGTAATTGTTATATCTGTGTACATAATACTCGCATAATAATTTTCATCCCCGCAATTTTCTGTCGACGTCGTCATCATCTGTCAAATGGCGAACAACTATAGAGTCGAGAAGACGACCTCAAAAAGAGTTCTCATTCTTGGCGCAGAAATAGAGTAGAAAAACAACGAATAGAGTACGAGTATATGCAGCAGCAATAAAGTTCTTGAAGAACTTCACTTTGCCTTCATTTTTCAATGGCCATCTATATGTCTTTCTGGCTAACGTTGACGGCTTTTTCAACACTCTATTGCATTGTACACTTGTTCCGGATTTTTATTTAGTTGTTGTTGTTTTTCCTATTTTTCAACTACCTTAGGAAAATTTTTGTATTCATGTATGTATATTTGGCGAGTTGCTTGTTGCAAACTTTACAACAAGTAAAAAGACAAAATTCTTGAAATATATAATATATATAGCATTCATAAGTGTGGACCTAATTCTTAATGGAACGTGTATAACACATTTAGCAACAAAAGGGTGAAAGCTCGACGGCGTCGCGGCACCTAATTTTACAGCCCTTACGCGGACGACAAGCATCCTCTTCTCTTACTCCTTTACAATATGTGTAGGCGAGTTCTTGTTCTTGTACAAGTTAGAAAACTTGTACAGGAACGTATTTTTTTATTATCCTGTTTCTATTATTGTTGCAAAACTTGACAACTGAAAATCACAAAGTAAAACAAAAATGCAGGTCTAGATCGTGTCAATGGGTTGTTTTGTCGACACTTATCGTTTCATTATAATAGTAGTACGGCTGCATCTGTAAGAAATTTTGCTATGGCTACAACACACAGTGCCATGTTATTTTAAGGATATGTGGGACAGTAAATAAGGTTGAGAATGAAAAATATGTTGTACTGAATTGTATGTGTAAGGCACTTACTCGTTTAGTCATTTCGAGTTTTTGTACCAACAATTGTGTAATATTTTTTGTTTAACCAAAGTTTAAAATTTGTTTTTTTTTATTATCAAGCCGGAATTAGATGATATTAAGATTTACCTTTACAGTACGTGAACAATTAAAACAAGGCGTGCATTATTTCGACTATCTTTAAATATTTTTTTTTGTAGCGGGCACCATGTGCGTTATCATCCACTTCCGACTTGACGTTGACTTATGGGCCACCTTGTAGATATAAATTTATATTTGGGATCAATCATAGTGAATCTATACAACTTTCACCATAATTTAAATATAAAACTCAATTCAAAACCTCCAATTAACTAACTTTGGGATGAATGACTTCCGCCATGCGGTTGATCAGTATAGCTGGTACTCGCTCATAAAAGACAAAAAATCTAAGTAACTTAAATAAATTATGGGTATACGAAATCATATTTTCTTTTTAGACATATTAGCCCAGGGGTGTCAAACTCAAAACCTGGCCTGGGCCTAATTTCATTGCCTGCAGGATTGAGCAGGCAGCAGGATACACATTTCGAAAGCGCTTATAGAAAATTGTTTTCGAAATTTTATCACAGGATATTTATTTTAAAATATGAGTATAAATCTGAGTAAAGTAAGAAAGTTTGGACAAGAACTTAAAACGACAAAATTTGGTCAGCAACCGCTATGTGTGAATTAATTTCTGCCAAATTTTAGACAGCTGAGCACAACAATAGCGACGTTTTTTCGTATCGCGGTTAAATCTGAATCGAAAAAAACGATCGCGATCCGGTTAAGACCAAACAGCTGACATTTGACAGTTTTTGCGCATCTTTGACTCACTTCCGTCGACTTATTTTTTAGATGTGGTGGATTTTATCACAAAAGATGATTTCTCATTATGAGACAAACTTTCACATTTGGTTTGAAAAACAAAATTCCCTTATATTTCCCCTATGCGTCATGTGATTCCTCTATAAGCTTTATCCCGTGTAGGTTAGTTACACGCGTGAACTATACCTGGGTAAGCGTAATTTGTTTTTTATATTAGGTGTGTTTTTTGGTTATCCCGTGTATGTTTGGGTAACGAAAATTCATATAAAAAAAATACAGGTGGGTCAGCTGGCATTTTTTTATATGGAGTTTCCTTACTCAAACGACACGGGATAACCAAAAAAAAACACACCTATGAAGTTCTACCCAAACCTACACGGGATAAACATAATAAAACGAACCTTTTGTAGCATACTGATCATCAGGTAGTCTAAAATAACCTTGGGGACCAAAATTGTTCGGCTGACATAAATTAAGTTCAGACAGAGAAGTGTTTGTTTGTGATGTGGTGAGAAACAAACGCATGCACCAGTGAAGATTGATAATTTAAAACGCAAAAAAATCGGCTAATAGGCTGAAATTGGTATGTTAAGTAAAGTTCACATTCAGGTGGTCTCCTCGTACCAAATGCCGTATTTCTGGATCTTTTAAGTCTTGTTTTCAAATTTAAGTTTATTTTCCAAAAAATTTCAATCCAAGGTGTACTTGTTCCATAAACTGAAAATGTAAATGCGAATTATGGGAAACAGATTAGACGCGTTGAATGCTGCCGAATGTGTTTCAAGCGTTATATTGCAGCCGTGGCACATATAACTATCAGGCAGTCAAAATATCTTTCTGAATCGAATTCGGACGCAAAACAATTTCAGGAAGGAGTTTTATATTTTCCTGCAAAAAAGGCTGCCTTAAACAAATGTATGTATGTATGTATGTATGTATGTACATACTTCAAATAACCGTCAGGAAATTGTTTGTACAGAGAGGAAGATTTCTAAAAATATAATTTAAGCTTGCATGGCACCGACTTCTTGGTGAGTTTTAGTAAATTTCTTCGACCCGATTTCCAATTTTTCCATTTTTACGCTATTGTGCTGATACACAATTATCTTCGAAATGGCCGCGGGCCGCGAGTTTGACATGCCTGTATTAGCCAAACACTGCTTACATTAAATGGTTCTTAACTTTTTTTTTTAAATTGCAAAACAGTATGAAACCTGTACGATGACATTCATCGTTTCATCCGTTTCAATGCAATGTGTATGTCTGCAAAAAGTGTTGTCTTTTTTTCTGCGTGCTATGAACAAATCCATCAATCCAAAAATCATCAAATAATCACACAATGAACCAATCGTTGATTTAAATTTAAAATTTGTTTTCTAACATTCGTTCGACCATTCACTTGAAAGAGTATAAACTAACGAAAATCTGTAGCAAAAAAAGAAGCGAGCCTTCGTGTCAAGGTTTCACCACCAATCAGTTTTACAGATATTTTTACAATAAAATGCTGAACCATAAGACCAAACGTTACAGAAAGATGAACAGTGCGAAGAAAAAACCATCACAGAGTCAGTGAGTGAGTTAAAGTAGGTACTATTGGGCATCGAAGAAAAAAAGACGATGTGTTTCAGCATTAAATTTGACCTACAAATTTCTGAGATTAGACCGACAAAAAGTTATAGTGGATAGCGTATCTTTTTTTAAACTATCCGATTTTCTCCCTCTACCTTTGAAAATGCTGAAAAAAATCATCACATCTGTAAAAAGTGTGTACGGATGCAATCAAGAAGACATAGTGACAACCTGCGATCTTTTTTATAATAATATACCTTAGAGAAAGCATAGCAACCCATGCCATGCGTTAGTCCAGAGTGGCTATGTGATCACACAACCCATATGTGTTTGACTCCAAATTTATTACACTACACTCTACGAAATAATTCAAAATATTGTCGAAGCAATTATTAAACCTTCTGTCGCCGCCTACGAGCAATTATGCCTGAGGTGTAGCTGAATCTTCTGTGAAATCAATCTTATTTTTTGATGAGATCTAATTTTAGTTCTAGACACAGTTTACATACTATGTCTTACTATGATACGCCGTTTTTTTTTCGTTTCTTTTGACATAGTTTATATTTCGCCAAACGTTTGATCGCATTTGTGGCTGTCAGTCCTCTTTGAAATATATGGAAAGGGGTGGAAAATATTGTTGAACGATATATTTCACCAAGATATAGTACCAATGGTCTGTCTGGATCTATACGCCAACAGAAGGGTTAAATATCACGTCGACATTTTAAGAGAGTAACAAATATTACGCGGATTTTATATTCATAATTGTAAACAAAAAATTGACATTTGTATAAAATTTTCACGCATACTATGAACTTCAATAGTGTGAAAACGGTACCATTTTTATTTTCTGATGCCCACTCTGGACTAACGCATGCACATGGGTTCCTATGCTTTCTCTAAGTAATACACTTATTAGCTGTATCTTTCTTTACTTAATTTCTGGCGTCCGAAAACACAGCTATATGACGTCATTTCATTTATATCCTGACCTAAAATGAAAATATAATATTTTATTAGTATTCGATGCATTTCACTGCATTTCACTACATTTCACCTACACAAAAAAATGAACATTGTAGTTTGACTGCCTATTCAACGAAGGCAGTTGAGCAGACTTAAGAAAATACTGATAAATTGCTAGTAATTAACGCTGGTATTGAAGCATGTTGCGAAGATGATAGATATGTATTAATGCCTTTGTACTTTTGGTATATGCAATTTAAAAGTGAACGATGCGCCAATACAAACTATACAAAATAGAGAAGACCGACATAAGCACATATCTGAATAAATAACCACATCAATCACAAAAAAAAGAGATTTGACACCCTCATTTAACTCTGTCAAATTTCACAGATAAAATTTAATGGCGATTTTGATTGCTGTTAGATACAATGAAAATACATATTTACAAAATACATACATATATTCATGCTGCTATAGAGTGTGCTCTAATAAAACATATTTGTATGCACTTACACATATAAAAATACTCATATCGCCAGTATAATGATACCACGCTTTAGGCTTGGCTTACGCAATAGAGAAATGGAAATTCTGAATTAGGTAATTAGACAAAAAGGGAAATACTCGTGGATATAATCATTATTACATGAAGCGGTCTAGCGTAATAGTATGAAATTGGTTGCATGTTTGTCAACAGAGCTATCGTAGTGGAAAATTACTTTAGAAAAAATGTTCTCAATATTTTTTTTTTATTTAGACCAAAGTTTGGATGATATGCATGCACATTTCGATTGGCACAGGAAAGTAATGTTTTACTCATTTCAAATTGATTTTAATGACGTTATAAAGCAGCATAGGATCACAGTATTAATGAAGGGCAGTGCTTCCCAATCTTTTTCAGTTCGTGGTTCCGCCCCCCTTGCGAGGTTTGCTGATCCTGGCGCCCCGCCCCCGCGAAAATGTTGCCCAAAACCTAAAAATTACCATGGACAAGGAAAGCTTTTAATTTTGGACGTAAGTTCCGAATCTATTTTCGCAATTAAAATTGTTTGAACATTTGTTTGCGAGTGTAGCCCATATTTTGGAACTACTGGAAATTTGTATCAAATCACCGGAGCGACCAAATTCCGCAAGTTTTTTTTCTACCACAGATCATTTTATCCATACCAGTTGTTCCCAATATTTTTCAGTCCGTGCCCCCATTGTTCAATAATTTCTCAATCCTGCATTAAAAAAGCACAATTGTTTGTTAGTGAAGCCCAATTTTTTGAACTTTTGGACATTTTTGATAATTATGCAACATGATTTCCGTCGGAAGTTCGACTGTCGCCATAACCAGACTTATTTTGACATGTATATGTCTTTGCGGAGGCTACCTGAGAATTACTGGGTGTCGTTCCATGAAAAAGCGTCACGAAAAACTGTAACGAAAACGTTTAACGCTTAAAATCGACCTTCCCGTAGTTCGATCTTCACCAAATTTGGTATACATTATCCTTTGATCGCTCTGAGTCAGAATCGCCAATCACGATTTCGATAAGTTGCGGGAATAGCGGTAAATTCGCCATTGAAGCGAACGAAAATTCATCTTTCAATTGGTTCTCCTGGCTCTCCCCGTTGACCGATTGCGACGAAACTCGGATGGAAGTTAAGTGGTGCGATCCTTAATATTTTGGTGCCAGCACTTCTTATGAGGAAGATGTCCTTGGAGACAAAATGTCCTTTTTTTTGTGGGAATGCATTATAGACGCTATGTATAAGGATGTGGATATCAAAATACAGAATCCGTTGCGACTAGTCTTCTAAAATCACGACAAGTTGATTTTGAGTTTTGTTAAAGGATATTACCACCAAAAAGGACCTTTTCCAGCATAGGAAACAGAGTATGGGCATTATGGGTGTCGTTCGAAAGGTGATATTTGAGAGACTGTATTTAATCGGTTTCAAAATAATTAAAAAAAAAAAAAAATGAAAAAAATCGGATGTCCCAGGGAGGACTTGAACCATGGTCCAAACCGTCGTCAAAAAGTCAACAACGACCACCAAACCGCCTTGACCACACTGCACCTTATTAGTACGAATAACTTTAGTGATCATCATCTGGTCTATAGCCACCACACAGTACAGTATAGTTAGGTGGAGACGTGCAACGGATGCCTGGTACAATTGCAAATGGCGAGCAGATATAAATTGAACTTTCGATTGCATGTGCGTGCACTTACGAATTTGCCACATGGAAAACGCACGCGTAAAAAGGAGGCATCCAAAATGCATACGATTTATCGCGTAAATTTACGAAGAGTAGAAAATCAATAGTCGTTTTAGTATGATCACCAAAATCAAAAGAATGTTCAGGTTACTAAATAAAAAAGAAAAAAATAACGCCCATGTGGCGACTCGAACCCGTCACCCCATGCACCAGACACCTATCATCTAACCTACTCGGCTGTGCCGACCTCCATGATGGCAAGTAAATCTAGCGAACATCAAAGATTATCTCGCACTGGTCGGTGCATGCAGCCAGAACATAATTGCCATTGTCGTCGTCGCCGTCGTCGTCATCGTCATCATCAGTTGAAGAGCTTCTGGGCAACGGAAGAATGATATTGTGTGTTCGGAACATTGTGGGACGTTGGTTGACAGTGGTTGTACAGCGACTGAACGTTGAATGTTGAAATGAAACAGTACGTAGCAGTGGTTGTACAGTACGTACGTTCGTACGTTCATGTGATGATTGCTAGATTTATCGTGTCAACCTGTAGTCGATGTAGCCTGGTTGGACATCCGCCAAGCTTGGTGCGCAGGGCAATGTGTTCGAGTCCCCACAGCAGCATATTTTTATACCCTATACCCATAAGATGGTATAGGGTATATTGTTTTTGTTACGACGATTTATGTAACACCTCAAAGGAGCCACCTGAGGTATGGCAAAGTATATATATAAATGATCAGGGTCGGTCCCTGATTCGAATAAGCCATGTCCGTCTGTCTGTCTGTCTGTCTGTCCGTCCGTGTGTCTGTCAGTTCGCACGATAACTCCCGAAATAATGGAGCTAGCGTTTTGAAATTTCGGTCAGATGATTGCTTTGATAAAAGCTTGGATGGTATTGAAAATGGGCCAAATCGGACCAAGGGTTCCCCTACCTCCCATACAAATGACCCCTCCGTGATAGTGTAATTCGGCCATATTTTTCGACAGAATGTCGCTAGGGACCTGAAATTTTCATCAATGCCTAATTGTGACTTATGCTTGAAGTTAGTGGAAAGTTGAGAAGGTCTGCCTTCCCCTACCCCTACATCCCCTACAAAGCAATATTCCGCCATATCTTTTGATAGAATGTCCCGAAAAACTTGAAATTTATCGCAAATGATAGCTGCTGGATGCCGTTATAAGATATTAAAGATGTGCGAGATTCAGCCCATCTACCCCTCCCCCCTTAAAAAAAATTAAATTGAATATTTTCGGTTTTACGCGCATTCTAGGTCTGTACATGGGTATAGGGTATACACTCATCGTGCTATTCGCACGATTAGAACTCGGTCTCGTTTTTTTTATTAGTGTCCAAAACATTTTTTTTAGCCTGGTGATAATTATATATCATATAATTATATATTATATATAACATAGTAAAACAAGTGTGATTATTTTAAGGAAATTAGGATGTGTACGTTGTGTTGTTCCGTGACAAAATGTGACATTGTAAAACATAGCGAAAACCTAGCGAAGCTTTAAGCCTTTCAGTGGTTTGATCATTGTTAAATTTGGTATACATTTTCCTTTGATCGCCCTTACAAAGAATCGACAGTCACTGCTGAGTTGCGGGAATAGCGGTAAATTCGCCGTTGAAGCGAATGAAAAGTTATCTTTCAATTGGTTCTCTTGGCTCCCCCTGTGGAGCGATTTGGATGAAGTTAAGTGGTGTGATCCTTATTATTTTGGTGTCGACACTTGTTATGAGAAAGATGTCCCTGGACAAAAAAGGTCCCTTTTTCTTTAGGAATGCATTATAGTCGATATGCATATCAAAATACAGTATTCGGTGAGTTGAGCCCTTTAACCCTTTCGCTCCCAATGATGTCATATGGCATCATGAAAATTAATGATTTTTCATAGAAAATGTAAAAAATAAATTTAAACTTTTTGTGTGGTATTAGACTCTCCCAATAGTGTAATACCTGGTTGATTTTTTCCAACGTGAAATTTTTGGTTTTGGGATATTATTTTTAATGAAATTTTAGAGAAGGTTTGACGATTGTCGTAAAGCCGAAAAACTGATTTATCCATTTCCCCATATTTCCTGATAATAATCATTTTATGCAAATCATTTTAATGGTTTTATTTTGTAAAGAGGTTGTTGTAAGAGAAAATAAAAAGATTTTTCGATTTTTTTTTTAGGAAAACCCTGTAAAGTGGTTTTGCATGAGCATGATGCCATATGGCATCATTGGGCGTGAAAGGCAAAACAGCAAGTCCCCTATTCATATAAATGCTAGTTGCTTGCTGTATGGGAGGCACCCTTAGTTTTTATCCGAATGAGTTAATTTTTGGTGGGTGGGGTGATTATGAGCTCCGATCGCAATAAACCAAAATTTAGCACTCTGCTGTAATTTTGGGGGAGTTATGGACATGTTCCTTCGCCAAATTCAAATGGGGGGATAATGGGGGTCGTTGATCGGAGCGACTCAATGTTTCTTCCAAAATAATATTGAACTTATTGTGAATACTTGTACGAAATTTTACGGCTGAACTAACATTCTTTCAAGAGTTATGGGGCTTTTAAAAAATGTATAAAATGAAAAAGTTCTAATTTATTTTTAAGCTAGCGCCGAATCAGTGAATAGATCTCTAATGTGTTATATATCATTGCAAAGATAATTTTATGTAGTTTTTTTTCGTTCTCAGACTATTTTCCTATATCTTTTGTCGTTTTTGAAATACTCGCAAAAAATCGAAGAATGACCCCTATTTCCCCCTTTCCCCCTTTTTTAAGGTTGCGGACCGCCAATCGGTTCGCACTTTTTTTCCCATAATCTGGGGGTCGTCACCAACCATTCTGCAAAAAAATTTCCATTGTCGGATTTTTGCCGACCAAATATCTCATTTTTCACACGGAAATAGCTAAGTGCCCTTTCAGTCCCAATGATGCCATATGGCATCATGCTCTAATTTGTTAACTATAGCGCTTAAAATTTTTTTTTTCAAGAAAATATCATAAAAGATGCCTACTGAACGACATAATGTTGTTAGAAAAATTATCCGCTTAAAATCCATAATTTGGGCATGAAAGGGTTAAAAGCACCACAAGTTCATTTTGGGTTTTCAAAGAATATTATGTACATATGTACCACCAAAAAAGACACTTCTCTAAGGAAACTGAGAATGGGCATTATGGTTGTCGTTCGAAAGTCGATATTTGGGGTACTGTATGCAGGGCCGGATTTCCCATATGGGCAACCTGGGCAGCTGCCCGGGGCGGCAAATTTTGAGGGGCGCCAAATATTTGAAGCTTTCTTTTGGTTTTACATTTTATGATATGAAAGATGGACTTTGGCTCAAAGAGCGGTTGACATAATTAGGAAAAAATGATAATTGCTTTCTAAGTTATTCTAGCTAGGTGACGCCTTAATCCAAAAAACGCAAAATTCTGCTGGAAATATTCATTCCGAAAGGGGTAATTTGGTTAGACTAGAAGTGACCTAGACTATCTAGGCTAGGCTTTACTTTGAACAAGGACAGAGATGTGACTGTTCAATTTTACATCCGACAACGGAGTTTGTGTCCATGTGACACAGGATATCTGTGTGTCATGGTCATTGGTCCCCAATCCTAAATAAGAATGCTTACATTTTAGATAACAATATTTCAAAGGCTCGTTTAAAACTGGTACTGTCCAATCAGAATCTTTACATGGTACACGGGTCATGGGTACGGATTTTTGGTGAGCTGTGGTACAACGGACCCGAGCAGCATAGGAAAGCCCTTAGTATTTTGTGGATTGATGACCACTCGGCCGGAGTCGCATTGCTGACTAGTATGCTCAAGGACCCTCATCCGGATGTGAGAAGCAGCACTACAAATCGCTTTAAGCTGATGGTCAAATGAATCTGGGGTATGCACGTCTGAATTCAGCGTGAGAGTTAACGTTTAAGGTGGCCGAAGGAAGATCGGTCACACCTGCTATTGGGAAGTCTTTAGCAAATAGTGTACCTCGGCGATGGGTTTGCTCAGGGGACCACGGTACCTTCCTATCTCGAGGTGGCTGGAGGTTATTACCTAAACTGGAGTTGCGGCCCGAGTTTGGGTTTCAGAAGGTGAGTGTATGCATCGGACGAATAAATCCCAATTTGACAATTAGACCCTGTCAATAAAACGCCGAATGTCAAAACAGTCCGATGGAACCATGTGGAAAGAGCGTAATTGCTTAGGCACTGCCCTAGCGGTATGGTCCTGTAGATGACTCTCTATATTCAATTTTATTGGAAGCCTCAAGCAGCTTTCGGGTGTAACAATCAATTAACTTCTGAACCTACATTGGCGGCGAGCTCTTGATTTCACTACGAGCGTTCTAAAATACTCCCTTCGTAAATCGCCTCCAACCATTTGATAGGATCCAGTCATGCTTCCATTTTAAAAGATTTCAGATAGAGCTTAAGTAGTTTTTTTTTTTTAACGGAACGTACCGTCTTTGGCTTGTCGCAGTCAATAAACAATCTAGATCATTAGCTGAATTGACGCACCTGAAGAGTTTTTGCTTGGTTTATAAAAAACAAGTTTTATTTCTCCATCCCGCAAATAATGCTTCACTTTTTATTTTTTTCAACCCGTCAGATGTCTAGAAACACGTCACGTCCATTCAGTTTTTCCCTACTTTAAATTGAATGATAAGCAACAGTGACGAGTGCACGATTTGGTTTCGGGAAGGGTCCAAATCTCTCAGCATTGACTATCATTGTCTATATTTTCTACGTATGTGTTCCATCGTGTGAATTGGTTCAAATTAATTTTTCACAAATTTTAGGTTTAAATTGTCATGTTTTTAGTGTAGAAAAACTAAAAATTCCACTGGCAATAAATCATTTAAGATAACAAAAAATCAGCAAAGCGTATAAAAGCTGTGCCTAATGACTTTTGCTGAATAACATGGCGAGCTTACATCTCGAAATTTTTGTTAAATTTATTTTTGATCCCAAAAATTTAAAAAAAAGTCACGAAATCGGAACTTAGGTTAATTACATTGGACAAAGAACATCTCAAAATACTACGAGGTGTGACAATGAGAATGCTTTTTAAATACTTTCTGAAAGGACCTCTGATGGTTATCCGTAACCAGCAAAACAAACACATGAGTTACTGGAAAAAAATGAAATGTTGATATCAGATACGTCCTTTAACGTTACCATATGATATGTGTATGCGACTCCTATTACTTTCAAGCTGAACTACTGGCAGAGGGCGGCAATTTGCCTACTGTCCAGGGGCGACATACAGGTTAAATCCGGCCCTGACTGTATGTAATCGGTTTTAAAAGATTTTTGGGCTTCTGGAGTGACAAGATAACGGGTGATGCAATGTGGATTATTTTGTAAGCAATAACGTAGACATATACATGATCTAAGATTTTTCCCCTAAGGGAAAACTTCTCGGTGTTTTTTGGTGTGGATTTGGATGTTTACGGCCTTTTTTGGCTCAGCGATACGTCGATAAGTAAAGAAGTGCTACGACTGAAGCTACCACAATCTGGAGTTGTTCTGATAAATAGATTATTTCAGCACGAGCCTAGACGTCAATATCAAGTGATTTCGGCCTAAAATGTTTTCAGTGGTCTTTTGGTCAGAGTATAAAAATAAATTCATTATTACAGCAATATATAAGCTGTACTCACGCCGCGCCCCCTTCCCAAACCCTCACGCCTCCCCAGGCGGACGCGCCCCACATTTTGGGCATCACTGATCTATTCAAATACTAGCTGGCTATGGTGCGGTTCATATCAGAAGCGTGAGCTTCGTAATTTCAATCAGCTATATCAAGTGATTTTTTATTTTTTTCTTGGCCTAAAATATTCTCAACGGTGTTCATCATCATCACGGATTTAGTAGCAGCGATTATATAATCTAGAAAATAAAATGTTTGGCCATTTCGCAACACTTTGCAACAACTCCTAGAGGATTTCAAAAGAAGTTCGTGTCAGAATGATGGTTTTGAAGCAATCCATAATTCATAAACGGCATCAATATTAGAGTTGTGTCTGTGTCATTTTTAGTTCCCATTATTTTAAATTTGGTACTTTTACGCACGTTCAATGTCGATGAGATTCGAGTATGTCATATTTGTCTCATGAGAAAAGAAAAAAATAGAAAAAAGTAAGTCGGATCCGACCGAATGTAAATACTCGCCATATTTGAATAAAATTTTAGAGATATTTTTGTGCTAATAATTTATTCGACAGCCATATGACGTAGTGTCCTGATTCTGTTGACAATTTAAAAGGACAAGAGATAAATACTTAAAATCGGCCGATAGCTGGTAAATTGTGGTAGTAATTAATATCGTTTGCACATAACAGTATACGATGTATAGAACCAATGGTTTTGTCATATTCAATTGTTTTTGTGGGCGAAGTAATTTTTAAATTCGTCACCTCTCTAATTTTCATAGGCCTCGATTACGACGAGTTTACTCACTTGAATGTAGAATTTCATAGGTAAACTGACGTATTTGCTAGTAAAAAAGCATTAATTAGGCCCGAATTTTAACAATTTAACTTAAATAATTTGCAGCTTCTAACGAGGCCTAATTGACCGAATTAGAGACGACTTACATAAAAAATCAACCAATGACTCTACGTTATTAAAATACAAGATCGGCTGAATATTACCGCTGTCTGTAAAAAATGCGGGAGAATCCTACACAGCCAGTTCCATGTTAAACAGAAAAATAAAGAAACATCTTTTTAGGAAAAAAGCGCACTTTTGGATAAACCTCTATTGTAACAAGTATCGCTAATTTTACAGGGCAACATCCCAGATACACGCGATTCGCAAGATAATATTGTACTCATAGAACTTACACTTTCGTGTTAGTCGCCTCTTTCATATTTCTTCTTCAAATCATAGATCAATGATTACGACCCATTTTTTACATGAACTTGAAAAATATGGACTTTGCACATCTGGATATTTCCTTCCACACCAGAAGGCCAAGCATTCATCAAAACTACTGTAAAACTTTCCACGCATTCAAAAGAAAGATTCTGTAAAATATCGTTACAAATATCCCTAACTCTGCCTTATTTTTTCGATAAGTTGAACAGAAGTATCTAGGGGAGGCTTTAAGCTGACCAGACGTACAGCATTTTGCTGTACAGTACAGTATTTCGACTTGTCGTACAGCACTGAGAAATGTACAGCAAAGCGTACAGCATTCTGAATGTCACACAATGAAACCTAATTCACTACAGAATAAGTTCCTTGTTGAGGCCTGTGGTCAAACCGCCTGCTTTTAAGGTGTAAAGTTTGACACCTATACCACTTAGAGCGACCGCACACTACAAACTTTTAATCGGCCGATAGTTTGATCGTTCTTCTAATTAGCACGAGACCATATGCGTTCAAGTGTGCGCACTTAATGGTCTCGTGCTGATTAGAAGAACGATCAAACTATCGGCCGATTAAAAGTTTGTAGTGTGCCGGCGCTCTTACGATCCATATTTAGCGAGATAATTGCACTTTCAAGTTTGACAAATGCTCATTTCCGATACCTCGGGAACCTCTGAAACTCTGAACTCTCTGAAATTTTGCACACACTTGTAGAAGCTACGTCGCGCTCATATTTTCTCCCAATTTCACGGCCCACCTATCAGCGTTCGGAAGTTAAAGGTGCCCAAAACGCACTTGTGAGTTTTCTAATCCAAAACGTACTGTCCATATGTGGTGTACATTTCAAGGCTGTAGCAGCCAAGGTTCAGAAGTTAGTGCTACCGAAAGTTGCGATTTTAAATCATTTTCCGCATCACAAAACGATGAAAAAATCAGCCAATGCACTTTATCCGATTTCTTTTCAACCACTATAGGAAAATGTATACTAAAGAAAAAAATTCGGCATAAGTTTTACCTTACTTTACCTTAAAGTCCATTTAAAACGAAGTTAAGAGCCCATAGCGTCGGGATGGCACCATTAATATAACGACGCAGAAATGCATACTCTCCTCCAGGAATAATGCAACCAGATTTAGGTAAGATTTATACATCTGGCTCCTCCCTAGGATTATCCCTAATGAGAACCGGATAAGGCGAGTTGGGAGCGAAGCGGGCGGTGAGTCGAAGGCAATTCATAAGATTTAGACTTCGTCCCGTGGAACCCGTGTCTGTCGCGCTTTTAGGAATATGCCTACATTTTTACGACGTAGTGCTGCTACAGTTAAGGCGAGGTGCGAGCGAAGCGATATGTGAGGTAATGGAAGGCAATTTGTGGAATTTAGACCTATGACTCGTCCGGATGATTACTTAGATCCTTTAGCTCGCCCTTTACTTGGCTCACCCTTGCTCTATCTTTCGCGCATTACACAGTTCGCCAACTTTTTTGCTTACGCCGATCTCGGACCTGGAAATATGGCTGAGGATTTTGTCTGAAAACCGAATTCCCTAAGTATGTGTACAGCACTGGGGCTTCGGGAGTCTGCTCACCTTAGTCTACTATATACATGACCAAAATGCTATAAAGGCCTTCATTCGACAAAAGACTAGTTGAACTTTTGGGCTGTGGAGACTGAAAACTGCAAAATGTGAAGAAACCGTAACTTTTGCAAATTAATGACTGTGAGATGAAAATTCTGTCGATAATTCGTTATAGTCGAACACAAAGTCGTCATAAAGTTACAAAACTGGTATGTCATAACCAAGTGTTCGTTATGGCCGCGTTTCGTTATATCCAAACACAGAATTCGAAACGGGACTTCTGAATTTGTTTGTTATAGCCGAGGTTTCGTTATAACCGAGTTCCACGTAAAATAAAATACTTAAAACCTCTAGAACTCTGTTAATTAATTCAAAAATTAATTCTTTTTTTTAATGATGCCTTTCTGTCATTCCTTATAAATGATTAATGTTCAACAATTTGTCTGTGAGTTTCGCCCTGCATTCATTTTTAACATTCAAACTAAACACAATTTAAACAATTCGATTCACCTTTGATGAAATCAGCACAAAGTGTTCTCATTTCCAATATTATCATTTCACAGAAAATCGAACATAGGTAGGTATGTACGTAATTACTATACATACACCAAAACGAAAAAAAAATGAATTTTCCCCAAAAAATATTTTCAAAGCATATTTCCAATAGCTGTGTCATTTTAAATTATGAAATCAATTAATAAGCGCCCGACATCCAATTATCCAGTCTACAAAAAAAAAACTCATCCACAACCATGCGAACTTTTAAAAAGAGGCCAAATCTTCACGCAAAAAGTAACTGAAGTGAACGTGATCAGCTAATAAAAAATAATAAGTCAGTCAGTATCCGTCGAGTTTACTACTGTAATCAGGGCCGGCCCTAGGGGTGGGCGAACTGGGCGGTCGCCCAGGGCCACCACTTTGAAGGGGCCACCACTCTCCAGGAACGTTTGCATTCCGGGGGCCACCACTCGGAAAGGGCAGTTTTCTCAAGGGGCCTCCATGCAATACTCTTTTGAAATATAAGACTATATTGCAGCTAATACAAAGCGTAATAATGATGATTTTATGCGATAATAAATTAAACATTTTTGCTCATTCTCGGAATTGATCGAAAAGTACATATTACACTAGAATAACTAGTAAGCTTGAGGCGTAGGTTTTCCCTGTGCACAAAGACAATTTTGTCAGCATACATAATCGGAAATTGAATTAAGTAATTAAAAAAAACAATGCAAGCATAATGTGGACGGTTTGTTTTCTTGTTTTGCTCTAACTCCTGAGGAGCATTGTGCGCTGACGACTACCGTGTGTAATTGCCAACGTGCGATAGACCTTACCGAGTATCGATAGATACTTCTATTCCAGAAGACATACAATGAAAGGACAATTTCTGTGAGCAGTAATGAATCCCTAAATTGGTAATTTTATCATCCAACTTACGCTTTAAGTACCTATATCGGAAGTCAGTAATACCAACGAGTTTAATAGAGAAAACAATTTGTTGGTGACGAATTGACGAGAGTATTGTCTTTTTAAAATTATTTTCGAACGTATAGCTCCGCAACAACTGGACGGAGATGATGCTATAGGAGTGGTAGCAAAGCCTATATAGACGGCTTTGCTACCACTCCTATAGCGTCATCTCCGTCCGCAATGTAGAATCTTAGACGTCAAAATCAGCTTATAATTTTTGGTTATGTTCGCCAATGTTGCGCTGTTTTGTTTTTGCTTTTTATTACGCCATATGCTTGTTTTTGTTGTTTGTTCGTGTAAATCCAAAATTTAAGAGCTAAACTATGACGTCATTGTACAGGCGTATTTGAATTGAGCATGGAAAAAATAGCTGAGCTAAAAGCATCAAAAGAACTTCCAACCAGGTGAAATTCGCAGATGTCACGAGAGATATAAAAAACTTCACTGAAAAAAAGAGGCCTGCTGGAAAAAAAATTATCCCGAGTATACAGCTCACAAATGGTTAGGTTAGGCGTAATATAAAAAATATTTATATTCGCAAAAACCAACAAAAAAACCTTTGAAATGAAACATCAAGCGAGAGAATGCAGTGTGAAATACTTTTTTGAATCGCAAACTATTTTTGCGTACCAAATTTTAACAATTTTTTAAACTGAGAGTACAGTTACTTCCTAAGAAGCTACAAATATTGAATCATGGTGATTGAAATTTTACTCACAATATTTATATTAACTGTTCCCTATTTTCGAGAATTGATAAAAATTCTATCCAGAAACTAAGCTATGATAGCATTAGGTGACAAATGCACACAGTAAGAAATTTAGACGTTCGACTCCAGGTTTTTCATTAAAAAAAACAATCTAGTTTTTGTACGTTTATCCTGAAAGCCTTTTATTTCTCAGGCCCCCATTACACAGTCATATTTCTATTATAATATGTATGTCATATGCCTAAGCCTACTCGATTCATTCAGTATAAATTTTTAAACGTATACAGTAAGCGAAATCAAGTAGGCTTAAGCATATTATAATAGAAATATGGACAAATATGACTATGTACTGGAGCCCTCAAACATTTTACTGCTGCTGTTTTCTAAAATGTTTTATAATCATATTTTTGTTCTTAAAGGATATCGAAGACAAAAGATACATGATTGGGCAGGCGGGCTACACTTGTAGCCCAGTGGACTTTTATCGAAAAAGAAAATATTCGTTTCTACCATTAAAAATATATAAAACACTCTTATTGGATTGAGGCAACATTTTGACAGCTACTGAGCAGCTCGAATAAATTTGGTTAATTTCCTGAAAGGAAGTGGCATTTAAGGAAATGTTTGCTACAATTGTACTAACTAAGAGTTAATCAAATTGTAACGAGACAACTCCCTTCAAACAAGCAGCGATGTCTATAGATTTCCTTAAAATAAAGGATGTATCACATTAACATGATTGCTCATGGATAAACGAAAAAAATTGTGAATGAAAATACACAATTTAAACTATGTTGTCTCTATAACAAATTATTGTTTCGGTGTTGGTAGGGGCCATCATCATCGATTTGGCCCAGGGCCACCTGAATGCTAAGGCCGGCCCTGACTGTAATTTCGTGGATTATGAATATTAGCTCTAAAAAAAGTGTTCGCAGCCATTCAATTAATATTCAGCATTTCAGCGTGAGAGTTATGTTTTGAAAACATGAAAAAAATATTCATAAGTAGGTACACACATGATATAATGTTATACATTATGTATACATCATTATATACATGAATATATTCATATTTAAATAAAGATATCTTTTAAAGAAGATATGGTTGTTGCGGTAAACATTCAATGTGTCAAAACTCTGGATTTGGTTTTTTTTCGTTTAATAGTCAGCAATTTTTGAGATAATTCAGAGAAACAGTATCATTTATTATTGGATAAGACGTATGCCCAAGCACAAAATGCAAATTAAAATATTATGGATGGCTTCGAACAGCGGGTGAAAAACTTTCCTTTCGATAATAATATAAATTATACACATATAACACTTACATAAACATAAATAATACATATTATTGAAGCGACTGTCGATAGCATGATGAATTTGCTTGAAGCAAATCTTACAAGAAATTTATAAGTAAGCCAAAATGATTCAATTCGACCGTTAACAGTTCAGTTCATTGTTTGGCCATATGCATGTTATTGATTTGCTTTCCATCACAGCTGACGATCGGATCGACCCCACAATCCATCATATTCGTACAATATATGTATGTAATGTAGAAAGTGTTGCATATAAACAGCAAGGATTCAAAATTTCGGTGTAATAAACTCAATCACAATTTGTCGATATCGGCATTATTTGTAGGCGGTTACAAATTGAAATATTGTGCCCATTGACATTGAATCTGAATTTTATTTCCATGGTGGCACACGGAAACCGGACGTTAAAAAATGTAAAAATAGTTTGAAACACTGACAGACTCTTCTCTTCAATACCAAGAGGCTGTCAGGGTTCATGAGTCATGACTCATGAATAATGCTCGTATATTTTTTCTCTGAAAAAGCAAGACAAATGCACCAAAAATTGTCATTTGGCAGGACAATGCTTATAAAAAAGAGGGACAACCAGAAAAAACAAATGCCTCTCTAATATTTGCATACCTTTCGAGTTTTTCAGCAACAAGAGTGTTTTTTTTTGCAAACTCAAAAGTTTGTATTAGGCCCGTATTTATAAACGTACCGTAAGGAAGACTGAACTCAAGGCGACCATCAGTCAAGAAATGAAATGTCATCATAATTTCAAATTCAAATTCAAAAATTAATTTATTGCAATATTCAGGTACAATTCATTATCTTAAGTATTTATTTGCTTAATTCCTCTAAAGCTGTGCTTGAGTGAGGAATCAAATGGATTTAAAAGTTTATACATCAAAATTTATTTATAGTATGTATAGTATTTTTGTTTAATTTTGAATAATTTAGGGAAAAATATTATTGCTCATTCAACAGAAGAGCATTTTTTCGGTTTTTTGCGATTATTTCAAAAACGGCAAGAGATACACAAAAATGTTTATAAAATGAGTAGTACGTAGAACAAACTCCTGATGGGTTACTTTATATGGGAGATACCCTTAGTTTTTATCCGAATGAGCTGATTTTTGGTGGGTGGGGTCACTATATGACCTCCAATCCCAACAAACCAAAATTTAGCACTCTGCTCCAATTTTGGGGGGAGTTATGGATATGACGCGTGGAAAAATTTTAATGGGGGGGGGGGGGGTAATGGGGGTCCTTGACCGGAACGAGTCAATGTTTACCTTAAAATGATCTTGAACTTATTGTGAATACTTATACAAAATTTTACGGCTGAATTAGCATTCTTTCAAAAGTTATGGAGCCTTTAAAAAAAGGTCTAAAATGAAAAAATTCTAATTTATAGTCTAGTCTAACGCCGAAATATTCAAATAAAATCTAATGTGTTATACATCATTGCAAAGATAACTTTATGTAGTTTTTTCGTCCTCAGACTAATTTTCTGTATCTCTTACCGTTTTTGAAATAAAATTTCTGTATCTCTTACCCTTTTTTGAAGGTTGCGGACTCCCGATCGGTTGGGACTTTTAATGCCATAATCTGGGGACCATTCCCAACCATAATCAAAAAAAAAATCCGATGTTGGATTTTTGCCGACCAAATATGCCATTTTTCTTAGACTAATAGAGGTCCCCGGCTAGAAAAATTTCGGACTAATGAGAATGAGCCGATTCCATAATGTCGCCGAATTAACAGGTATTCCGGATTAGAGGGGGGCCGTATTACCGAGATTCTAACGTATAATGTTTGCAGTTCCATAGATAGTATTTATCAAGAATGCTTCGAAACTTTGTAAAGAGCAATCCCTTGCTGATCCTGTGAGTCACTTCCGGGAATATTAATCTGTACTAAGCATTATGTGCAAATATTTTCATATAGCTGTGTTTTTTTTAATGCAATACTAGGAACACAGATTTATACAAAATGTTCCCAATAATGCCCCAATAGAGCCCACAGGATCAATAATAGCCCAACGATCATGTAGTGGTTAGTGCGCACATCTTCGGTGCAAGGGTCATGGGTTCGAGTCTCACCGTGAACGAATGGTGTTGACTATGATCTCACTCAGATGTTAACCGAGTACTGCTGAGCGTGCTGTTGATCTCAACACCTCAACAAAAAAGTAGTTAAGATGTTGGAAATTGGATGTCATTAACACAACTGCGAATTTAGTTCAATGTTGGACTGTCGCGCCAGTTATTTTTTTTTCATCACGTTCTCCCTCTTCTGGTAACACAAACCTTAATTCCAATTTTTGCATAAAAGAATAAGCGCGGAACTTCTTTGTATTCCCTAATATCAGCCACACAAGTATTTAAAGGTTTGTGTTGCTAGAAACTATTCTCAGTATCGTATCATTTTGTCAGGATTTATAAAAGAGCAGAAGTCGCAACCAACGATATTCACGTAAAACTGCAGGAACACACTTTTTTCTCTCCTCTTTTTAGCAACACTAAAGGTACATTTTCCTCGACACGACTGCACGACAGCGACTCGCTCATTCCATATAAAAACTCGTTTTTAAAATGAGAGAGAAACGAGTTTTTATATGAAATGAGCGAGTCGCTGTCGTGCGGCCGCGTCGAGGACAACGTACCTTAAAATATCATATTTGACCTCAAAGCCATACCATACCTCTCTGGTTTTGTAGAAGAGAGTCTGTCGGTGGACGGAACCAGCCAGAAAGATGAACACTGAATATTGTATGGTATGCGACATACATTATTATACATAATTGAAAAATATATTTTTTTCATGAAAATTCTGGAGTAATTTTCATCAGTTAGAGTTTGTTTTTAAAAAACGAGAAAAATTATTAAACCGCAAAGTCCACAACGTATTATAAAGTAATATTAAAAAACACCTTTATGACTTTGCCTTTCGATTTGAAAGGCAAAGTCATAAAAGTGTTTTTTTAATATTACTTTATAATAATTTTCATCACTTGACTCATTGCGGCAGAAATACTTTGCGACTCGCCCAATTTATTTTCTTAAATGCTTTCTTTCATAGTACCGAGTGTTTTGAACGAAAAATTATTTCCATTTTCGATTCGTTTTTTGTTGTTGTTGTTGTTGTCATAAATATTACATTAAATCAATTTCAAATTTGAACCAAAATTGAGTGATAATTCATTAAATTCCAATTTTCAGGAAGCAATTCTCTTTGCATGTTCTGATAGTATTTTTGATGTCGATTTTTTTTTTTTGATAAGATTGCAATTTAAGATAAGAAAAACGTTTGCATTAGAAATTTTAAAAGACCATACGCACTATATCAGCACAGTAAAGCTCTATAATGATAGCAAACCAAGCTAAATTTTGATAGTTTGGCGGTGCAGATCCAAGGTGTTGTGTATGAGATATCAAAACGATTTTTGCGACATTTATGACAGAATTAAAGAATTTGCTTTTGGAATTCACGAGTGTGGAAGAATGGAAACAAAATAACTGTCTGAAAAATCTAATACAGAACCACTTACGTATCTACTAATTTACCTATTTTGAGATCATAATTTCGTCTTATTGGGTCGAGTATAGGACAGAACAGCACAACTTCCATTCAAATTTGACTGTTGCTGTTACCAGACGGGAAACCCCATTACTTGAATTTTAGCCCTAACTTTCATCACGACGATCATCAAGTTGAAATACATATCAAATGCGAGCAACGTCAAAATTCATAAAAGTACAATAGGAGCAAAAAGAGCCGAAAACTCAAAACTAAATTTAAAATTTGATCATATATCCAAACAATCAATTTTCCGATTGAAACTAACTTTCAAAATTGTTTAGGTGTCCCTTATGTTTAAGCAATCGATGGTACTTGCAGGATTCGCTTATCTCTTTCTCTCTGATTGGATATTTCAACGTCCACTCCACTTCAAGAAAGCAGGTCGGCTTTCTAATAAGGTTGGCAACTTAGAAAAGTTTAATTGATTTGGAATTAGCCATAGGAAACTAAAAACTGATGCTCTTTCTCGAACAATTGAAAAATATTTTATTGACTAAATATACATAACACAAAAATTTAAATGCTCCTGGACTCTTTAACCCTCAACCAGCGACAGATTTTTACAACGCTTGTAAGCGGCAAAAGTACATTTGTACCTTAGTACATTTTGTATGAAATTTATCACTGTTTGCATGAATTTCGACCGTAAAACCGTTACGCAATGTTGGCTAGCCACAAAGTGGTAATTGTTTTTTTTTGCCGAGGTGGATGTTCTAAGAAGTTTGGTTTATGCGGCTTTAATTTTTTGGACTGGGTGAACTTGAAAAATAGGCAACATTTTTCAGAGAGAAAATTGAAAAAAGTGGAACCCAGAAATTTTAAATTGAAAAAGTCTAAAATTAGTTTACAAGTAGAAAGTAGAAAACGGTTCAAATTATTGATTTTAGAAGAGCTTGGTATGTTTGATTTGCGAATTGTGGAGCCTTTGGTTGAAAGTGACCTCCCTATCCCCAAAAAAATATTCTATCACTAGAACCCGTTATCTGTACCGAAAAGGATATCAATAATTACCAAAAAAAAACCGAAGACATGTGGCATAATCTATAGCATTTATGTCGGTACAGATACCGACGTCATTCAATTCTCTAAGCATTAGCATTTGAATTTTGAGGTTGGGTGGTCACACTCTTCTAAAATTTGGCATACACATTCACAACTAAAAACGTACAAGTGTCAGAAAATTGTATAAACATTTTTATGTAAAAGAAAATTTTGTACAAAAATGTGCACATCTGAGAGGATTGTTCTACAAACAGAATTAAAATTTCTCTGAAAAATTTTGAAGACAATTTGTTTATAAAATTTTTCTAATATGAGGCGGAGCAGCAATTTTTAACATTTAAAAAAAAAGATTTTGTATTAACATTTTCTAGTCTGAGTAGATTTTTATAAAAATTCTTCACAAAAATGATTTTCCAATGGTAGGGAAGCCCTCCGTGGTAGCCTGGCAGTCGACATGAAAATTATTTGTACTTGTAGTTGTATTTAGCCATTATAACACACACTTCGGTTGAGTGTCATCTGAGGCGGAAATGTCGATCATTTCCATTGTTTCGACGGAACTGATATATATCTAAATGCTGTACTGCTGTGCAATTTGCTGTACACTTTTGGATGGTGTACTGTACAGCAAAATTCTGTACCTTCAGTCACCTTAAATCAACCGGAAGCCTCGATTTCGATCGATTTCTTTTTGCTTTAAGTGAAAAAGATAGCCCACAAAAATTTCTAAAATGCAAGGACTTATTGATGTTATTCAGCAGTGGAATTTAAAAAAAAAATGTATTTCTAATATCGAGATGTGGATCCTCTCCCGAAACCAAATCCGTGATAGCCCCTGTTTTTGGAAAAACTGAAGTAGTAAAAAACGCAAAAATGTGTATTCGCTCGTAAACTAGGACGGAAGCATAACTGAATCCTATTAGTCAATTAGAACGATTTTTTTATATTTTTCAAGGGATGAATCTTTCACAAAATTCGAAACAAATAAGAAGTTTCAAAGATTTACTCCCCCCCCCTCAAAATTTGCCGGACGGGCAGTTGTCCAGGTTGCCTATATGGAAAACCCAGCCCTACACATTTGTATGAAAGTTGCGCTGTTCTCTCCTGCACTCGACCCAATCAAATTTAGATCATGTGATTTTTAAACTTTATATAATGAACATAAGAAATCTGTATTTAAGTAAAAAGAATAATACCCCTTCTATCATTGAGCAAAGGAAAATACCTTCTCGTAAATCTAAAATGATCAGGTGCCAGAACCGCAAAACTCCAAACAATAGGTCGCACGAGTATGAATAAATGAAATGCTTTGCTAAGCCGGTCGATTTAAATGTAAGTTGCAAGTAAATATTCATATGACCGTTGAATTGCCAGACATGAGGAAGTTGAAGTTAGCATTTAATGAAGTAAAAAAGTTTGTATCGCCATACAACAAGAGCTTTTTTAAAAAAATAAGAAGGCTTAGGGTAAAAGTTTGAAAAAATTAAGATTGGGAAAAAGATTGAGCTGAAGATATTGAGGCTGAATGTCTAGTACAGTTTTAGAAATAAATTTCTTTTTAATTTCTATGGTAACTGCAGGAGTCCGAAATTGATAAAAAATCATTACGACGTGATTCAATTTACTAGCTAGCGCATCTTAGCACTCCATACCAGTCATCACGATTGCTTCTGTTGTGTATTTTGTTCGACTTAAATCAACTACAGTGCGTGAATGTTAAAACTGATTGAATCTCGATGCCCCAGACATAGGTTTGCAAATCGAGCAGAAGATGAATTCAGGGGAGATAAAACGTATAATAAAACGACTGTGTATTTCAAGATTTGAAATTACACTAAGGAAGCATGCTCACAAATAAATCCTCTTTTCATGAAATCAGAAATTTAATAAAACACGCCAGGGGAAAACCATAGTAGTGAATAGGTTCACCTCCTCACTCCAAGTAACAGTTTATATTTAAGCTAAAAATGATTGATTCACTCAACACCTCAAGTTTCCCAAATCCATAAAATATAGCTAAAAATCCTTTTATATTCCAATTGATGAACACTCAAAAGACGATGATATCATCTTCATATTCTTGTCCAGCTGATGGAAGGAGTGGCATGGCATATTATACGTATAATACCCCATCATTCCCATTACAACCTTCATAACGGTGTGTCCTACATTTAAATTTAATTCACATCAATCATTGCCGCCTCCATCTAAAATCCTCGCTTATTCCATTGTTCCACATTGTTTCCCAGCCGAAAAAAAATAAAGCACCATAATTTAAAATAAGTATCCTGCAGGTATGTAAGTCAAGATTATTAAACCCGCTTAAAACAGACTCACACACACACATGAAGGGAGTATTTTAATTTAACCACACATCGTGCCTATCTTTGGGGGAAAATCTGCAGTTTCATCACAAAAAAAACGTATATTTCCAAGTACACTTTCATGCAAAGTTCTTCATCCTACGTAACACGTCGTGGTACATGTCCAGCACAGGCTTGACTTGTTGGCAAAATCATTTAGAAGAAGCGAACATGTGAGTATAGACTATAGAGTCCTCGGCAGCAGCAAAGAGCAAGAGCGACCCCATTCCAAAAGGATGGGCACAAGAGGACACCACATCTTGTCCGGCAGTTTGGCTTGGCTCGAATTTTTCGTTTTTTTTTTAATAAATCGTTGTTTGCTTCCGTTTAAGATAATAAAGAAAATGTGGTGGTGCTGACTAAATATGTTTAGTTTAATGTTTTTTTTTGTGTGTGACAGAAATAAAGCATCCTTTTCTTGATTTTGTATATATACATACATATGTACTTATGTGGTTTAGTCCGAGGATACGAGCACATTTTATCTGCAACCGTATTACCGGGCGTATGCAGAGGGTACAAACTACACTCACTCTGAAAACTGGGTGACCCAAAAACAACACACGGGGACGCACGGCCCGTTCTTACGTCTGCGGAAATTCTTTTTAATTTTTGCAGTAGACATAAATTGTATATCTGTACAAAACGTATAATACAGTGTTGTGTAAAAAAAAAATAGAAACTGGAGTGCATGGTAGAATAATTTATTTTTTCTTCAGGGCAATGTCTGAGGAAAAAAGCAGCGTAAGGCGATGTGATGAAGGATGGTTGAAAAGTGTGTCAGCATAAAAATTTATTAGAATGACGAGATATACGGCTGACACAATAGGGAGAGGAAAGAAAAATCAGAATAACATCATCGTCTATGGATGGGGTATAGGCTACATGATGATATTTGGGCTATTCGTCTTCCAGCCGCCGTTGTGCAATTTGTGCTAAAATCACTATTCAATTGGGAAGATTTGAGCAGGTTCCTGATAACAACAAGATATTTATTTATTTATTGGATTTTTGCACGAATTGAGTACTTTAGATTCTTTTTAATCCCCTTAAAGCCTCGTCTCCATTGTAAACATTTGTTGGTGAACAATTGAAAAAAAGTTCAAAATATTGTCTGCGCAAAATCTTAATGAACAGTTGCTGTACACGTTCTCGTGCTGTTTATGGCAAAAATCTACATATATTGCTCGTAAGCAGTTGCGCAACATGTTCGAAAACTGTTTACGAACAGTTTATAAACAGTTTTCGAACATGTTACACAACTGTTTACGTAGCAAGTTCAGTTATTTTATTTATTTTTTGACAGTTCAATTTTTTTGTGTAATCGAATACGATGCGATTTATTGTTTAGCGCGATTAATTTGCCGATTGCAATCAATATTGTATTTTATGCGTTTCTGATAGCAGAATTTTACTATACAGAGAAAAGTTAAGGAAGAAGTTTACCGTTGCTCAACGAAATGAAACTTCGCCAGTTTTATGTTGTGGCTTTACTGTTGTCGAGGATTCATGGACCGTGAAATACCTGATGAGGTTACAACAGCACTATCGTGTTATCAAAGGCTTCATGATCTAAGGCCGTGACTTTACTTGCGGCGATGGCAGGAGGAAATGGTAGTGACCGATCGTCGTGGTAAGTCCGATAAGGAAGCCTAACCAACCTACACAGTGACCGAGGCATTCTGTGTTGGCAAAGCCGATACTTTGGATCCATGAAGTAGAGGAGGAGGTCAAGCCTGTAGCGAGAGGCGTTTAGTGCTCTGATATAAAGATAATTTTAACGCATTAATATTATGATGTAGTTAAGAACATCTTGTTTATGGGATCCGCCTAAACAGCTCTAGTAAGGCCAGTTTTGACCGCTGATGCGGGTGTTATCAACTGCATTTTTACTGGCACATAGTATAGTAGTAGTAGTTAACTGAGCATAGTGTCGCCCTTCCAGATTGACTTTAATTCTTGCTGTTGTACAGAATTATACCAATAGCAATATACAGGGTGTCCGGAAACTGACGCATAAACGCACCGGATTGTGATTCCTCATGTGATTTCCAGCAAAAAAGGTGTACGCAACATACAACCTTAGCTTAACTCTTTAGCTGCCATAGGCATTTGAAGATTTTTGAAAAAATCATTTTCTTGTACGACTAAAACTTCAATATCTCAAAAGCTAGACCAGCTAGAATAGCAAAATAAGATGATTATTACAGCCAACCTAAAAGCTAAAACTAACGGCACTAAAATCGGATAAGAGGTTTGGTTTTTACAGAGCTTCAAAGTAAAATTTATGTGATTTGACCCAAAAACAATATGTTTTTCCATCTCAATTTTCTCCAACTTCTGCCAAGGTGAGGTGCTCGTACGATTCTTTTAAAAATTGTGCGCATAGTCTAACGATCATTTCTTTCTTACATCATGTTATTCTAGCTTCATTATTTCTAACAGTTTTAATGCCTTAAGTGCGAAAAACCAGGGTTAATTTTGGGTCGATTTTGAAATACTTTGAATAGATACTACTAATTGCAGATCTTTAGGAGCAGTGTGAATATAATTGTATTGAATTCGAGCTAAAATTAACCTTAGTTTTCTACACTTAACGTATAAAAACTGTTAGAAATAATGGAGTTAGAATAAAATGATTTAAAAAAGATGATCGTATGACTATGCGCCAATTTTTAAAAGAATCGTACAAGCACCTCTCCTTGGCAGTAGTTGGAGAAAATTGAGATGAAAAAAAATATTGTTTTTGGGTCAAATCACACAAATTTGACTTTGAAGCTCTGTAAAAACCAAACTTCTTATTGGATTTTAGTGTTGTTAGTTTTATTTTATAGGTCTGGTCTAGCTTTGGAGATAATAAGGTTTAAGTCTCTCAAGAAAATGTTTTTTTCAAAAATCTTCAAATGCCTGTGGCAGCTATAGGGTTAAGCTAAGGGGGTATTTTCCGTACAACTTTTTTGCTGGAAATCATATCAGGAATCAAAATCCGGTGCGTTTATGCGGCAGTTTCCGGACACCCTGTATCTTCTTACTTGTTTGCTTTGCAATAAAAACTTAAACTTTTTCATCACTGAAAGTCCTCCCTTTCTTATTAAATCGTCTTAATTTGTGCAATGTTCTCCAAGCTCGAAACAAACTTGAGCTGTTCAAGAACATTGTTCATAAGCATTGAGCAGTGTTGCGATATTCCTGTTTGATCCAAAAATATTTGCAACAGCTCGGTAACATTTGTTTACAGTGTGGACGTGAGACAATGCTACAGCAACTGCTCGCAAACAAGTGAGGAGCACTGAAACACGATGTTCGCATACAGTTGCGCAACAATTGTTTACAATGGAGACGAGGCTTAAGTGATGTAAAGGTAAGTAACTTTTGGAGTGCCAAATGTTAAACATAAGCTATAAAATCACTTTTTGATTATTAATAAGATCTAAGATCGCTTTTTATCGTGGCACGCTTCAGATGACATGTCATTCCTTGAGTTCAGGAATTTTGAAAGGTTGCAAACAATTTAAACAAGTTTTACTTTTCACCTCCTGAACGAATTGTTTCCCAACTGTTGTAGGAATTTGTATTGTTTCCCAACTGTTGTATTATCACATGCAGCTAGTTGCGTGTGTAAACGACATGTTTTTTTTCTTGTCAAGCAGAATCTGCAAAACATCACAGCTACTGAGCATGCATCTTATTTGATTTAATCACACAAAAAGAAAAAAACGTACTTTTTCACCCTTTTCCCAAATATTCGCCTGTTTTCACTAATACACTGCACACAATTTGTCTACAATCAGAGTCTTTTCCCCTGAAAGAAAATATTGAAACATGTTTCAGAACAATTCGTTCAGCCATCGAAAGGTTAAATTTCATTTTAAATTGTTTGCAGTCTTTCAAGATTGCTGAAAGCAAGGATTCTCAGTAAAATTACGCCAAAATAGTACAGTAGAGCGTCAATTATCCGGACATTCGATTAACCGAACCGGGGTCTCCGTTTTTTCTTGAATTAGGGATTTTGTATTTTGGATTTTGAAGTTTGAAGCCGCAGCTTTCGTTATCTGTCCTGTAGGTTTGATGATCGATAAATAGTTATAGCTGATAGGAGATACTGTCTAAAAGAAGCAATATCTGATCAGCTCAAATACTTCGAATTTCTCATTTCAGTTTTAGTGATTTCCCATATTTTCAGCTTGTTGCTTAAATTACTTTTGTGGCGTTCTTCTAATTCTAATTCTATGCAAACACGATTAATTCAACTTTCGGTTATCCAAACCATCCTTGTCGACAATATTTCGGATAATCGATGCTCTACTGTAATATTTGGCGGCAAAAATGTTTTTTTTTTGTAATTTTTACAGATTTATTGGGAGAAGGTCTCCTGCATATGGAAAAAAGTTCTTACCGCTAGGAGGTCCGGTAGATGGAGTAAAAGGGTTTCATTTTCTTTGCGATTATTTAAAAACAAACGTTAAAGCTCCAGCAAAATAGTGTCTGAATACGAACCAACGTTCTAATAAAACCTTTGCACTGCACAATCTCCAGAGAAATATTTTCACCCAAATAATGCAAAAAAAATAAAATCATCACAAAACTCACCAAAACACCAGCAAACTTTAAATGTTGGAGACGAAGGATTCGTATCCGATGATTGCATATGAGCTTGATGATTATGTTGTCGTTGATGTTGGTGATGATGATGATGATGTTGTTGCTGTTGTTGATGATTCGATGAATGATGCTGTTGACTTAGGCTTCTTGTCGGCTGCTGTTGTTGCAACTGTGGCGACAACATGGACGGAATCGATGTAATCGATGAGGATGGCGACGAGATCGATTGTTGATGTTGCAATTGATGTTGATGATGCATATTGTGACTGTGTTGATTTGTGAAATTATCACTTCCTCTTCCTAAAATGAATCGGCTACCGCTACTATTGCTAGGATTATGTTGCGATTGTTGTTGTTGTTGAAATTGATTTTGCGAGGATTGTTGATGAATATTCAAATTCTGACTGAATGCACTCAAACGTTGATGAAACGAGCCATGGTGATGCTGTTGCTGCTGATGATGATGATGTTGATGATTGTAGTGATCTGTAGTCTTAGTCGGTGAACCGCTGTGTGAACTGCCAAAATTCAAAGTACTCGATGATGAATGGGGCGACAGAGATAGGGGTGAAATCGATGCAAGACGACTGGAACTATTATTTAACGATGATTGTGATGAGTTTATGGTTGTTGTATTGTTGCTATTCGTGCTAATGTTATTGTTATTATTATTGTTGTTGATTAAATGAACCGCTGTTGCGTAGACTGATGGCGATATTGCTGATGATGATGACGATGTGATGCCCAACTGTTGTAGTGCTGCTTCCAAATCATTATATGAAAAAATCGATTTGTCATGACTTTGTTCAGTCATCGGGTTGTTGTTATTCGTCGTTGATAGTTCACCGCTGTCGTCGCTGAAACCATTGAAAAGTTGTTGACTGGACGTTGCGATTTTTGTAGTTGTCGACGGTGAAATGTTCTCGCTGGCGGCTAATGTATTGTCTGATGCTAGATCGGACAATGGATATGGAAAATTGTGTTGTATCTGGTGATGTTGTTGACTGTTTAACATTTGAAGGATTTCGAGTGCGCTTGAGGAGATTTATATAAATATAAATATGGAATGCAGATATTTATCGATGAAACAATGAAGATTTTCGCTTTTTCTTTACGTATTTCAGATTCACTTTTATGTTGAGATCACTTTTGGATTTATTAACTTTTTTTTTTGAAAATTAAGTACACTCACTTTGTTTCAATTTATGCTTAATTAGGTGGTCAAGAGTTGTTGGTGTAATGAGGTATGATTTTGTTTCAATAATTGCCATTTATGGAAGCTCTATAATAGAAATTCATAATACATGCTATATTTTGTGATATCCAGAATATAATGTATTCAATGTCTTTTGACGTCATCATAACAAGCGCTTATCACGTTGTTTGTTTGAAATTTAGTTGAATAAAAAAACTTATCATTATTCACTATTTCTTTTAGAAATGGAAATAAATAAAAGCAGAAATCAAATCGAGTTGTTTTTGTAAGACGCAGATAAGATATATTTTAAATTTCGTATTACTGAAGTGTGGTCGTACACTTTATCAGTCGTTTGACGCCATTATCAAATTTGAGATATTTAAATCGGTTGATATTGGAATAATTTTGAAAAATTGAGACGGAGTAGATTTATACGAGATTGTGGGAGAATCGAGTTTAGTTGGTAAATTTTTTATACATACTACGATTATGAATTGGGGTTTAAAGTTTTTTCTTTTTTGTTTTTATGAAAGCAGCGCGGTCTGCTCGTTTTGTTGACTCAGATATTAAATTATGTACCACGCATTTATTGGGATAAACGAGACAGAGCGCGATGTCGGCAGGTCGGTATGAGGTCATACCGACCTGTCGACCCAAATTTTTTTTTTAATTATAATTTTGGTACCGTACAACACCTAAAAAACACCGGTCGATTTAAATGTTATGATTGATTTCATTTTTGATAATTAAATGATTCTACCATCAAGACCAGGATAAACATCCTGACATTCTATGATAGCGATGCCCAGGGCCGTCGCTAAGATTTGCGGGGCCGAGGGCAATAGACATTTTCAGGATATTTTTAAACAATTTAGAGATTTTAAATAAAAATGTTTGTATAGGATTTAACTACAATGGAGTAAACAATTTATATTGGTTCTCTCAAAAAGTTTAGTCGCGCTAATTGTTATGCGATTGATCAGTTTCAACATTTTTGAATATTGATGCTGAAATTCGAAGCATGTGCCAGGAGCAAAAAGAAAACTATTTTTCATCGGTATAATTCCAGAAATTAACTGAATAGTTCCTATGGGTAACTTTGGCATGCAATTTTAAATTTATTAGCATGTTCGACAAATTCCCGAAATGCATTTATGTGTTGAATTAATTTTTGCAGTTAGATTTTTCCGCTTTTAACCCCAAAACTATCAGTTTTATTTTCTGTGGTTTTTACAAATTTAGCTGCAAAACAATCAGATCCACCGGCGCGGGGTCCCAAAGTGCAGGGTTGGACGCGATCAGAGCTAGAGAGCATATCGACCGAAAACTCAAACACGCACCATTGGATGGTTAACAAAGAGATTGATGAGGCACTCTTTAAAGAAGACCCGTGGGAATAAAATTTGGCACCGCGCCTGGGGCAAAAGTATAAGAAAATAAAATATCACATTTCAAATACTTTTTACTCTCGAAGTTCACAGGCTTTGAATTATCGATACCTCGGAACGTTCTTGACACGTTTGTATTTTACAAGATCTACAGTCGAGTCATATTAGTCCTTGCTAGCAACATGAGATGGCGATCCACAACAATATCAGTCTTACTAGACTTCTTAAATCAAGTATATTTGTGCATCCAATCGGGAAGTCAGGCAAGATTTTTAAAAATTTATGGAGTTCAACTCTGGGCAAAAACAATGGCATTCGAAGATCACTCTTAAGGGTAGATTTATTTTTCAGCATAGAGTAAGCCGAATTACGTAGGAAGGCTGTCTAGTTTAGTTTTGATTTACTCAACCCTCGGCGCTTCAATAAACGTTATCAAACCACGGCCGTTGGCTTATTCCAAGATCAATGTAAAGAGCACTGATACGTCAATGACGAATTTTGACGCAAGTACTTCCCTGTTGGTTGGAAAAACTGATAGACTACAACATAGGATACCTTACAATAATTCCGAACCAGTGAGGAATCGCTATGCATGAATGATATTACCTACCGATTAGGTTCTGCCCAAATGCTGCTATTATTTGGGGAGTATAGGTCGAGAATACAGTCCAAGGAGTGGCACTGACTGATAATCCTAATTGAAATTGACGACATTTTTTTCTGCGTCCGCCGCTGTCCTGCCCTGCTCAATAACATAGGTGAGCTCTGAGCTATTTGTCGACTGCTAATTTCGGAGATCCAAAAAAAAAAAAAACAATTTTTAACGAATTATTGAGCACTTTCGTTAATAACTTTCTAAACACGCAGTTTTGGTGAATAATTTCTCATTATTTGTCAACCGAGCGAAATTAGTAACCAAAAAAGAGAATTATCCTAAAAATGGAAATTTGCCCTTCCACCGAATTAAAAAAAAAGGTCTGATAAGTTTTCAGGCGAAGACACACAAATATCCGAGAGGCGCCGCGCCAAACTCTCCAACTGAAAATTATTGCGAGACACCAAAAAATTTACAAACTTGTGATCATTGAAAACGCAAAAGACATTTCTGATTCTCTGAACGCTCTCAATATAAAAAGTTTTGAAAGGACACATCTCGAAATTGCGTTTTAATAAATACAAATACATAACCCTGTATAGCAAACGCTCGCAAACTATCCTTTGCCCTCCCCCATCCTCCCCCATCCTCCCCTCGCACGGCTCTGTTTGAAGTCCAATCGAAGGTTATGTGGAACAGAGGTCAGGAAAGATCAGAACCCAGATGAAGACAACCTATGTTGTTTCGGAAAAAGTCAGCAGCAAGTTCAGGAAATGAGAACGACACGGTTTGAGTTGAGTGTTGAGTGCTTTGAGCGAACCTCACATACGCCCATATCTGGAAAAACCGTTTGCGCTAATACATTTTAACAGATTGTTGGGAAAAGGGAGCTTGTCGGCTGGATAGTACAGTTGCGTGGGTCGCTGTCTAAGATGTATGTTGGTTTTCAATTTGGTAAGGGAATCACTCCAAAGCGGCACATACAGTTCTGTGTTGACAATGTCAATGTCAAGTACGCCGTTATTTCTGCTAGCTGGTCCTCCATTTATGCTTTGCAAAGAATGGATGTTGCAGACTATTTTAAAGCTATAAACAGAAGCTACTTCTTAAATCGTATTCTCCAATACGACACCAGTGATAGACCCACGGAATATAGATTTACAGCGAGCTCCACAGGGGTGAGTCCTTGGCCCGCTGCTAAGGATCATAATATGAAACGACATTCTGGCACTTCCCATGCATCTAGTGAGTGACTCTTGGTTGCTTTGCAGACGACATAACAGTTGTGATTGTCATTTCATCGTGGAAAATTTATATGACAGGGGAATCAAAAAATAATACATTAAATGGCCTTGAAGAATTATGAAACCGGTCTCGGATTGTAGCTTATGGAATTCCCCAGCGTTTGCGACATATTCCACGGCACTAGGTATACATTTTCATTGAGAAAATCGCAGCGGACAGAAATTTAATTGTCATTCCACCCGAGGTCTATTCAGACCTTTACTCGGGACGATGTGGGATTATCGCTTCTTGTAGGTAGTGTTTAGTACTAATTGACAGATTGTTATCCGCGTCAAGTATCGAGGTTTTCCACATAAGGGTGCACTGTTAAAACCCGATTTGAACGAGCGTTACGTAATGACCCCAAGGGGCTGGATATAGGAATTTCGCACACTGTGAATGCTCCATTGATTAATCAAGCTGAATTCGTTGCTATGCCACTCAGGAGAAAAAGCAAATTAGGAGAGCTCAGGTATCCCGCTCTGTATATGTTGTGACTCAAAATGAAACACTGCGACTCTGGGCGAGAAAGAACAACTTTAGAAGAGATGATCTTTCCTCCTCCTATAAGGTGTCGCCTCAGAGACAGCTTTTAAAGTCTCATTATGAATCTGCCGAAGGTAAGTATGCGAGAAAAATGGTGTACCAAAGTTGTACTGTGAATTTACAATCCACAGACATATACCTACAAACTTGCGCGAATAGGATAAAAATCATTTAATTATTTACTCTTGTCTTGCCGGGTTTCAGATTGGTGAAACCCGTTTAATTCTGTTGCTTGCAATATATTTCCGACACTCATAGCCCACCATCAGGGATTTTTTTTTAAAGTCAGTTTCTTTGTTGTTAAACGTTTTTTTTATATTTTTTACCCTTTTGTAAAAAAAAACATTAAACAACAAATAAACGGACTTAAAAAAACACTTGAATATGAACTAGGAATGTCCAAAATATATTTGAAGCAACAGAATTAATTAATTGTCTTTACAATAAACGGGTTTCACTAGGAGGCAACACAAAATGTTCGGTATAAAAATCTATAAACGACATAGAACCCTGCATTTGCCTTTTGTGCTTCTGTAAGTCTCACGACGGAATAATAAGTGATAAATATGAGAGGCAAGCGCTACAAAGTAATGATCGCTTTCTCTCGGTAGAGCATATTGCTTCCCTTAAGTCAAGACAGCTACATTGAGTCCTCGAAAGAAGTTTAATATACATATTCATTGAATCAGTTCAGTATACTTTGGGCAATGGTACAAGAAAATAAAGCAGTGCTCACCAGCTGAAAACAAAAACCTTGTCCAATACGGATCATTTCAGTCATCAATTCCGTCACTGGTCGGAGCAAGATCAAATCAAATTGGAATTTTGTCTTTTTGTAAAAAAAAAAGATTTTAAGAAATCTACCGGAAAACCGATACTTTCTATCCGATTCTAAACTGTCTTCACAAATAACCGAAAACCGGTTTTTTTTTCTGGTGGTTTTTGACATCCCTACTAAGTAGACTTTCACTTGACTACAATATCCTTCCAAATTTTGGAACTTTCAGGGGATAAAAAAAAACTCGCAATTTGATTCATATCGATCAGATATAGAGGCAATATAAAGATACGAGTAATAGCGTTGCCTGCCACCTCTACACGAAGCAACACCCTCCATTCACCACTACATACATATATGCATAATCATTTGTGTTTGTGGTCAGTGTGATATCATTATGTTTTTAATGAAATTGTGAAACATTTCGAAAAGAAACGAGACATATTTCGATCAATAAATTGAATATCTCTAAAATATGCATTCATACAGATACAACACATATGGAGTTGGAGATTCGATTGTGTGTCAAGAGAAATCAAAAAATTGATTAAAAAATTCGTATTTTTTTATTTATATAGGATAGCCATTATGACGATATGACCAATTGCGAGATGATCACAAAAAGCTAACTCCACTACCCACGGATCTTATTTGATTATGCTACAAGTCTAGATTTGACATATAGACGTAGTAGCGTTACGTTTAGACATCGACATTGTATCAAGAAATCGTTACAAAATAAGATACATAAATGTAACTGCTGCTGCTTGCTTTTGCCGCCTCTGACCGTCGCGCATTTTAACTAGATAGATATATTTTACACGCCATCAATTTTATCTTTTTATGTATATTATACTATTACAGTGTAGATCGTATATTAGCATAAATATATAGACATATTAGCATTTGGCATTGACAATAATAGTAATAGTTGTACAGATACTGTTAGCTCATTTTGAAAATGAAATGTGCTACCTTGCCGACTTTGCACACTCGCTTGACGATTCTACGTTTTTGTTTTTCGTTTTCTCTATAACAAGAAACATGGTGAAACTATCGTTTTTTTTTACTAGTTTCTGGATTTCTTGATTTTCATACTAATTCTATATTCTGGTTGACCTAGCTTAGATATGCAAATTTCAATCGTAATTTATGTCTCATAAAAAAAAAGACAGACAAACACCCATACACAAATGGACACAAAAGAGACTATACTCCAATACTAACTAAAGTTTTATCTTAAACGATATAAACTACAATACAGTCAAAAGAAGCCAACAAAAAAGTAAAAAAAAAATCAATTTAAAATTTCTAGAACGTCTTTGCACAAATTTGTGAGTTTTTTTCAAAACCGGCCAAGTTTTACGTATTATGTATGCCAAACTTCTTATAAAAATCGTCAAAAGGTTATAAAATCTTTTTGATTTTTCTTTGTTGTACCGAAGTATTGTGATGGCGCTGCGATGGGATGTGTAGTGTATGACGTCTATTGGTTTGGTGCACCTTGTGCTTCCTAGCAACAGGTGAAATAGACATGATTAAATGAATAAATTCCATAAACGTAGGCTGTCTTTTGTCGTGGGTTTTGATTAGATTTGAAAATTTAGTTGCAAACAGCAATCTACAAAACATTCATAGCGACCTTCGATTGATTTGTCGTTAAGTTTGTCTTTAAGTGTATAAGGTTGGGCCTTTGAAAGAGAAAAAATCATTTGATGTATCGATCGAGGTTGTTCGATATTATGTATGTTCGCTTTAACGTTTATAAATACCATAAATACAACAGGTACAACTACTACTCACTGTTTGACAACTTGGCACGATATTTACTCGAATAAATGCAGTATAGTGTTTTGTGGCGCTATACACAACATAGTAGATCCACAATAATTACCAATTAGAAAATAATGAGTGTAACATTAACCTTGCAAACTAGTGAATACATTGTACATACATTCTTCGATTTAATTGCAAATTGATGTTCACTGCATACAGATAAGATTGTGTGATATGATTCTATTGTGTCGGTTGCGTGACAACATTAAAGGAAAAGAATAAAAGTTACAAAAAAAAAAAACATTGTTTCACGACCTAATAGATATTATCGAACGATATTCATTTTATTTCCATATCTATGACGACCTTTAGCATCACTGATTGCTATATTCATAAATCATAAGTAAAAATGTCGGGAGCGAGAATGGAGCGGAGCGTGTTGTTATGAATGTAGAACACCACCATAGAGAATACACACAGGCACCTCAGTTACCTCACCTCAGTTGGCCAAGTTCGTTAGGGAGAGCCTGGATTTAGCACTAGTTCAGTAACCCTGACAAGTAAGCGGAGTAATAAAAGAACTTAAGGTAAACGGGTCCCTAGTTTTATATGATTCAAGATTGAGTAGACCTTGTGCATGAATCCTAATAAAAAACAGCATAAACATGATATATTTCAGAGTTCATAGCAATAGTGATCTGGTTGCAGTCTGTACCAGCTTAAAAGATGACACCAACACTGAACACAAAATTCGTGGTGGCGTCAGCCTACTTCTAGAGAAGCGAAAAGATTAATATGAGAGGGCACCTATTACTATAATCCCTTTCCGGTTTAAATTTACGCATTTTCAATCAAGGTAACACATAAACGTTTGTAACTATAGATCAAGGCGTGATGTAACTTTTAACACATGACTTAAAGTTTGGCAGCCAACGGGCTGAAAACTGGATCAGAAACTGGAATGTAGCTTACGAAACATCAATATCGGAGCATTTCCATATCGGATTTGGCCTAATAGCGCCACATATGGATTACAAGAGAGGCACATTCGCCTAAGATAGCTAACAAAGTATTTTAGCTACAAAATTGCTTTCTGCTGCCTAACAGCTTGGACACCAAATTCACTAGCGCCATCGTTGTCTTATGTGGTTAAAACTCCACCCCTTAAGGCACGAACGATAACAAAGGAGTAACCTGGTGGATTTCTGAGCTAGCTCGGTTAAGCGAGCTAACAAGAACACTCTTCATCAGAGTAAAAAAAAGAGGAATGTGGAAAATGGGATGTGTATCCCACCTAACTTCGTGAATTCTTCATTCTGTGAAGGTGTTGAATGTAATTGCCGCCGCTATGAAATTATATCGAGTTATGGCTCGAAAGCACACTGCGCATCTACCTACAAGTACCATGATATGGGCAATACACAACTGACACCACAACGACTGATGAGCTACTCCTTAGCACCCACTTTCCGGTATGCGATATACTGACGAGTGGCAGTATACCGTCTATATAGGTATAGAGCCAATCCTTCAGATTGGAAACAGCAAAAAATATTTTCACTCAAGACAAAATAAATTGGGCCATAGTCTCGTTTGAACCATTTAAATCCACCATCATACTGGCGGGATCTTCCCAGCTTTTCTTTAGAACGAACTGGAAAATTAACCATACCATAACAACTGAATATCTTCAGGAGTAGCTTTGCGCTGTGCTATCTCCCACACTCATGGACATTTATGCATTTATTCAAATTAATAGAAAAAAAAATCATATAGAAGCACCATATACCTACAAAAAAGTGTGTGATAAGAACGAACTTTAAGCCAACCTAAACCATCCAAGGCACTCATCAATACTCCAAGGAAGATAAATTCTTAGATCTTACTTAGATCAATTCAAGTGCAAATTCAAGTCAAATACCTTGGTGTCAATACAGCAATTTTCACTGGCAAATTCATGTCGAAGTGGAGGCAGAAAAACCCACGAGATCTTTTTAGATTTGCAAAAAAGTATAGGAAGGGAACTCCAGGGGTATGAAAGCTTCCCTGATACTCTGGATGTACCAAGTAATAATTAGACATGCTCTACAAGGTAGTGCGGTTGTCCATTGGAAGACTTGATTGAAAACGGAAGACATTAGTGAGGTTTTTCAGGTTTTACTAGACCTACACTAATTTAATATTCACCTCAAAACTCTAACATTGGCTCGATTTATTACATACGATTCTAATTTGAAGCTACCTAGGTTAGGTAAGGTTAGGTTAAAGAGGCTGTCATGGTAGCCATAACACACTTAGACCACATCTGAGTCCTTTGTGATACCACACCGGAACAGTCATCCCCACCACCCTAAGCCTGAAACCATAGCCTAAGTGTGCAATAAAACATTGAAGTTGACTTCTCCAGGTCTCCCAAATCGGCAACCACAAAGAAAATGGAAGATACTTTCCTCTTTCTCCTTGCTTCTACAGAAATTGTTATACGGAAGATTAAGCCTCCTGGCGTGTTCCCCGATAAGACAGTGTCCCGTGACAACGCTAACGACAGCTCCAATAAATCGCCTTTTCCTGCTTGATGGTCTGTGTGTATGAATCCATGGGTATGCCAATATTTCGTTGGTTTCCTGGTACAATTCATGCTATGCCCCGTCGCTCTACAGTTCATCCGTTTTACGATTCCCTGGATATCCCCTGTACACTGACTGGATCCCAGTACAGGCTAATGTGAAAGTAATTTCCCATTTCCATAAGTCAGGCAAGACAATTCAGTACCGATGTTGAAGTTGAGAGCACGGACTCAAGGAAGTTTATCGCCGCCTGGCTGTCCGTGAAAATAAAGACATTCGTTGCCTTTATAACGTGATGTTGCAGCCAGATTAATACTTCCTGAACCGCAACGAGTTCTGGCTGAAGAACACTACAGTGAGAAGGTAATCTGATTGACAGGTTTAAGCCAAGTCCGACCGTATGAACACAGCTCCTACGCCAGAATCAGTCTGGGAACCATCCCAGCGCCGAGTCCGAAGCCAAAGGCCATCATTCCATTGCGTTCTAGATGGTATGCAGCTTTTGAAGTTCTTGCCAAACAAAAATCTCGGAGTAGTATAATTCGTCCATGCTGGGATAATCTGGTTACTTGGAACTGTAGAGTGGCCACTGCTAAGTATCTTCAAATGGCCTGTCTCGCGAAGGCGTAGAGCTACGCATGCAGCCGCTTGCTCCGCGAAAAAAAAATCCAGAGGAATGAGATGAAGAAGCACATCCAAAGCTTCAGACGGAGTCGTCCTGGTGTATATGTATAGAACTTTCGGTTGCAGTCCCCAGATTTTCCCAATCGCTTTCCTGCATACACTGTTCTTGAATATTGCGCTTTCATCTGAGCTCTGTGGCCGTGATTGTTCGGTCGCCACTCTGTGAAACAGACACTCATAGAGAAACGAGTTTCCAAACTCGGCACGACTCGTCGCAAGTTTATTATTCAGAAGAAGATGATAAGAAATATTCTTATCGTAGAATAATAAACTAACAATGCGACTAGGAAGTGGTATGGCTGACAACCGTATCACACTCCGAAGTCAGTTGTCTTTGTAACGTTGGTGACTACACACGGTAGTCATCAACGCACCATGCTCCACTAGGAGTTACGGTAATAAAGAGAGAGATCTGAGCTTTCTATTCAATATGACGCCAAGGAACTGTCTCTGTCTGAGAGAGCCAGTCTCAACACATCCATTACCGGGGGATTCACAGATGGTATCATACATCCATTTCTCCTTGTAAAAATAACACTTTCCGTCTTGTTTGAATTCACCCCGACTCTACAGTTAGTCACCCAGTTGGATAGCATGGAGGGCGCGCTTTATAGTACCGTTAGGTACCAATTACCTACCATCCGCATAGGCAATAATCTTAAATCCCAATGACTTAAAAGCAACTTACGCTACAGCGCAGATGCTGTGGTGGGCCTATCCAAAGGTGTCTCTATCCAAGTTTCCACGCATGTCTTGCAAGTGTATGGCATCGAAACTTGCGCTGATCTCTGCTTGAACCAACAGGATTTGTTTCGGGAGGGGTTCAACGTCGCAGAAATATGATCGTGCTTTTCAATTGTTGTTTTCCTGGATACTCCCGTAAAACTATAGAGAAAATTGGAGAAGACCGAACTACTTGTTCCGAAGAATCACTACTATACAAACCCATCTTGAAGTTACACCAAGATATTCAAGGCCCTCGCAGCTGAATCTCGTTAAAAGTGTCTGTACAAATAGCAACAGACGTTCTTTAAAACTTCTATATAGTTTGGCCACTGTTTTGCTTCGTTAAAACTCGAGCGGGTTATCATAAGCAGGCAGCAGAAAGCTGTACCTATATATGTACTCCCATAAGGTCCCCCTCCCCCTATGATGCGCTTTTTATAGATAACATTTTGAATTCTTGAAAAATTAAAAAAATCAGGTTCAAAAATCATAACACCCTTCATTGACGCTTTCAAAAGCGACGGAACCTTCATTCATATATTCTACCGTGGACACATTAAGTCCTTTGCAAATAAATCGAATCCTATCCGAAAAGCCATAACAAAGCGCACAACTAGTTTTTGAGACCAATGAACTCTTCTTAATTGAATCCTGTGGCTAGATCCACGCCGTCTTTGGCCCTGAAAAGGTCGATGAACACGATTGGTATTTGTAAAAAAATTCAAATAAATTCTTTGCACCAAAAAAAGCTCTGTTTAAAGAATAATTAATCGCAACTTCTATTTTTGCTCAAGATCTGTGCAGCGGAAAGTTTAAAGCTCCATGCTCACATGAAAATATGCCCATACGAGGCGGGAGTTGGCAAAAATTTCCAATATTTAAAATGGGGGAGTGTATCGTGATTTTAAACGCAAAACATTCCGCAGGTTTTCCGCGCAATTTATTTTGAATGATTGTGCTCAGAGAATAATTGCTATTTGGAATATTTTTATAATATTCAGTCACCCAGTCTACAGAAAAATATGGGAATAAGTAAATTTTTTGCTATTTTATACTGTTATCTCTAAAATTCCGGGGATAACATTTTGGGAGGGTCCGGACCCCATGGACCCCTTTCCTGCTTGTGGTCCTCACTATCATTAGCGGAGAGGGAACCTAACTAAAGTAGCTTTAAGCTTCATAGATCGGCTTGAGGCAAGTTTTGATTCAACCTTGCATATCTCTGATTTGGTCGCACTTAGGAAGTCTAAGATATCCCTTCGCACCGGAATCCAGGCCACTCTTGGCCAGAAGGAAATTCTTGCCTAAACCCCTCCCGAAATATTTTTCTATGTACGGCAGCTTTATTCTTCTTCTTCCTTGCCTCGTTTTTTATACCGCTCCATGGTTTCGCGTTGCTCGACCTGCCGTGTAGGCACACGAGTACGACAGCTTTATTAGAAGTTCCTATCTACAATTTTAACATTTTTACTTTGTTTTCGGGTAAATAATCCTCCAATCAAAACAAGATAGATATTTATGCGTATTAGGAATCGTTTCGCTTCAGCTTTAGGTAGCAATCCAAAGCTACAAGATAAGCCCGATCGAAATTTGCTTGAGGCTTTCTGTTTCCTGTATAGCAAACAAATTATTAACGATCAAATCAAATGTTGCAAAACAGCGATTAAACGGAAAAAGTTTGCCATTTTACGATTTAACGAGTCGCAATCAAAAATGGTCAATAATATTAACACTAGCTAATTTGTCGACGTCACTGCAAATCAGCTGATTAGTCAAGTTCAAATCTGCGATTGTATCATGAAAACGCGGGGGAATTACCGCAACAAAGCCTAAAATGACGATGTACATGGTTCATTATCGTTGCTATTGTTGAACTAACGTAGTCGTAGCAATTACCTTACATATTACTAATAGCTATGCATCAAGAGAAGAAAACCCCAAGCTTCGACAAAGGTTTTATGTGTGTCTATTACAACCCATCGATCTAAAGCCGCAAGTTCATTAGTGAACCTTATGCATGCATACGCGTACAGACACTTTCTACTAAAACTGTCACTTTTTTATTATTGACATATATTTTTTCAACTACCAGTCGTCGGTATCGCGGGTTTTTTAGTTCAAATATACCATAATTCAGTATAATAGTCAAAATCGCAAATGTTTTGTATAGGTACACCATACACACACCCACTCTAGACAAAAAAAAAGCATGTGCACATAACACCACGACTTGCTTCTAACGATATTAGGAGAGCAAAAAAAAACAACCTCTAGTCAAGGTGATCCAATCGACGAAACCAATAACATCATCGTTAGACCAAAACTGACTTTACTCTACACTCGACACTGAGTCTTACAAAAATACATACATATTGACGAGCGCACAAGTTTATACTACTTTTAAGCAATAGCAGATTTTTTTTCTCAAGTATGTTGTCTGTGGATAGCTGAAAAGATAGTAAAATCTTAGCACAGAGTAACAATAATAGCGCTATGCGCTATTGTATAAAATTATGTCGTTTTTATTAAGAGGCGTACCATAGACATCGCAGCCAGCAGCCTGCAGTTACGTTACGACTGGACAAACTTATTGTTGTTGTTGTCGTTACGTTTTTTTATAGTCTAACACGCGAAAATTGAAGAAAATTTATTAATTCTGTTTGTCAATACTTTTGGGATAATTTGAGCGAAGTTGAAGAAAAAGTGTAAAAACCCTATAGGAGGTGACGCATAATGCAATTTCATTGACACCAATAAAAACGAATACAAATGGACAATAATGACAATTGAATTGAAAATGCAAAAAGATATTGAAATAAATGTAAAAAGGTATTCACACAATAACCTGTGGTGCAAAGTAAAATTAAAAAAAAAAATTAAAAATGAAAAAAATCTCCCGGATATCACAAAATATGCAGGTTAAATGGCGGTTGAATTTTTTGACTTATATAAAAAATATTCTAGGGATAAATCGACGCATATCCTTTATTCAAAAGATTGAATGGCTTCGATTCAGATACAATGATTAAATATGGTAACTAAACTGTTACAAAAGCCATTTCAACTCAAGGACTTATTATTTAATGTCACCAGGGAACACATTAACCGCATGGAATTGTTTTTCGAATCATTTTTGGCAATTTCTTATCATTGTAGTACATCACTATTCCGCAAGCACTTAAGACACAAAAACACTAGTTTCATTTTTCTCTCATTGTGCCATGCTCGTCGCAACAATTTCAAAATTATACAAAAAATCTAAAAAAAAAATGCGGTCGAACTTCAATCACCCACTGATAATACACCAAATTGAGAATAAATCACCACACATTGATGGAATTGTAATTGTCAATACTAAAGGAAAAGTATCTAACAATAATGGCACTGATAACGCCACGAACACACGAAATACATCATACAATCGTTGTATATGGCTGATGTATTAACCCGATAATGCACGCGATTCTTTTGATTGCAAAAGGTGACAGCACGACACGACACAGAACAGACAAACAATAAAAAAAAATAGTCGAACACAAGGTGTATCACATTCAAGAATATCATATAAATTACGCGATGAATATATCTAATTCCGCGAATTCCTGGATTAAAAAAAAAATACACACACAATCTGACAAGGCTGTATCCGTTTTGAAAATGGGTAGTACGCAAAAATTATATTATATTTGACCAGGGCGAATGGAGTATATTTTTTTTCTCCCCAAAAAAAAAAGATATTATCCACCAAAACGCGGGGTTGCTTATACGTACGTACAGAAAACTGAATGAGTTGGAAGCGGAAAAAAACTCTATGGATGAGATAGTGTATTGGATGCGAAGCGCAAAGCTGGAGGGCAGAGTTAGTCAGTTCCGCACGACGCGACTTTATATCAAAATATAAAATGTATAATAAAATTTGAAATTCGGCGCTTCGAACGCGAACTGATGATGACTAAAAAAAAATTTGTTTAAAACACAACACTCACAAAATTTTTAGTATAGCGAGTTTGTCGCTGGTTGGTATGGGCACCGCGCACCAAACCATCAAACCACACGAACGTACGAAGTGAAGAACCGACCGAACCAACCAACCAAGCTGGCTTTTGCCAGTCAAAGTCAACCCAGCTTGCTGTTGCTGCTTGCTGCTGCCGTGCTTCGAATTCAGCTCAGTGGCTCACCGAGTGAACACGATTGAGTCGTTTGCGATTGGAAGCTATTATACACAACACAGTATAGTAGCGCAACGCGCATTCGATAATACACACCATCCGCCGAACGTTTTGGAGATTGTTTCCAACATTAGATAGATAGTCACATAATAGTCCAATGTTCGTTATATTAGAGCGAGCTGAGGTATAGCCAAATGAGCGCGCTTAGCAGTAGACAAACAGCACAATCTACAATCATTAACTGCTCTCTATAGCCGAAAAAAGCTTAAAAACAGAGTCAGTTGACACGTTTCCGTGTCTCTACTCCGCCGACAATCGCTAATTTTTTTCGGTCATTCCAAAATCTTAAGATACCATAACAACATTTTTCCAACAAGCTTTATATTTCATTAACTTTTTTTGGTAGGCGAATCGCGGTGAGCGGAGGGGAAGTGTGATCAAGAAGAGGGCGGAAAATAAGGCCAGTTCTCGATTGTCACAGATTTGAGATTTCTGTTTTCAGCTTCAGCTTTTTACAGATTTTCAGTAGATTTATTCTTTAATATGAAAAAACACAGATTATTCTCCACATCTTGTTTTTTACTTTATCAAAAATATTATGCACCATGATTATGACTTGACTCAATTTTGCATTTGAAAAGAACAAACTCCCATAGAAGTAATTTTACATGTGCATATGCGGTTGGGGGGCGGCGAACGTACGAGTACACGACGCGGATATGTATATACATTTTTACATTCGCGGCATATGTGCTTTTGCTATCGCTGTTGACTAATACTTTTCATTTTTAATAATGTTTTTAGCTACCCGCAATACTGCTATTTACATTTTGTATAGAGCGTACCTAACGTACATACATTATTAGCAGAACGCGAGTAAAAAATAGTTATAATTCGCTGTCATGCTGTCTTTCATGGGTGTACATACAGTGGAAACTCGATAACTCGAAACTCCTTAACTCGAAAAACGCTTTAAGTCGAAGAAAATCTGCTTCCCCAGCACATTTGAACAAAAAACAATGAAAAACAAACTCGATAACTCAAACCAAAATCTCTATTACTCGAAGAGAAATTTTTGATTTCACTGCTTGTGAAACTCTATAAGTCGAAGTGCTGATATTGGAGACTCTATAAGTCAAAATTTCAGATACTCTCCAGGTCAAATTAAAATTTCTTATCGGTAAACGGGTGAGACTCTATAAGTCAAAGCTTTGCTATGCGAAACTCTATAAGTCGATTTTTTTTTCATTCCTCCAAAGGCGATTTTTCTGTTTGAAATTTGAGTTTTATTGCTGCATATTCCGGAAACGAGAATAACGGTACTTTTCTGCGATAAAATGTTTCAGTTTGCATTTGAATATAGCGTTCATCGTAAGGTTGTTACTGTCAAAAGAATAATCGTTTCGTGCAGTTTGAGGAATCCAGCCAACTAAACATATCTGCGTCAAAAAGACCGCTTCAAACCCTGACTATTCAGCAGAAGAAAGAACTTATAAAAGCGATTGATGCAAAAGGTCGAAAAAAGGGTACAGCCGCCGAATTCAAAATTCCAGTTAGTACGCGATTTTACAGGAAAGAAAAAAAAACCAGACCGAGTTATAATCGTGCGAATAGCACGATGAGTGTATACCCTATACCCATGTACAGACCTAGAAGGCACGCAAAACCCAAATATTCAATGACATATTTTTTGTAGGGGAGGGAGGGGTAGATGGGTCGGGCCTGGCACATCTTTATTATCTTATCAAGGCATCCAACAGCGACCATTTGAAATTGAAAAATTGGAAGCTTTTCGCGACATTCTATTAAAAGATACGGCTGAATATAACTTTGTAGGAGAGGTAAGGGTAGGGGTAGTCGGTCCTACTCCACTTTTCATCAAAGTATATGTCAGAATGAGACATTGATCAAAATTTCAAGTCGATAGCGATATTCTATCGAAAGTTATGGCCGCATTAAAATATCAAGTAGGGGTAATTTGTATGGGAGGTAGGGGAACCCTTGGTCTGATTTTGCCCATTTTCAATACCGTCCAAGATTCTAGAAAAATAAACATTTGACCAAAATTTCAAACCCCTAGCTTAATTATTTCGGGAGTTATCGTGCTAGCAGACAGACACACGGACAGACAGACAGACATGGCTTATTCGATTCAGGGACCGACCCTCATCTTATACTTTGCCATACCTCCGGTGGCTCCTTTGAGGTGTTACATAATATCGGCGTAACAAAAACAATATATATACCATCTTATGGGTATAGGGTATAAACCTTTTGTCATCTATCGGAAAAGAGAAGAAAAAATGCATGCACTATTTTATAAGGGTATAATGTCGGAAAAATACCAAAATATAAAAATACACAAAAAGAAAAAAACTCTGTAAGTCGAATTTTCTTACAAATAAACTCGATATCTCGAAATCTCTTTACGTCGAAATTTCGATAATTCGAAAGAAAGTTTGGTTCCCTTGGGCTTCGACTTATCGAGTTTCCACTGTACATATGTGTCTAAGAATAGACAAAATGTGATTGTGACTATATTACGCGACAGCTCGCTGATGGCGGTAACCAATGTGTGGGAGAGAGGTCTCTTGCAAATGTTTGTCGATGAAATTATTGTTATCGACATGGAAATATACTGATAGATTTCATCGTTATCTGGATAAAATATGAAATGAAGATTTATTGTGTCAGTTTTTGATTGAAAATAAGAAAAAAATAAAATATTGGCTGATGTAGTGCGAGTAAAGATGAACCTCGACACCAGGGGTGTTAAACTCAGACCAGGGGGCTGGGCCTTCAGGTTTGAGCGGGCAACAATTAAATCAGTAAAAACCTAGGAATTTCATATACATATACCTACCCTTAAAAAATGTTATTTTTAAAAATGTATTGTAAATATAATGTATAGAAATTTACAAACTTTAGACAGCGCCCGCTCTAGGGAGGTGGGGGGCACGCCGGGCGGTCGCATAGAGCGCCACATTTTTGTTACAGCCTAATTTCGTGAAAGGAAAATCGAGAATAATTTTGATGATTGATTGTCCTTATGATTTGAAAGGAACAAATTTAGATCAGTAGTATTTTATCTTCTACTTTTTTCTACATAGACTTAGTGGCTTCGCAAGTTATTTTGTAATTCATGGACCCACAGAATATTAGAATATAATTATGAGGATTCTGCCGATATACGAAAAATAAATAGTCTCGAAAAAAGTGTCGCACATATGAAAATAAATGTAATAACACATACAGTGGAACCTCCCTAAGCTGACCACCTCTTTAAATTGACCATTTATTTTCCGCCCTTGTACGTTCACCTTTGCGTTAAACGAGTCTCTGTAAGTTTACGACTACCAACTACCTCTATCTTGACCGAAAATTGTCTGCCCTTGGGTGGTCAAATTATGGAGGTTTTACTGTATTATTTTTGTAGGCTACCTTGTTTGGTCATAGGTTTGAGCATTGGATAGTCGTCCGACTCGCAAATCACCAAAATGGTTGCTATACTTACAAGCAAGGCAACCGAAGGAAAGTACTGTGTCATTGTGTCATATCCTTATAGCTAATCTCAAAAAGCCTCAGCAAACATAATGAATCTTGAAGTAAGTGGAGTCTGAACTGAGCAATAACCCTTACCCTTATAGCTAATCTCAAAAAGCCTCAGGAAACATAATGAATTTTGAAGAAAATGGAGCCTGAACTGAGCAATAACCCATCAGAATTCACTAATACACTAAAACTCGGTTAAGTGCAACACGCTTAAGTGCAAAACTCGGATAAGTGCACACCATTTTCATGCACCATCCATTCAATGCAATTATCAATACATTACAAAACGGATAAGTGCAACACGGATAAGTGCACAACACGCTTAAGTGCACGCATTATTTTGGTAGGGCTAACAACATTTGGACACGATTCATGACGGATAAGTGCACATGTGCATTTGAAAAATTTATTAGTGCAGACGTTTCGAACACGACTATTTTTTTACGAATTTATTCGATCCTAGCCCGAGATATCTAATATTTATTGAATCACTTTTTGAAAATATAGCAGAAGGGGATATCAGGTCTTCAGGATAATTTTTGCCTTTAGGAAAATCTGAGAGTTAAAAATTGCTCTTTTTGGGAACAGCTTAAGGCTAAAATCAAACATTGTCTTGATAAAAAAATGTTTAGCAAAAGTGGCAGTCTCTTTGTCATTCCAGCGTTCATGTTAGCCTCAGTCGGTCTCCTCTTTTAGATCACAGGACACCACTAAGATAGCCGTTAAAAAAAATAACAGGCGCGACAATCCAACATTGGACTAAGGCCGCAGGACGTGTTAGTGACATCCTATTTCCAAGATCTTATCTGCTTAGCATCACGCTCAGCAGTGTCATTTATCCCCATAAAAGGGTACTCGTTTAACATCTGAGTGAGATCATAGTCCGTCACAAGCTCGTGAGTTCGAAAGACCTCATGATCCACGGTGAGATTCGAACTCATGACCTTGTGCACCGTAGGTGCGCGCACTAACCGCTAGACCAGCCAGACTACAAGATAGCCGTTAGGTTGTTTGAAAATTTTGGTTTTTCTTTTTTTGCGAACAAAATTTTTTGGATGTTGTTTTCCCATTTCTGCAAGCAAGTGATAATTTTGACATCCATTGAAAATGTACAAAAAAAATATTTTAGGCTACACACAATTTGACGTCCCAAAAGCCTACAAAAAGCTCGATTCGTAACATCTATGTTCGATGTTCTTCCCTCGATGTATCCCTCAAAGCCAGCGTCTTTGACGGGATTGTTGCAATCAGCTATTAGTTTGGTAATGGTGACCACTGCATTGATCACATTTAAAAAAGATGGGTAGTGCCCATTTGTTAATATTTGTTGCCAAATTTCGAAAGCTTTACAAAGTCGCTTGTACATGGCTCTGTCAAATGTAATTGTTGAAGCCAGGGCCGGCCTTAGCATTTTGGTGGACCTGGGCCAAATCGATGATATGACCCCTACCAATTTCCAACCAAAATGTTGGACTTTTTCTTTCAATTTTTGATTGTCAATATTTTTTTTATTGTGTTGATGTAGCAATGTCTGACCTTGTTGGCCTGAATGTTTTTTGCGTACGTTATATCAGTGATTGTAATTCGCAATTTTTTTGATGTCGCGGAAGTCTTCGCTTTGCCAATGTTTTTTTTTAAATAGAATTTTGATAGTTAATCACCGTTATATATATTCTAGTAAGGCCAAACTGCAAGCACGAGAGCTGGGAATGCAAACGAAAATTATCCCCTTCCTTATAAACATTTTACAAAGATAATCCACAAAGCAGTTTTCTTGAACATTTTTACTTGATTCTTATACGCTTCGCTCATAGAGTGAAAGGGTATATTTTTTATTTTGTCAAATTGAGTTTGGCGAACAAATAAAAAATGAAGACGTGCTTTAGACGTATAGGCCAATATAGCAATGCCTTAAATTCTGCGACTGGTGAGTAGTAAATCTTTCATAAAACCCATTTTACATTTAAGGAAAAAAATTGGAATCGCTGCCACTGTCAGCTAGCTCTTTCTTTCTATGTATTTATTTACCCTGTAAAATTGTTACTCTTTTGTCGAGCTTTCGTTAAAAGAAAAATGTAATTATCAGACTATTTGCGCTTCAAAATAAATCCAAAAAACATTTTCCTGATCTGTTTTATGTGTTTGGCACATAAAAAGCTGTAAAAAATCGGTCAAGGTGTATCAATGCTTTTCCCTCGCCAAACATTTAACATACCATCCGTCAGATGGATGCGGCTTAACCGATTTTACGAAATTCCAACTCCATTTCTGCGGCTTTCATTCTTTAAGAATTTTATGCTCATTACCGGTGGACATATCGGAGGATTGTAATAGGCAGCCTTAGCTTTAGCATTTTAAAACAGCAATTTTTTTAAATATTCGCGCATAAGCACTACTTGAATTTTTCAATTGAAACAAATTTCTATATTTTTGGAACCAGGTAATTCCGCACGGTATTTTTTTTATAGAATAGACTTAGGTTCATCCTGAAGTTTTTGGAGTTCGAACATTTAAAAATTTCGGAAAAGATGTGAAACATCCAGCCTCATTTTTATTTGACGACATCGCCCCCGCGATTCAATTGATTTTGCATCAGGTATGCTTTGATTATCTTGTTGCGTGAAGGCCCCTAGAGAGTGGAGCACTTTCTGAGGGGTCGCCCCCCGAAAATAAAAGGTCCCATGGTGTGGTGGCGCTGGGAGACCACCCAGTTCGTCCACCCCTAGGGCCCCTGACTATAGCGTTACAAAGTATAGCCACACAATATCACTTGTTACCACTAGTTTCCATTTATGCTACGTAAATTAGATAGTTTATATGGATCACTGATAAGTGCACAACACGCTTAAGTGCACAAAAAAATTGTGCATTATCGATGTGCACTTATCCGTGTTTTACTGTACACATTTCGAAAAGGTATGGATTTTAGCTATTCCGTGAGGTTACGAATGCGCAGGTGTTAAGTAGTGTGTCCTGCTCATACTGACATTTGTTCGAGGGTAAGGACCACATCCATCTTTAGGGATGCGGTCCTTACCTTACCAGTGATGCAGTATTTCATCAACAGACATGGGCGTAGCCAGGATTTCTGTAAGGGGGAAACAAGCCCGAAATTTTTTCAACATCAAGATTTTCTTAGGGCTCCATTACACAGTCATATTTATATTATAATATGTATGTCATATGCCTAAGCCTACTCGATTCATTCAGTATAATTTTTTAGACGTGCAGGAAGCGAAATCAAGTAGGCTTAGGGATATGATAATATCTATTATAATATATATTACCAATATATGACTGTGTAATAGCGGCCTTAGGAGTTGAAATCGTTGGTCGCGAAAATATTGTTAGACAAAATTTAGAGTAGTCTAGATAGTGTAATGGTTAGTGCGCGCACCTACTTTGCACAGGGTCATGGGTTCGAGACTCACCGTGAACGAATTCAGTTTATGGTGTTTTTCGAACTCACACCCCTTGTAACGAACTATGATCTCACTCAGATGTTAAACGAGTACACATTTCTGGGGATAAATAACATTGCTGAGCTGTTGATCTCAACACCTCAACAAAAAAGCAGTTCAGATCTTTGGAATTGGATGTCACTAACACATCCGCGGCCTTAGTCCAATGTTGGACTGTCGCACCTAAGGAATACATACTCTTCCTAAAAATAGGAACCCAAGCTCTTTCCTCTTCCAAATAGGAGCCCAGGCGCTTCAGATGCTCCTCTATCCTCTTAATTCAACTGAGAGTCCGTTCTATTTAGCTGCTCAACCCAGTTGCTCCTCTATATGCTTCTGCAATAACATCGGGAGTCCTAGCTAACCCTCCCTAGAACGAAATCCCACAGTAAAGTTTATAACGAAGTTGGGCAGGATTGCATCCTATTTCCAATGGTAGTTTTTTGCTCATTTTTGCCGGGACGCCGTGGAACTTGTATGATGAAGTTTCGACATTTAAGTAGTCTGGCAAAAAATCAACGATCTGAGCGTTCTAGCTCTGGATCTCGAGAAGGTGTCAAATGCAGTCGAGTTAAAGAAAAAAAAATTAAACAAGACCAAAGTGCTTAGTCTGAGTGGAAATTCAACTCCCCCTGCAAACCAGATTGTAAGAACCAAAGCTGTTGTAAGGGAGCAGTACTTGGAAAGCTGTGACTACAGAAAAACAGCAAACAATCGTCAAAACTTAAGATCTTAGCTAAGCCAGCGAATTAAATCGCAATCGAATGTGACAGTGGATCACCAGTGCCGGATTAACCACGTGGCAGACGGTCGCAAATGCCACGGGCCCGCGCCTTAAGGGGCCCCGCGTTTTTCTCAAACAAAAATTGTAATTAATAACCAATCTACGCCAGGGCGTTCCAAAATTATAGCAAGGTTAATATTGCATAAAAATACAGGAATATTTCTCTCTAATCCATGATGGCATTCCCGCAAAACCTACGTCCACAGTGTTTATGTTCGGAAATGTATTTGCACACATTCATAGAATTTAGAAATTACAATTATCAAAATCTCTTATTCACAGTGGCGTACCGCTTTAAACGTTACGAAAAGTGGAGGCACAATTACTTGTTTTAAAAATGATTCGAAATTGTTTGACAAAAATGTTGTTTTTCATTTAAGTGTTTAAGATTTACAAGATTTTTTTTTAATTAGTAAAACCGAATAAATGTACAAGGTGTTAACGTAAACTTGGCCTTCTGGTATGCGCTACGTTAGTATCTTTTTTATGAGCCTAGATGTTTGGTTGTAGCCTTTTATGAACCTGAGTAATAATGAAAATGATTGTAAATGCAGAGTGCAGAGAGTTCACAGAAACAGGAGCACAATGGCTTACGAAACACCGTACCTCAAAATATCATAATAACAATACTTTTATTGCACATTCGTCGTGTATTGCAAGGCTGTATTGCTGACATTTGCTAGCTGCTAGCAGCTTTCCTAAAACCCTTGAGAAATGACCAATAAAACCGAAATATGAATTTAAGAACCACTTTGTTAGTTTGGTTAATCGAAGTTTCATAGGCCCCGCGCTCAACATTTGCCACGGGCCCCGCGCTTGCTTGATCCGGCACTGGGAGCATAGACATACAATCACTCATTACGTACCTACACTACTAGTCGATGCAAACAGGCCGAACAAATTTCAAGTTAGATCTCTGAATGAATAGTGTTCGACTGAAAAACTGTGGTCTCTGGAAATGAAAAAAGGAGACCGTATACGTTATGGGACGTAAGTGCACTCGATACTCTATTTTTCACAAGTATGGTTAAGGCCCCTCCCTGCCCCCCCCCCCCCTCCTGACTAAGCCCAAGTCAACAGAATATTTAGTTGAAGCGCAACAACACAACGATTTAGCACAACTCAGACTGTAGGTATAAATCTATAAAAGAACGAATCAGTACCGAGTTTTGTCTAAGAAAAGAATTGTTAACAGAAGTACATATTGCATAAAATCTTAAAAAGCTTTTGTTTTAAATTTCAATGAGAATTTGTGTTGCTATCAGCCCATAATTACAGAGCGACATAAGCGCAATTGTGTTCTTTGAATTACAGTCGAACCTCTCTAACTCGAATTATGACCTGCCAAGAAAATGTTCGAGTACTGAACAATTGTACTAAGGGAATAAACTTGCTAACAAGTCATACTATTGAATCCGTTCATTAATTTTTTTTAACTTTTTTTTGAATTTATAATTATTTATATGCAAATTGTTGTTGTGTTGAACCTACTCATTTGGAAACTTTTCTGCTACTTCTGACAGAATCAAAAGTAAAAGTCATTGCTGGGAAAATGTATATACAAAATCGCAGAGGCAAATTATGGAACTATTTTCGGCTTTCGGTTTAGGAAATTCCCTAGCGTTTCCGATATATTCTACGACACTGAACATGAAAGTTCATTGAAAAAATTACAGCAGAAAATATTCCATGTCTAAAAACTGCTTAAGAAAAAAATCTTTCATGAAATAATGTGAAATGCAAGTCGTTTCGACTTAAGGGCAGTCGTGATAAACCTAGTACATCAGATTGCAAAATGTGGTAGAGACATTTTTTTTTTTTTGTTATGTTTTTTGAGCACGAAACTATTCATTTCTGCGAAAAACTCTCCATGAATATGTTAAAGAGCACATGGTTGTGCGTTCAAAGAGACATCAGTATTAGAAATCCGTTATGCGATATTACTACAATTGATAGATTTAAGTTTGCCATTTCTAACATAGTTCTATATGTTTTATATGAAATAAATTTGAGATTGGACGGTTTTTTATTTTAGGTCGCAAAAGCTGCATTTTTCTTGTTTTTTATGTGTTATGGGGTGCTGACCCCAAATCCGTAGCTTCCCACCAAAATTTCGTTGCGAAATAGGGTCAAAATCGGAAAAAACGTCAAAAAAATAACTATCAATTGTAGCGATACCGCTTAACACATTTTGAAGATTAATGTTACGTTGGACCCGAAATCATGTTTTCTCTAACATGTTCATGGATAGGTTTTTGCAGAAACCTATACAATTTCAGAGTTTTTGCCAAAAAAAAAACAGAAAAACATCTATCTCTATCTGCTATCTCCTGTTTTCCAATCCAATAAATAAAATCCACGAAATACGTCTTGCTAAGTGAGATTCAAATATACCATTGGGTCTGACATTAACCCTTCTGTCGGCACCTACTACAATATGCATATTCTATACCCAATAGGCTGGACCTACTGAGAACTTTTTTTTTATTTTTTAGAAATGGTTAAATTTTTATCGGTAGAATCATTCTATTAATTCCTTACTGCCATTTTTAAACAATAAAAGTATTGAAACCATTTTTGTAGATACACTAGTAACGTTTTTAAGTGGACATATTTTGAGGTGGTATTATTATAAACATGTTTTCCCTTATTTTCATCTCTTTTTGTTTCTCTATTTTCATGGCATATATCTAGTAGAAAGTGTGTTCGCATTTTTCAATACCAATATCTTTGGGCAAATATTTTGCGTTTTGTTAGTAGATTTTACCTCGATATTAGTCTGCAGATTTAGGGAAGTAGGTGGAAAGAAATAGAGAATTTTCAAGTGCAAAAATCATTTCAATCTAAATTTTTCGTAAATTTCTTGATCAAATCTATTTAGAAAGACGTTCGTAAGTCTCTCATACTTAGTCCTAACTATTATAAAGAAAAAAAAAACTGGTTTGAATTTCCTTGAATCAAATCTCAGTTGATTAGGTGATGTTATAAAACGTGATGAAATTAGGCATACTTATTTCCCGAACTTCACGGCTTTTCAAAGAAAAATCTGAGAAATTTCTATCGTTTATAGTACAAATTGAATTTTAATGACATTCTTACATCATAAATAGGAGAATTTGAAGAGAATTTCATATTTGCACCTTTTACCTCACGAGAAAAATGGGGGGAAAAACTGTAGGTCTGGCCAGACCTATTGGGTATCAAAAAGCACTATAAATTGAAAATCATCAAAAACATACTCAAAACTTCAACGGATTTTTTAAAATTTTTGCAAAATGCTTCTAAACATATTATTCTAGGATATAATGAAATATGAAGTCGCTGCGATTTCATCTTCTATACTTTTATGACCAAAATATAGTGCCAAAGGTCTGGCCAGACCTTTGTGCCGACAGAAGGGTTAACTTGTAACACCTAGTGTTTTAACCAAGATTTTTTAGAGACTAATATTCCATTCTATTTCAAAAATTGTGTTTAATGGCATTCAGAAAATTTGTTAAAATTATATTAAGCTCCAAACTAACGGTTTAAATAAAATGAAAAATAGAAAATTTGAATGTTACAAATAAGGACATTTTATACAGGCGCGACAGTCCATCATTGATGACTAAGACCGCAAATGTGTTAGTGACATCGAAATTTCCAAGATCTTAACTGATTTTTTTGTAGAGGTGTTGAGCACATTTTATGCCGATAAATTATTTTTCTGCTCAGTCTGGCATCTCTTGGACGTATACGGTCATTAGATTATAATATATTCCCATTAGCGCATTTATGATTCTTGTGTTAAATCTCTCTGGCTTAACAACTCCAGCACCAACACGTCCTCTCAGTTCATACATACATAGGTTTTTTTTTAAAGTCTAATACGGTAATACGGAAATTTCTAGCAAAATTTCAGAACTCGCAACATGCTTGGAATCGATCACACTTTTACATATTAAGTTATGTTACAATCCTCTTGATAAAAGGGCTACATCGGTAACCAGTTCAAATTTGTACCAAGCACACCAAGAGCGTTATGGGACGCTGCCTGGGATATGGATTTCCGCTAGCTGTAAAGGAAGGAACCTGCCTGATTTTTTTGATCTCACTTCTGTTTTTATGTGGAGTCTTTGGAACGGAATACGTATTTCTGCCTGATGAATTGAAGCCCAATCTTTTAAAAAACAAAAAAACAAAACATAGATGCGGCGATTTGTCGTCTTGGCTAGAGCTAGAGCGGGGGCTACTTCAAAAATTAATTGATCGATAAGTAACCACTATATTCTTTAATATCCGGCAAATTTTCATCCTTCCCAATACACCTTTAAATTTACCCTTATAAGTTTTTACTTACTCGTACGTAAGTCTTAGATATTTATTCTCAGAATCACTAAACTGAAGCTTACCTGTAATAAAAAGAAAAGAAGAAAATTAGTTTAAACATTAATTATAATAAAATTAAATTTTTTGTTTCTGTATATATATATATGAAACGTTTCATATATTTTTAGCGCTAGATTTATTTTGACGGTTAAATTCAGACTATGAACGTATAAATATGTTGTTATTTCTTATAGGTACATTATATTGTCCAAAAAAATAATCAATAGACACTTCGAACAACTCAACTTCATATTAAGCGTATGCATTGAGAATAGGACACAGATGTTCAGACGAAAATGATTGCTTAAGAAGAAATTCAAAGAAGAGAATGTTAAAATCGTAAAATAGGTGAAATTCCAACCGAATAAAAATATTAGTCGCTTGAGTTGAGTATTTTGAAAAACAAATGGACGAATTTTCTATTTAAGCTTGGAATTTGATGATTTCATCGATTTGAAGATAAAAACAATGCAACCTGTGAATGAGTACTCGTATTCAATAAATTTATTGCTATACTTGTTTACTATATTTTTAATATTTACATTTCAAGTAGATTTTACAAACCAAATGAATGAAATCATCTACATCTACTACCGGAAGTATTCGTAATCTTGTTAATTATATATTCTTAAAAGCAGTATTGTCAATGGACAACAAAGAGTAAGAGTAAACCCGTTTACCTAGTTACGTATATTTTGTTCAATTTTGGTAGAACAATATTATAAATATTAACATAACATGACATCAACTCTTGTTATGCTGTGCTAGATGTACGAATTTACGGATACAGTCGAACTTCCCATAAGCGGACACCATTGGGGAATGAGATTTTGTCCGTTTATTGGAAGTGTCCGCTTATGAGAAAATTTCACAAAGGTATATAATTTTATAAAATGTATAAAACTGCGCTCTGCGAAACCATTTAAAAACCGCGATATACTTTTTTCTAGTGTCTACGGGTTCGCGAATAATTTTTATTCATGAAAATGGGAATGAACCCACTTTTTCACCATTTCGGGGACTTCAGTTTTTCAAAAGATTTTATTTTTGCAAGTGGAAAACTATTTTTTCTGTGGATTCTAATGTGACTTGCGCAATTTCTTCAATAGGTTACGTTTTTTTTACACTTAATTTAAAACAAAAGAAAATTGCACGTTTAAATTTCGCCATATAAATTGGACTCTTCATTTTCTAAGAAAAGGTTCGAACGGGGGGGTGCAATAACGTCAAGCGAATTAATGTCAATTGACGTCATTTCGTCGGAAAAAGGAAATAATGGCAATTGAAATTAATTCCTTTTGCCAAAGGGAAATAAAATCAGTTGATATTAATTCGCTTTTGAAAAAAGCAATGTTCCCTCCCAGTAGATAGGCATGTATTAAATATACATATTTTGTTAGCACATCACGAAATGAAGCTTTTATTTTATAAGCTCTGAAATTTCCGAATAAAATTTTCGCTTTAGTTGATATGATTCCTGGATTCATGTAAACTAAAGTGGAAATCTGCTTGAAGGAACCGAACCGAAACAATGTACTTGTCTTCATTGGACTTCTTAGGTTCCTATGGATTTCCGCTTTACATCAGCGGAAATCTATTAGATCTCTGCTTTACTTCGATGTGAGTGTCAAGCCAATATCACGAATTGACTTTATTTCGCTTTAGTAGTTGACAGTACTTCGTTTTCAAAAACGAATTAATGTCAATTGACATTATTTCGCATTTGGGTGGGAAATAGTGTCAATTGACATTAATTCGCTTGACGTTATTACACCCCCCCGGTTCGAACACCTGCACGGAGAGATAAAAAACATTTGCACAGCGATTCCCGAAAATTTAATCTTGCTTATAATGTAAAACAAAGACATTTTCCGGTAATTTCATAATTCTTTGCTCGAAATATAATTCTGTAATGTAAGAATTTGGAATTGTATTTGTGAAACCGTCCATTTATTAGAGACTTGCTAATTCAGAAAGGGTATAAAAGTACTGTCTGTGTCCGGTTATAACGTTATTTCGTCGTAAAAAGGAAATAATGACAATCGACATTAATTCCTTTTGCCAAAGGAAATAAAATCAGTTGTCATTAATTCGCTTTTGAAAAAACAAATGTTCCCTCCCAGTGAATCGGCATATTTAAAATATTTCTTGTTAGCACATCACGAAATGAAGCTTTTATGGCGACTTTGATGAATAGAGAATGCATTGTCCTTATAAAAAGCGTGTTTTCTGTTTAATACCAAACTTTTTTATTTGAATCAAAATGAAATTTTACAAAAACATTCTCGTGGATTCAACTATTTGTCTACAAAAAGGGCACAAAAGCCTTGAGTTTGTTTCGGCTGCTTTTTTAGAATTGTCCTCAAAACATTCCAAGCAAGTTTTTACATGGTTGCAGGGTTGCAACAGTACTTCCCAACCGATTTCCATACACCAATAACCCAAAAAAACTGAATATAAAGTGCTAAATTTCTTGATTTTCAGAAATATATAACCGTATTTTCAATCCCAACAGATTTACAAGCCAATATCAAAAATTGACGCTTTGGGAGTTGACAGTATTTCGTTTTCAAAAACGAATTAATGGCAATTGACATTATTTCGCATTTGGGTGGGAAATAGTGTCAATTGACATTAATTCGCTGGACGTTATCACACCCCCCCGCTGGGGAATATGAAAGTGTCCGTTTATGAGAAATGTCCGGTTATTAGAAGTGTCCGTTTAGGGAAGTTCGACTGTATATGTATAATAGTGTACCACAGTCAACACCCGATATTTCCGTTTATACAGTTTTTTTTAATTCTCATTTGCATTGAGTGTTTTAGTGGCAAGAAAAAGATGCGTTTTTTAAAGAATTGAAAACTGTCAGTTTCCTTACCATATACATAAAACATAGTCCACATTTTATAAATATTTGGAACATATTTCCCACTATCCACGACATTCACGAATTCAACACTCGCGATGATTTCGTGGCTCGCATCTCTCGCGAATGTCGGGGGTTCACTGTAGTAAGTAGTATGGAGAATTTATACACCTCCGCAATCAAAAGCCGAGCGCTTCGTGTCTCAAATTCTGCATATATGTACGTTCAAGAAATAGTCTCTGAATCTGATCCAAACAAAAATGAAGAGTATCTTTTGATATTTTTCACTCATTCCATTTCGCGATCGAGACTCGTTTATCGCATAAGAGGGAGTTAATATTTTGAATGTACGAGTATACCATAATAGAGCAAAAAATATAACTTGTTTCTTCGTGACCATTCAGATGATATATGTACATACACGCTAATGAGAATATTATTAAAAACTTTATTATAGACAGATGACATTAGAAAAACTCGAAAAACGACACAACATTATTATCATGTACGTATAGTGAATACATACACGAATTACTTGTACACATAAATAAATATGTTGGACAAATATGGCAAAAAAGACGACGAACTAATACAACCGAACTTTTTTGCATAAGACAAAATTTGTTAATGAATTTATTTTATATATACAGAATTATATGTACATACCCAGAATTATATGTACACACCCAGTATAATAAACACAGATATGTATGAACTAAAAAGAAATCATTTAAATTTGTCCATTGTAAAACAAAGATGTAATATATGGAAACAAATTTAGAATGAAATTGTGCCGAACAATATTTTCGTCATGACGTTTTCGCAAGATTTGGGTTAATGGGATGATAGAAGATTTTTTTTTATTATTCAAATAGACATAGATAACAGTGATTTTAGAGACAATGTTGTTGAGATTTGCTTATAAAAAAGTGGCTAGACTTTTTGTTTTTTTTTATATTTGCACTATAAATTTTTACTTATAGAACTGTTTTTTTTTGTTTTGTATGTGTAAAAACAATTCGTAAATAAAATACAGCATATAAGATTTACAGAAAAAATATTAATTAACAACGTAGACACAAAGAATGGACGATAATCGCATGCCAAAGAAGATGATGAATGCACAACCAATTGACAGAGCGAGAATACGTGGACGACCGAGAGCTCGCTATAGGAGAACTCAGTAGGTGAGAACGCCCACCAGCTGCTGGGCTTCCGAAACTGCAACCGCGAAAATTGGAGATCAACGACATTGATGATGAACATCGTGGATACATTTGTTTCTTTTGATTTATGATTAGATTTTACGATTAGCCTCTCGATTTCGAAAAACTCATACTGAAAAAATCAATTTACCTGACCTCTTATCAAAATTCTAAAACATTTTTTGGTGATCTGTAGAATCCTCGTGCTGTAGTTGTACGGAATTACAAGTTTTAATATATGTATGTATATTGACGGGTGGACTATGCACTATACGAACATGACACTATTAATTCTATATGAGACACTTTTGTTTTTTTGGTTTTTGTAAAGTTAAACTATCACTGTCAATACAAAATTAGTTGTTTTGCTACACCTACTACATATGTACATAATTATTGTAAAAAAATCCAAAACAAAAGTGAAAAGATTAAAAAAAAATTTGGTTGCGCTAAAATGTTCGAAAAATTGCCTCCAATCGTTAAGAAGTACGCGTGTACCATATACGTACAAAGAAATTTAACTTACACTTTCATTCAAAATTCTTAAAATCGTTTGTCAATGGCCATTAAAGAAAAGAGAGAGTAAGAAATGTTTGTTTACAGATAAATAAATATTTTCTTAGTTCTTGGTCGATTGTGTGCACAATTTGAGAAGTAAGTTACGTTCATGTTCAATGTTTGGGTAAACAAGTTTTTTTTGTTGAATACTTCTAGTTAAATTTTTATATGTAGATCTATTCTATACGAACGTGTTTTGCCATTTCAAAATTATCATGCTAAAATATTCAATTGAATACAAATACAAACATAGGATTGCTGCTGGTGGGTATAGAATAAGGTGACCAGATGTCTGAATGACCAATGCTGTATACACACTACTTGTTGATGGGTAATTAGGAAAAATCGTCGTGTTTTTCATAGCGAAGAAATGACCGTTGGTGATTCGTTATAGAGAAGTTCAACTGTATTTCAAGTGACTCCAGTGCTCTACAATTTCATGAATAGGGAAGACCTAGTCGAAAACATCAATACCGAAGATGTAATATGGAGTGCCGTACTCCTTCCACGGCAAAGTCTGAAATCTATTCCTAGGTTGCCACTTTGTTAGGGACAATATAAATTTAATTTAAATTGTTTTAAACATTTCTGTTGTAAACATTTTTTTTTATAATTTTAGGTTTTTATAGGAATGGTCTCCCACTTTTAAACTAACTAATTTTTGAGGGAGGTATGAGTAGTATGTAGTTTGTAGTGTATGTGTGCACGTATGGTTGCCTCAGGTGCATAACAATGTTTCATATCTAAACAATCAATTATCCGCTTAAAACTAAATTTAATAATTTAAATTGTTTAGTTGTCCCTTATATTTTAGAAATCGATGGTACTTCCAGAATTTACATGACTTTGTATATATCTGCTTGGATCTTTCAACGTCCACTTCAAGGAAGCAGGGTCAGTCATTTGATTTTGAATTAGCTAAAGGAAATTGATGCTCTTTACCGATCAATTAAAACATATTTTATAGTTAAAATATAACACAAAAATGTAAATGCTCCTGGACTCTTTAAATAGAAATTTAGCACTAGCAAAAATATGATTAACCGAATGACACGATTTACGGGATGATTTTCTATCGGAAAGAGTCTCGAGTGAATGGGTAACTAATATCACTTTCAATAGCAAGTAACACTCAACTCATTTTTGCCGTTCGTGTGACTTGCGTGTGAGTTTAAACAGAATTTGTAGTCCCTTGGCATAATCATATGCAAAAGGAAATTTGGTGCAAAAATGTGCATATCTCTGGGGATTGTTCTACAAACAGAATTAACATTTTCCTGGAAAGTCGATTTTTTTTTATAAATTTTTTCTAAAATGAAGCGGAGCAACAAATTTTTACATTTTTTCAGTAATATAAATTCTGTTGTTCAATTTTGGATGCTGTACGGCGGGGCAAAATGCTGTACATCTGGTCGCCTTAGTATAGAACAATAAGCATGTGGTCAATTGAATGCAACAAAAAAAAACGCATATACGTAATCTGTCCGGAAATTCCTAACTTTTGCTAAAAGATACAGGTATACTGGTACAACAACACATTTACACTTTCTTGATTTAGTTGGACTTGGATCGAAGGAGATTATTATGAACAACAGACATTGTATGGGTGATGTATGCATTTTTGCATACCGTCATTAAAGACGTGTATTAAAGACGAATATTCTGTGTGTGTGTATTGCGACCCAAAGAAAAAAAGCATCAGTCATCTGATGAGTAATAAAAAGAAGTTTGCAGCAAAAAAAAGAAATATAGAAGATACCCAAACAAATAGGTACCTACTTAATTTTACTCCAGCCATTTTTATACCGTTCGCTATTATTAATTTAATAATTAATATATTATTCGGGTATATTAACTTTGTCATGAAGTTTGTCACGCATTGAAGGAAGCATCTCCGAACATATAAAAAGTATACATATATGATCAGCATGACCAGATGAGTCGATTGGACGATGTCCGTCTGTCCGTCTGGCCGTCTGTTGCAGCGCGTTTTTCTCGGCCACTATAAAAGCTACGGAGCTGAAATTTTGCACACGTGCTTATTATTGTTGCAGGCTATTTGTATGTTTGAATCACCGAAATTGGATCATTGGGTCATGGGGCTGCCATACAAACCTTACCCCCAAATTAGGTTCTTCTGAGAAAAACTTTTTTATTTGTGCACTAATTTCAACTAAGTCTCACACAAATGTGTTTCTCTTGGTAACACAAAACATATCTAAGAATTGAGCAAATGCGCATGGGTTCATGGGGTGGCCATAAAAACCCAGCCCCCATTTTGGTTTTTCTATGAACATTTTTTGCGCCAATTTCACAAAACCCTGAATTAATGTGCTTTTACCAAAGCAAGAAAAAAGTTAAAAACGAATGGAATCGTACTGTGGGATCATGCTCCCGCAACCCCAATAAAATTATCTGAGTAAATATTTTTATTTGCCCATTTATTTCAACCAAGCCCAAAACTTTTGTCAAGACGGCAGAAAAAGAATGAGGAGGGGGATTAAATACAAGTCATAGGTACGCCCGAAAAAACTTTTAGCCCAAGGAGAGCGAAGGGTATCCAAATTTCGGCCGCGCCCGAAATTAGCCTCGCCCCGGGGGTTGGCGAGCATAGCGAGCAGAGGGCGAAGCCTCCTAGTTTTTTATTAAAACAGTTTTGAATTTTGTTGTCGCGATTTTCGATAGAAAAAAATTAAGGATTTCAAATGTTTTGAAAAATAAACACGAGGATTAAGACTATTAACAAAACAAGATGGACTTAATCAGTAAAATTTGAGTCATTCAAATACAGTAAGTAGGGTTACCAAACAGGACGGGTCGAAATCTAGTCGATGGCGCTCGTTTCGCTTCATTCGCTTTTTGTGAGGGAAAGAAGCCTTTCATTCAATCTAAAATAATAAATTATTTTTTTTTTCATTGATGTGTCTTTTTATTTTAAAATTGTAAAACTTCTTGATAACTTGGTTCGGTAAAAACAACGGATACATTTGCGGTATTCTCTTTGATTTCGAGTAACAAGAACGTAACTTGTACTACTATCAGTGTTGCCAATTTGGCCGTTTTCCGGCTTAATTTAGTCGGAAACTGTGCTTTTTAGCCCGAAGAAATTACTTATTCCGGCCGGCCGGATTTTTAGCTGGAACTGATTTTTTATTGTCGTTTTTCCGACCAAAACTATTTTATGAAATTTTATAATCTAATTTACTTTGAATATTTACAACCAAAAAAATTCAGGCCAGACAGTGTGGGCCAAATGGTCCACCCTATAGGTTGAATCATTGAATTCAAGAAAAAAATGTTTTCACTTGCTGGGCTCCCTTATAGTGTCACGTAACTTACTACCATCAATCTGGTAAATATTTTGCGAAATAAAGAACACTTTATTGAATAAAATTCTTTTTTAGTGAGTCCTGGGGCATGCATGGGGGTATTTTTGTAGAACACATTGCGTTTTCAAAGCATAGCCTGCTTTACTTATTTGTTTATGATCATCAAATTGATCAACAAAAATCTAAACGCAAAATTTCGACTGGGGAAAATCAATCATAATCGAAAAAAAAAACCAAAGCAAAGAGAATATTTACTATAATTGCGCCGATTGCAACATAATTTAATAAGAGTAAGAGTTCTTAGTGCAGTTCTTCCTAGGAATATACATAGGTATACTAACATCGTCATTTCACGTGAAATCGATGCGAACATTGTCAAAATCGAATTCGGTTGGTGGTGCTAACTTCATCTAAGCTAACTTGGCATGAAATTACCTCCGAACAACGTCATAGAAAATCAGCCGTTGTATTTCCATACGTTTTTTTTATGAAGTGGTTTGACGCCTGATGTACACCAGTCAACAATTCTGTAATGATTTGTGGAGGTTCACCCATGTCCATATGCTGCAAGTGACCGTTGTTGCAGTACATCCCCTTCAGCTCTTTCAACCACTTCTTTGCATTGCAATGATTACAATTGCGTCCATGGAACCCATAGAAAGTAGTGGATGTTTCATATACCTACATAGTTACCAACCGTTAGTTGAATGCTAATTTATGCCAAAAAGCAGTTTGTCGAGCTTGCAAACTCCTTAACCTCACATTTTATACACGGTTTGCATGTTCTTCAGGTGTTTCATTTTTTTCTTAATGTAATTTCCCGTCATTTCGAAGAAGATCTGGACAATGCGCTTTTCTTTGCTTTTCTAAACAGTTTAAAATGAATGGAGTAAATTCCCAGACATATTTTAAAAAGGGTATGAAATAGTATTTACCAAACTTTTTTATTAAAAAGGGAAAAAAAACAATAGCGTCATATCCCATAAACTCCTAACTATATGACGTCTCACGCAGAGCGCAATCGATTGCATACAATCGATCTGATGCCCGCACAGCACATACACTATACAATTTGTCGTACAATCTAAAATGACAGTCTTACGATCACAACACAACATAGCGAAAATTATAGATTTTGTGGCGATAGAAGATGGACATCCATTGCTACTTTCGATGGAGAATGAACGCCACAGCCAGAACATGAAGATTGATCACCGGTATATGTGAAAAAATCAGCAACTGAAAACACATGATTGTGAATCATACGACAGATTGTATGAAAAATTTCATGGCAATATATTCCCAATGAATAAGAAAATCTATAAAGGAAATGCAAATAACCGCATAATACACTAGATATGCGACTTTTTTTTGGGACCAAAATATTTTCTATGGTGACTTGATTTTGTAGCTTAGATGACATTTCTCATTTGAATTTTATATGGAGAATTAATTGTAAACAAAATCATGCACATGCGCAGCTTAATGCTGTAACTTCGTGTAGGGGCGTCGGAAAAATGGGGGCAATGAATACGAAATTTCAAAATTAATAAATACTTAAAATTTATTAATCACCAACGTCCCTGTTGCATAGCTGTATCCCAACAGCATCAAAATTTACTCTATTGTGAAAAGTACATTTAAATGCATTGCAAAGCGTTGCGTGGTATAAATTCGTTTATATACAAAATTTTAAATAGTGTGTATTCCAGTGCATTGCGGTTGAATACTCAAACCAATGAAAAGGCCAAAAAGTATTAAACCACACCAGCCCCAAACACTAAATTTCCTACGCCACTGCTAGCTATAAAAAAAATCAATTTGTCCCCTTTATTTTCAGATATTTCGATTCCTTCTTTTTCTTCTTCATTGTATATTCCACACGCCCGAAAACAAATTGGATTGGATCGTCACATACACGTTACAATTTATCTGACGATCAAAAAGATTGTACAATCGATTAGACAGTCTATGGCAAGCTTAACGCTAGCTTGAGACTACTTCTTTGTTGAGAATATATTTGTTCCCATTCAAAGGAATCAAATTGTTTCCGAAGGACTCACAAATAGTCTACAGTGTACGCTTCAACATACCCCACCAAACCCATAAACCAAATTATTATGTTTTTGCCGTTCTTTCCTCAACTTAAAGGATCTGATATGCATTCTAAAAACTCCAATTTCATTTAAAAATTATGTATTGTTTCATTGTTTCCAGTCATATGACACCCATCATTTCACTTCCTTACTATCAACGCGCTTGTTCTCTCGAAATTTTATGCAATTTATTCTATTGCCATATTACCATATTGCTAGAAACATCCTTTATATCCTTAAGGAACGATTGTGAAAGGATACCCAATTTCTTTAATGATATTCCAGTATATAGATATCTTCACTATAAATCCAAAGATATCAATTTCTATTAATTTTGATTATCAATCCATTATGATTGAAATAGTCCTTTTGCTATATCCACACTTGCAGCAGGACCTATATATAACGGTGTGGTATAAGAAAGACCTACACATGCCTCAAGTAAGCCGTACACCACCTAATTTGATCAAAATCGAACCACGGGAAATGTGTTATTAAGGAAAATTCGAAAAGACTTAAGCGAGTATCTCAAATTTTAAGCATAATGGAATTCATGGTATTTCTACGTCGAAAGTGAAAAAAATAAATATCCTTTTCTCGTCTCCGATGCAGTTATTGGAAGAATTAATTTTTAAGATCGGTCCGGTAGTTTTTGAGCCAAACCATTACAAACTTTCCCATGTAAGCTATTTTATATAATTAGTATATAGTATATATAGCAAAGCACGGTTTTATTCATACCGCACCTAATAGATTAAGACCAGACTTAAAGTAGGGCACCTATTTCTTTCACCGTAACTCCTGACGGAATGTAACCACAAGCAGAGTCAAAGCTATTTCAACTAAAGTACACATATCTCAGCAGCTAGCAGTTTTAAAAAGGGGCATGCCCATAATCGTTCACTGAAGGATGAGATGGAGTGAAATTGTTTAGTTCAAATCCACTACACCTTCCGTAAAAATTGCATAGTTCTACTGTATAAAAACTAATGAACTGGGGAAATAAACCTCCAATAAGAATAAATTAAAAATCAGCAGTCACGAAATGTAATGCAGAACCATTTGCCATATATGAAACATCTCAAAAACATGTCAAAAGAAGAATTTATCTAATTGCCAGATAAACATCCTTTGGCAAAACCAGCACCGCTAGATAAGATTGTGAGTATCATATACACGAAAATACTCGTAAATTATGTATAAATTGGAAATTTTTCAATCGGTAATGTCGCAACATCAAGATGGCATATTTCTGCAAAATGCGGCGCGTTTTACAAAAATTGATACAAACTATACACAATCGGCAAAACATCACAATGATATTTAACTTATAATATTGTGAACAAATTTATTAATTTGTGTTATTTATTGCCATATAATAGTGTAGTATGTATGTATAGATAGTATATCATCAGGTGTCTAAAACTGAATATAATAAAAACCGAAAAAAAAATAATATCAAAGAAGCACAAATAGCTAATAGCTATTAGTGTGAAAATATTGAGAGGAAGACATCTCGGCGATGCGACGACCGATGTTCACGTTATGCAAGACAACTAAATTGGGAAATTTTATAAGATATTTTTCTTTACAAAAGTGGCTATCAACACATTGGATTTTAAATAAAAACTATAAATTTATTAATATTCAATAGCATATTAGATAAAATTCCGGTAAATTGAGTAATACACTATGGATGGATATGGACAATATGCAAACGAGAAAATATGTATATGCACGTTCATTTCTGAAAATGATGTTGAGAAATCAAAAATCCACGGAGAGAAAATCAATAAATTATGCAAATATAAATGTAAATATAAAAAATATATGCATTTTGATCGATTCTGATATCATCAAATATGGCGACATTTTCAGTTTTTATCGAATTCAGATCTTTTGATTTGTTCATCTTGCGGATCGTATTCATGCATATCTGAAATAAATCTCGTTGGCCTTATGGATGCAAAAAAAATGTAGGTTAAAATTTATTGCATTTTGTAAGTTTTTCTGTTAAGTGTGTGTATACAAGAGATATAATGGGATACGACACACGTAACTTTTGTCTCATTTGGAAATAAGAAAAGAAAACAATTTAATGATTTTATATAATTTTATCAAAGGTGGAAGATGCAAGTAGCTACATATATTATGGGCTAATTTAGAATTATATATATAATATAATCTTTACATATAAATGCAAGAGATGATGAAAGATTTGTGCGCAGATATAAAAGAAGTCTATGAAAAAATATTAAATTTGTTGATTTTGCCACAAGTGAAATATTCGAATGTGCGAGGTGATTGTCGAAAAAGGAATGACAAAGTATATACATATACAAAAGAATATTTCGAATAAAATTTGTCTTCCTTTACCTTTGGTATTAATCCGCTGGAGTAAGTGATGCAGCAATTCTGAAAAAGGTGTCAGATAATCAAATTTTTTCCTGCATTATTTCTAGAGAGGAATCGAAAACACACATAAAAGTGATCGATGATATTGAGATGTTCATAATAACGGATGACGTGCAGAATTCAAATAAATATATAATATTGAAATGATCTGCCATATTAGCATTTTCCTTTGTGATGATCGTTATGATTTAAATAGGCCTTTTTAAATACAGGAGAGACTCGCTAGTTTGAACCTTCTATAATTCGAACATCCAATAATTTGAACGCTCATCTAGCAACATTACGTCTCTTATAATTTGAACTTTTCAACGAAATAGCTCCCTCTATAATTTGAACAAGTTTTTATTTGTGTTTTTCTAGCATATAACTCGGGGAATCACTTGATTAGCAATAAATTAGAACTATCCGAACAGGTAATGATTCTGTATAATGATATGACATTTCGTTTAAACATACGAAACGGTTTACACGTTACACGTGTCTTAAATTTTTTATTATTTGTCTCAAACAAATAAATAAATAAATTTTTCGTAACTTTTTTCGAAAATGTGTAAAACCATTTGTAAATATGAATTATTTATTAGTTTTTATTTCAATTTGAATCCTATTTTGTTTAATATGAATACTGCACTACGAGTAATAAATAAGTATATAAAACCAAATTATGTATGCAAGTTCTTTCAATAACAAAGCTCCCCCACAAATTTGAAACGATTGATCATTTGAACTCACTTGATTTTAATTAGTTCAAACTATCGAGTCCCTCCTGTACCTCGTCTCTTCTTCTTCTAAAGCATACAGTTTGATGATTTTTGCACATTTAAAAAGTTGTCCAAAGATTTTTGTTTATTAAAATTCTCATCGGCATTAAACCCACGTTTAGTATTTTTAAAAGCTCAGTATCATCATTGTCATTCAATCGCTTTTTGATTGCTTCCCTATTATTATTTTAAAAACTATTCTGAACTGTTTTTACTCGTATGTAAAAAAAATGCTAAGAATTCATCAGATATGAAAATATAATTTTTGTCCATTCTATACGGATTAAATGACACATTTCCCGTCCACTGTCCATAGTAATTTATCCGATTAAAACGCTCGATAGCCCAAAATGTTTTTTCCAGCTGAACGCTTAAACATTTCGAAAAAATGTTTTCGTTTATATACCGCAACCTATGGATTATATGCACGTCATTATTATCCGATATAAAAGGCAAAAAAAAAACATTTTTGTTTTTAGTACAAACAGCAGCACCGCAAGCTCAACCAGCACAACAATAAATCCGTCAAAATAATAATTTCGATTAATGTTACATTTTCCTTTCCAACAATTAGCAATTAAATTGTGTTGCATTATAAACGTACCTTCACTGCGTATCTATATTCATTACACAATTAGAGTGGCTTTTCAATAAATTTATCATCAAAGTTTTAGGTCTGATTGCTTATCAGTCGTGGTCGGATGTAATCTAATCAGACAAGAGAAGCTTGAACAATAAATTCTATTTTTCGCCTATGAATGTAGTACGAGAATGTTCACATACATAATAGTGACAAATGATGGACATGTGAATGTTTATGTATAGATGTTTGTATACACATAAATGTTTGATTTAATAAAATATTTCATCATTAATTCAATATTGTTCAAGAGATTTCCAATCAGGGTTCTCACTTTCTTTTCAGAAAATTATTTAAAAGTACATATAAATACAATAGAAAGTATGTAAATGTAGGGAAAAAATCGCAGTACCCGCTGATTTTTCGCAGTAGACCTATAAAACATCCCCACGCCTAATATTGAGTTTATTGGTGTAAAAATGTCGGACATAGCCTTATACCAAAATTTACATTACATATTTATATAAATCGGTTCAGCGTAAGTAAGATCCTGTAGCTGCTACTGTCTTCCATTGTCTCGATAGAATCTTAACTGTGTAAATTTTCACTGATTTTAATTTCTTGCCTTTGATCAGGGCCGTATTTAGGTTCTATGGCGCCCCTGGGCAGTAGCCGAATCGCCGCCCTCCGCCACGGGTCAAGTAGTAATAGTCACACATGGTAGAAAAAAGGAGAACTGGGATAAATGTTATGTGTATGAAAATTAAATTTTTTTACGACTAACCGATGTATTTTTTGCCTGGTGCTTCCCAGGAACGTAGTCAGGGAAGAGTCTAGGTCTAGGGAATCCAGACTCCTCCTGAAATTGTTTCACAAAGGCATGAAATTCCAATGACGACAACATGAAGACTGAAATGTCATTCTCATTGTTTTTTTCATTTTCGATCGTTTTGGAAATAATGAACGACTAAACCCAACCTGTTCTCTTTTTCCAATATTACGAAAGCTTACGGCGGACATTGAAGGGGACCACGTTGACCGCATCTGGAGCTTTCGAATAATCTATCTAGTAAGGTTTTACGGTTTCCGTTGTGCAATTAAAAGTGCAATCACCCTGGGCCCGATTTCAATTTTTTGTTTGTAAAAAAGATGACCGAAAAAGTTTTGAAACTTCAAGGATTCATTGATGTTATTTAACAAGAGTCAATTGGTGTGTAAAAAGTGCGACGTTTCCCTCTCTTTGATTTTTATTATAAATATATTTTTTGCAGTAGAATTTTTCGTTTACTAATTACAAATTCGACAATGGTGAAAAAATGTGTTACTAACCCATTCTCACGATGGAAGCATTTTACGGAAAAATTTATACAATGCAGCATTTCTACAATCAAGAATTGGACCCTTCTCGAAACCAGATCCAGGCTACGTTCTAGTTGCTTCCCGGTTAATTTAAAGTAGAGAATGAGTAAAGTTGTATAAAATATAAAAATTGAAAATGGGCCCTTGCTCTTATAAATTAGGATCGCCAATTCTTCGAACAATCTAATACGGGAAGTTTATTATGAAAGCGATTTTTGACAATGTATTCTTCCAAAAGTGAAATTTGTTTTATACAAGTACATATACCTCGGCAATGGTCAAGGCGATGAGGGCAAATCCTGTCCTAAAAAAAAGCAGGACTGTGTCTGAAATATTTAGGCTAGGACAGAAGCATAACTGGATCCAAACAATATTTGATTTGTCAATCGAAGCGATTTTGCATTTTTTCAAAGGACCAATAGGGATGTCATAACAGAAAATATGTGTGGTTAGATGGGTTACTTACGAGTAGTTCCTTGAAGGCGATTTATACACTCCGACGAAAAATTATGACAAACAAAGAAATTTTTGATATTTTCTAATTTGGAGGTATTTCTGAATGTTTCTAGTTGGGAAATAGAAGTTCGCGGCTAATTATTCGTATATTGAACGCATGCTCAACATTAAATTTTGATTGTTATAAACAAAAGTTCCTCGAGACGGCCTATAAATATGGAGATGTACCTATATATTCTAGATTCTAGCCCTTGTTTAAAGTGAAGCCAATGCATTATCAAGACAGTTTATACTAACGAACTAACTCTCTCTTCATTACTGTAACTCCTAGTGGAGCATGGTGCGTTGATGACTACCGTGTGTAGTCATCAACGTTACAAAGACAACTGAATTCGGATTGTGATACGGTTGTCAGCCATACCACTTCCTATTCGCATTGTTAGTTTATTATTCTACGATAAGAATATTTCTTATCATCTTCTTCTGAATAATTCTGAAACATTCGACGAGTCGTGCCGAGTTTGGAAACTCGTTTCTCTATGAGTGTATATTTCACAGAGTGGCGATCACGGCCACAGAGCACGACAACGAACTAACTACGACTAACAAACTACCCGCCACTCATAGGCCATTTGGAGTAAATGCTCCTAGCAGAATTTCAAAGGTAGTTTAAAATTATAATTTGAGTTGAGTGTGCAATTAGCCGCCCTAGAATACAGTTAGTTAGAATAAACTAGAAAAAGGCAATTGACATGTTTTTTCTAATTATGTCAACTACTTCTTGAGTTTCCAAAATGCATCTTTACATAATTTAAAACTAATACAAAGTTGAAAACATTGTCGCCCTTAAAAATCTGCCGCCCCGGGCAGATGCCCAGGTTGCCCATATGGGAAGTCCGGCCCTGCCTCTGATACTTGGACAGAACTGAAGATGTCGACATTTCAAATAGCTTCGCCAAAGTTTATGTTTGCTAGACCCTAAAAAAAGGGACAATATTTCTTTGAGGTATAGTCAAGGCTTAAGAATAGAGTAGGCCAATTTATTTCGTTATTTGAAAAACAATAAATGGTGGGTTAACATTTAATTTTCAGAGATCATTCTGGAATTTGCTATATTTTTGACTCTTGCCAGGATGTATACAAACAACTTTTGTGCACACATTCATTAATGATTTGCATAATTGGTGTCGTGCTCTGTGGCCGTGAACGTTCGGTCGCCACTCTATGAAATAGACACTCATAGAGAAACGAGTTTCCAAACTCGGCACGACTCGTCGCAAGTTTATTATTCAGAAGAAGATGATAAGAAATAGTCTTATCATAGAATAATAAACTAACAATGCGACTAGGAAGTGGTATGGCTGACAGCTGTATCACACTCCGAATTCAGTTGTCTTTGTAACGTTGATGACACACGGTAGTCATCAACGCACCATGCTCCACTAGGAGTTACGGTAATGAAGAGAGAGAGAGTAGCGATTTTAGGATCTAAAATTTCGATTTGAAATGATTGTTGTATCTAAGTTTAAAGCATATGTAAATACATATGTACATTGACAGCTTATTTTGACAATGGCGTAAGTACCATTCTATTCCGGATTTTCGATACGGTAAACATAGGGCAAACAAAAATTTGGCATAAAGAGCTTATTTTTTCGTGGTAATGGGGAAGGTTTAGCTTAAAAAAACGATATTTGGTTATGTTCAAATCGGTATAGTCCCAAGAATCAATCATTTTACAATAAAAAAATTATTTAGAAAAAAGGTCCTAATAATCGCTTGTAATTTTATTCTTATCAAAATCGACTTCAGGCATGATTATTTGTGATAAAAAGGTACTAGAATTTCACTTTCGAAATTTCACAATAGTCTCCACAACGGCCAGTGGCGTAACGTTCTATGTGTTCAGTGGAACACGGGCCCCCAAAGCCCGAGAACCACATTCGTTTTAAATATTAATGTTAATTAGCCGAATGCACTAAAACGTAGGCAGAGGGACCGACTACTACCGCCGATGCTTTTAACATATTGACACAAACACATTCCAAATTGACGGATTTTCGATCATGATGACGAATCCAAATTGATCAATTACAGAATCATTTCGATGACCTTCATTAACGAGATTCCATGTCAAATTGACGAATTTAAAAATAATTTTGACGAATTTTCAAATCTTGCTGAGGAATTCCTATTACAAATTAGCGAATTTCCATGTCAATTTGATGAATTTGCAAATCACATTGACGTACCTATTTCCATTTCAAAATGATGAATTTCAATTGCAAATCGACGAATTTCAACTGACGAAATTCCAGATGAAAATTCCGAAAAAATGAACGAATTTCAAAATCAAGTTTACGAGTGTCCATATAAAATTTTCAAATTTCCACGTTGAATTAATGAATTTTCAATTAATATTGACGAATTTCCATTTCAAATTGATAAATTTCTCAATCAAGCTGGCGGATTTTCATTTTAAAAAATCCATGACAAATTAATTCTAATTTCCACTTCTAATGGGCAAATTTGAAAATCATGTGTACGAATTTCCATGTCAAATTGACGAATTTCTATGTAAAATTTTCGAACTTCCAAGTTCAAATAATCGAAAGTCAATCATTTTGACGAATTTTCATATGAAATTGACGCATTTCCGGTTTAAATTAGTCTTGATTTATCGGGTTTCCAGACAAGAAATGTATATTAGCTGCCAGTACACGCAAAATGTCGCAAAGTCAGAATAATTAAATTTAAATAATGCACTAACACAAATATAGCTGTGAGGGCTGCTTATGAAAAATTGATTGCAAAACTATAATTTCGTTTTGAAAAATATTTGTTGTTGTAACCAGTCAAGAGATTTTTTTTTATCTTAAATCGAAGGGGATTTTGGCAGCTTTTGGCCGTTTTAACAACAGGAAGCTCCGGGACGATTTACGTCAAAGAACCGGCTGCCGTAGGAGCGTGTTCAATTTAAAAATTTTCATTTTCGCCCTTCATGAAATTTCTAATTTTAATAAAAGACATTCTAATTAAATTTTGACAAGCCTGATTCTACATACACCTGTTTTAGCCTGGATTTTCCAACTATAGTGAGGAACAAAACACAGCTGGGTTCCGCGTTATTATTTTTACATTGCATATTAAGCAAAAACCGAAAGCGTATCCTCGTCGTGGACAAATTGTGTGAGGATTGGACTTGTCCACTCAGGTGTCGTAAGTCATGGCCGAAACCAGCTAAGTCCAAAAAGTGAATTTGTAAGGAGAGGACAAAAATGTTTGCATTATTGAAAGTATTATTTCAGGTATTAATAATGAACGCTATGATGGAGGGTGTTTATGTTGTATTGCCTCCAGTGATGCCGAAATCAAAACACTGATTTATTGTCACAATCACCATCATTGGTTGACACTTTAAGAATTTAATTCACAAGGTATTTTTAATATTTAGTTAACTTAAACTTTATATTTTTTTTAATCAAAATGTTAAATTATTCACAGATTGTATAAAAGCCCGAAATATATAGGTTCATGTGAATAAAAATCAGCGTTTTGATTTCGGCATCACTGGAGGCAATACAACATAAACACCCTCTAAAAATTTTGATTCCGGCAATACAACAGTCTAACTTTAATTAAAGTTGACGATTTATAATAACGCTATGATATTCATTTGGTTGACTGGCTGGAAACGATACCTACAGTCAGCTTCTGACTAGGTGAAACATTTTACAAGATAAGGAGCAAGTAAAGCTTATATGAGCACGAAACGTGGTCATAATCAGCGATACTCAGCTTCCGGTTAATACTTTTCAATTAATTTTGATGTAGATGTAGACAAATAATCGACGATCACAATTTTGATGAGTTTGGGCAATAGCGGTAAATTCGTCATTGAAGCGAACGTAAAGTTATCCTTCAATTGGTTCTCCTGGCTCTCCCCGTGGACTGATTTCGATGAAACTCGGATGAAAGTTAAGTGGTGCGATCCCTAATATTTTGGTGTCGGCACTTATTATGAGAAAGATGTCCTTGGACACAAAAGGTCCTTTTTTCTTCAGGAATCCATTATAGACGATAGGGATACGATATGCATATCAAAATACAATATTCGTTGAGACGAGTCCTTTAAAATCACGACAAGCTCATTTTGAGTTTTCGTAAAATGATATTACCACCAAAAAGGACATATGATACAGAGTATGGGCATTATGGGTGTCGTTGGAAAGGCGATGTTTGGGACACTGTGTGATTGGTTTTAAAGGATTTTTGGGCTTCTAGAGTAACAAGATAACGGTGGAACCTCGTTAAAATGAACGCTCGTTTGAACATATAACGTTAATAGAGCATTAGAAAATACACTCCGCTTCACAAAAATCGGGCCACTCGCCACTTTCGAACTGGAATTCCATTTTCTCAAAAAGTATGAAATTTACAACTATGAAAGTTATATCAACAGAAAGTACATTTAATGGCAATTCAAATGACTATAATTTTTATCTGAAGTACCGTTAACTCACGCAATAAACACAATGCCTGTTTTGATTAGAGTTCGCGCTTACCGTGTGGCCCGGTTTCATTGAAGCTCAGTGCAGATTTCCTTGTAAAAAATAACACACGTTTTTGCATGTATAGTATGTTTATGACCACCAAAATAAAAAAAAAGTGTTTTAGAAATTAAAAAAAATGAAAGACAAAGAAAAACACCTGATATTTCTGTGAGGACTCGAAACATGGTCAAATCCGTCGTCAATAGCTTCCAAAAAATTATTTGGTGTTCATTATACTGTACATTCTACATTCTAAAACGCGGGTTGTTTTATTTTAAGGAAATTTAGTTTCGATTTATTCCATTTATGGTTTTAACGTTTTGTTGCAATGTTAACTTTTTTTGTGAGCGATAATGTAGACATATACATGATCTAAAAAAAATTCCCTAAGGGAAAACTTCTCGTAGTTTTTTTCACCAAAAGGTGTACATCAGTGGCTCTCAGTCATTATTAGTGTGTGTTTCCCTTACTAAGTCTTCAGAATCTGGCGCCTCACATAGTAAAACGCTGGCCAAAAACGGAGAGCAGATGTGGACATTTTTTGTTGTCCGCCATTTAAGTATAGTCCACTACGTGTGTCAAGTTGTGAACTTGATTTCTATTTTTTGTTTCATCGGCTAGTTTTAAAAATAAATTCGATCAATCACACACTGATTTTGGACAAAAATCTGTGGACTCTTTTTTTTCTATTGAAATTATGGCCGAGTCAAATGCTCTCTCTCTCTCTCTTTAATAAATAAATAAGCAACAGGCACGACAGTCCAATATTGGACTAACGTCTAAGGCTCAGATCTACCTCTTTAATAAATACCCACGGGCAACCCAGCAAATGAAAAAAAAAAAAATTATGTCGAAATTCCGTGTCGTTCGCAACGTGAATTTTAATAAATACCCACGGGCAACCCAGAAAATGAAAAAAAAAATGATGTCGAAATTCCGTGTCGTTCGCAACGTGAATTTTATGGAGATAGGCTGTCGCCATTGCATTTCCGTTTGGATTTAGGCGTAGGTCCATATACGATTTCGCTGACAAACCAAAAACAAGACTCAAATATTGGTCAAAAATCCGCTATTTTACAAAAGAACTCATCTTCACGCAAAAGGCCTACTTTTGGTTAAGCGATACGTCGGTAAGTTAAGAAATGCTATTACAGGAGCTACCACAATTCCATAGTGTCCTAACAAATAAAAAAATATACATTCCCAGTGTCCAGCAGGAGCGCAGATGTATGCTGTTTTTTTTTTCACGGCCAAAAATATTTTTAGTTGTCATTTGGCCGAGGTGCTTAGCTAATAGGTATAATTATTTTTGTTACAGCGCCATAGCAATTTTTCTTGAATCGATTGGATGCAATTTTTCTGTTGTCGTTGTATTGCAATAAAAATTTAATTTTTTTGCAGTATTTCGTAACAATTTTTTATTTTCATAAACGACGTCAAACGGCTCACGCCTTCGTTTCCAAACCATTGCGCCTCCTTAGGGGGGCGCGCCCCATAGTTTGGGAATCACTGGTGTAGATTCTCAAACTAAGTATTTTCATGGTAATATAACTCAATTTTTTTCGAGCCCTGTTATGTTTTGACTTGGAAATTTGTGTACAAGAATTTCTACTTTTTTCGAAAAAAACAAATTCCATATTTGGCTAAAGCGCAACTACGATTATTTCTTTCAAAGCCCCTTTTGGGCCAGATACAAGACCCTCTTTGTCCGGATTGTGGTCTCGGGCCGTATGTTGAACAGGCCTGGTCTACAACATGATAAGCTCGTTTAAACAAAATGCAAACTGTACTTGACTATTTCCGTAAGAACTCAATAGACAATCAAGATAAATTCACCTTTTTCTCAATACAAATAAACTATACATCAAATTAAATTAACCATTCCCCAAAAAAAAAATCAAATTTACGATTACGCAAATGAAAATAACGAAAATAAAAAGTCACATTAGAGAGTTTTACACTGACGTATAAAAAAACGTATACGTAATTCCCGATTTCCAAAGAAAAATTACCGCGCGAATCGTACGTAAAACTTATACGAGTGTTTTCAACTAATTTGACAACAGCCAGTGGCCGATTTACACATTTGCCGCTAGTAGGCTGTTGACATTTTGCCGCCCCTACCAATCTCTACAAGAGGGGTGTCAAGCTCAAAACCTGGTCTGGGCCAAAAAAAATCACTGTCTTTCAGTTTGAGCGGGGTGGAGGATCAAAAATAAGGAAACGTCTACAAAAATTTACGAGTATTTTACAAATTTGATTACACAAATATTTTTTTTAAAGGTACGTTGTCCTCCACGCGGCCGCACGACACTGACTCGCTCATTCCATATAACAACTCGTTTTCGAGTCGCTGTCGTGCAGTCGTGTCGGGGAAAATGTACATTAAATCTGGCTATAAATCTGAGTCACTAACGCCCTAGGAATCCTTGAAAAATGAAATTTTTCCACAAAGTACTTCAATCGAATTAAAAAAATTTAAACATGAAATAAAAAGGCCAAAATTTGTTTGGTCCGTCAGTAATATGTAACTTTTTTTTCAAAATAAATTTCCGTCAAATTTTAAACAGCTGATCAGAATATTCATCCGGTTATCCAGGTCGTCCCAAACAACCTTGGCAGTGAAAATTGTTAGGCAGCAAACATAAGTAAACTTCAGATAGAAAGGTGGTTTTAAGTAAGCAAAAATTAGTTTGTGATGTGGTGTGAAACAAACGCATGCACCAGTAAAACTTGGCAAAAAATCGGGTACTCGGGATGAAATTGCAATGTATACGAAATTTACTATTTTCTCATCAAATATAGGATCGGGGTTATGTTGCAAACTGTTGTTGTTGCAAATTACTATCGGTTTCGGCAGAGCCAATACCTTTTTCTAAACCGAATCTCGGGACAAAACCACTTCACCAAGGAGATATTTTGCCTGCACAAAATGGTTGCCCTAAACAAATATACAAATTTTATATTTGTAAAATATACATTTTAGTCTTGCATAATAATATGTTCACAGTGAAAACCGATTGATTTCGCCGTTCGTTTTCCGAAATCACCGAAAATTGTTCATAGTGCACTATTCGTGATTTCATATGACAACCAACATTATTATTTTGCCTATAAATCGTTTTAAGTTTAAAAAAAAAATGCGCTGGTAACTTCAAACTTGACCGTCCAAATAAGGTTTTGGGAAAATTAAGAAAAGTGGCAACGCACTAAACTAAAAATTTTTTTTTCGGGTGTCAGTTAAAATATCGGAGTGAGCCCAAAATGTGCTGAATAGGTGAATCCTATTATTAACCACCTATTTTACAAGTTTTTGTAAATTTTTAGACTTGAGTTCAACATTCCATTTCTTTCATTTTGATGCATTGAAACTACTTGAAATTTGGCATAAACCGTTTTTTTTTTTCAATTTCAAATACTTTTCTATCAACGTCACTTCTAAAATACAGTTTTAAATTTCATGTTAATTGTTTGATCCAGTCACAAGATAATGCAGGGAACAAATGCTTAAGGCCCTATATTGTGAAACGTCCTTACCAAATATTAGATTCGCTATTTTTCCGGTTTGGATAAAGTTATTCGAATGAAAATTTGCAGACATACATATTTCTCATGTCATTTCCTAAGAACCATCATAAAAATGTTCATATTTGCAGACCTAAGTGGGGCTACACACGCACAAATTGAAGACTTAGTATTTAACATGTATCAGCTCATATTAACTTTGTGTAAAGTTTCATATCTGTTTCATAACTGTTTAGAAAAACCGAGGTGATATCGTAAGCTTAACTTAAAACGCCCATAACTTCGTTACCCTTTATAGTAAATTGGAAAAAAGTAACAGATATAAATCAAATCAAAGGACTCGTTGAGTGCGAGTCGATACGATTATCGATAATAAATGAAAAAGTCACCTCTTCGGAACACCCTGTTATCTTTGCCCTACCAACTTTTAAGGTAGTCGGGCCGAAGACTGTTACCATTCTACACATTCCTACCAAATTCTAAGTGAACTAGAGGACGAACAGACGGACGGACCCAATCGATTTCATAAGGGTTTTTAGAAAAGAAAATTCTAAAAAAAAACCTACAAAAGAGCTTTGTTGCGAATTTTAGCCTGCAAGCAAATTATAAGAGGCCTTTTCTCTTTTCGTCTTTAATAATAAATCGTTTCGTTGTTTCAAGCTCTGAAACAAATAGTTCTTCACTTAAGTGTCTCACTGAGGTACAAACACACTTCACGAGAAGAATAAGTGGTATATGGCATGGCGTTGAAATTTGTTATTTGCTCCAAATTTGCCGCCCCCGTAAAATCTGCCGCCCTAGGCTCCAGCCTACTCAGCCTACTGGTAAATCCGCCACTGACAACAGCTAAAAATCGCGACCCGACAATTTTGACGGTTTAAAGACGTCAAATACACAGAGATATGTCCATGCCTCCTTAGGACATATGCTAAATTATGATATACTGTTTCGTATACGGTAAGCAAGCGAATTTTTATATGGAAAGTCAAATTATGTCGTATTATTTCCAACGACTTGCTAAAACTCTCTATTCATTATTCAGTCAATCACTCATTGCCAAATCGTTAATTTGACTTGTTCAAGCGTTAATTTCATTTGCGAAATCGTTAATTTTATTTGATGTATAGTTATTTTATGTTGAGAAAAAGGTAAATGTGTCCTTTAAATGATTGATATGTGATGTAGGAACTATTTTGGTATTGCATGCGTTTTTCTGATTTATTACAATGCATACTTTTTGGCATGAGATAAATAAATGGAGCCAGACAAGCATCCTTGAAAAAAACTGACATGAAAATATGTAACTTGTGTGCGACCAAAAAAAATCAAAGTCAACACCACAACTGTCCACTTTTTATATAAAAACCATTAGAATATTATCCTCCTATTCATCCCACACGGCATGAGGTAGCATTGAAAATCATTTTTTTTTCTACACCTCTTTAATACTTATTACTTGCTAAGCACGCTTTTCATGACTGCATTAAGTTTCATTAAAATTTTGCAGAATTTTAAAAGGCTTGCATAAATCATGGTTGGTCAAGGTAATGCAGTTAATTACAATCATGAAACGGTGCTAAGGCATATCATACACACATGCACACACAACTTAACGCAGATGCACATTATATTATAGGAATATTGCAGCGTGAATGTAGCATTTTCATCCTCAGTCCGATGAATTGTATTTTTATTTTGCAACACTACAACTTTAAACGCTACCAAGCAGCTGATTGTCTAATATGGGTTTTACAATATCATTTTATTTGTTGTTTTTGCAACAGTAGCTTTTATTTCACACCGCGTACACGAAAAGGTTAAACGGTGTGGGTCTTATAAAAAACGACCAGAAAAGAATAAAGAAAAAAAAAACGATTATACAAAACAATCTTTTTTATAGAAAATTATTATTTACCAACAGTCGAATCCAATTCAATATCCGCAACGTCTTGAATGTACATAATCGTGTGATGTGTAGGTCTTACGAAATCGATTCGTTGTTATTGTATTGTTGTATATTGTTTTCGTATGAAAATATGGTATGTGAACTAGGAAAACGGAAAACACAAAAATGCAACACAAAACTGAAATAATTATTACACACAGAGAATTTTGTTTTTGGTCTTGTCACATATTACACAATAATTACAGCAGGGTAAATATAGTAAACACAAGGTCTGTACAAGAATTGTTAAACACGCAGAAACATAAAACAAGGAAACTCACTGTTGGCTCATTTACGCTGAAAGAACACAAACTCCATGCACTTCTGGAAAATTTTGTTTATGTTGAACTTGAGCTCTGTCCACACTTAGCACAGGTGCTTGAAGCGCAATATCTTTTCTCGATTCGTTTCCTGCAACAATGGTGCAACGTGTTCGCGCACAAAAACAAAACTCGCGGAACAACTCTACTGTAATTCGCGTGCTCTAATTACATACAACACATTCTTCTCCTGGGAAATGTTAGAAGACACTCATAGTAAGGTCTTGTTACCACTAACCGAATTATTTACACCCAGGTCAAGCCGAATAAAATGAATTCTGTCAAATAGCGAGTATACTACTTTTTGATTATTTCGTAACCGTAATAGGATACACTCACTGGCGCACAATTCTATAACGTTACAGCTGTGCAAAAGCAGCAGCACGGCATGTCATTGTGAATTTTCCAGTTAAACTTTACGTAAAAGCACAAGATACTCTTGTTGTGTGCCCACATGTAAACATATAGCCAAGCCACACAGCTGCCTGCAGTAGTGGAGGAGCACCAGTGCCTATAGTTAGAATCGTGTGGAAAATTTTCCAGAGAAGCTTTTCCTTCAAGTTTCACTAAGCTGAAGTTTTCTCATGACGACCGACCGCGACCTAGTCTAGAACACCATGCAATCGGCTGACTCTAGGTTCTAGGAGAATGTTTGGTCGGGGCAATTTTCTCGATTTTCAACAAAACGCGCTAAATTGAAACGGTGAGTCCCAGTCCCAGTTTTAGTCGCAACATCATGGTGTAACCCGCTTGGCTATAAACCGCGCTGCTATCCTGCCATCTGCATCTCGGTCGGTGGTTGTAATGTGATCCTGATGATTTTTATGGGCAACCCAAATCTTTTTTCGGAGGCCTATTGGCAAAAATTAAAGACGAGATTTAAGAGGACAGACTTGGATAATAGTCAAACGAAAAGTAGGATACTATTGTCGTGGTTGTCCCTGACAGCTGGTTGTCGGTCGAGTATAGTATTCATAGTAAGTTTTTCGCATCCTAGGAAATGATTTTGTTGTCATTTTGTCAGGGCGTTCAGGAGCTATGCGCATTTCGTCGTATTGCCGCATTGCCAATGACACACATTACAGCATACTCGTAGCTATGGGTGCTACCGTACGGATGTAGTGTATGGTGACATACATTCAAGGAAACTACTATAAATTCTGTTGTGGAACAAAAATATAGGATTTTACTGAATTATTTTATTATCTGATGACAAGTAAGGAAGATACTCGTAGTTAGGTGTGGATGGGGAATGGTATTACCCCCTTTCAAAACTCCAAAAGAGAAAACTATTCAGCAAAAAGTTTTTAAAATTCAAATTTAACACTTCTTTCAAAATTTGACCAAAAATTTAGCTACAGTTTCTGAAAGGACATACAATTTCATATGAAGCGATTTTTTCGCCGTTCCATATATCAAAGTATTCAGAACAAAAACATACTAATCTAACTTCGGTTCCCAGTCAAGTACATATCTACTTCTCTTAATTTTAAGGTCCATCCAGACTGATCGCCAAATAGATGCACGTGCAACCAACTGGCTGCATCCATTACATTGGATGTATCGCCATTTGGTGTGTAGATTTGGTGGATTTCATCACAAAAGACGATTATTTTGTTTTTGTAGAATCTAAAACCACCATGAGGAAGATTCCCTGAATTTCTATTTTTACGAGTAGTACGCCAACATAGAAAAACAAAATTGACGTATTTTTTCCCCTATGCATAAGCCGCATCTATATTTGATTTCCCTAAACTCTATTCCGTGTAGTGCAGGTGGCACGGGTGAAAATTATCTAAGTGTCATTTTTTATATGGAGTTCGTTACCCAAAACTATAGTTGCAAGAAAACGCAAATATTATAATTTTTCATTTAACCATTTTTAGAAAAGGTTATACTTTTGGTAGGGTTGTTCCATATGACAGCTGCATTTTATAGTGCTTTGATTCTATTCCTTCCAACATTTGTAATGTGCTTTTATCTGTATCACTTTTTTATGTAGTTCTCTTTGAAAAAATACTTTTCATTGGTAGGAACTTTTTCCTGAATCCATTGTAAGCTCTCAGAGAACTAAACATATACGAAGCTTCCAGCAGGAATATATACTTCGATAATCTTAATCCTGCTAGAAAAATCGGCAGACTCTTATACATTTGTTCCATTTTGAAGTCGTAAGGATAAATACAAATAAAGAAGTTAAGCGATAAGTGATAACTGATAAAAATAAATAGTCATAGGCCGAACATAAAATTTCCAAGATCGTAACTGCTTTTTTTTTGTAGAGGTGTTGAGATCAACAGCATGCTCTGCTGTCTTATTTATCCCAATAAATGGAACCAGTTCAACATCTGAGTGAGATCAGAGTCCGTCACTTAGGTCGAGATTTCGAAAAACATTGAATTCGCTGACGGTAAGATTCGAACCCACGACCCTGAGTTCCGAAGACGAGCGCGCGCACTAACCACTTCACCAACCAGACTACTGATAAGTTATCAGAAATTTGGAAGTTACAAGCTCGAACTGCCCGTTAATTGGTATTTATTCGAGCAAGTTCCTATTGGGAATTTTACATACATGGCTGAGTTGCAGGTTAATGTTTTAGTGCCGTCAACAAAGTGTTAGTTCGAACATTTATGCGGAAAATAAGTTTGAAATGTGAAACTTTTCGTGTTCAATTATTGGTTTTCTTTCACGAAATTTTCATTCCACGTTATTGACATATGTGTTTTCTCAGTGGCGGAACGTTTCGCAATTTTCTTGCGTTCGCAATCAAAATGGGGACCCCTCACGTTTGATTTGTTTTTTTTTTCACCAAGAAAAATTTAACATAACTAATTTTCTAAATTTTTTTTTTAATTTTTTGAGACAAGTTGTGCACAGAAAACTAAATGGATAGGGTTAGCCATTGCGATCAGTAGGTAATCTTTTATCCATTTTCAACATTGTGAACATATTTCTCCTATCGTAGTAATCACTTCAATATTCAAATACTCCAGCAACTAGATCAGCACCAATTTTAGGCAAGAACCTACGAGAGAGCACTCCAGGTATAAATATACATACACAGCTGGCATATGGGAACCTGGCGGCGCACATTGTTGCAAAAACCTCGAATTATGGAAAGAATTATCAAAACCAGCCTTAATGTATTTTGATGTTCTAAAACGAATGGAATAGGTTTCACATAGATAGCCGATCTGTAATTTTTAAGTTTTTGTTAATTACTTCAAAAACGTTAAAAGATACAACAAAACGTTTTGGAATTAAACTACATAAATCTGCCTTTACATTGATATGTAACACAATAAACTTATTTTGATAAATTATACCCTAGACCAAAAAATAAAAATGGAGTATTTGCATTTTATGACCTTTACATTTTTATTGCATCTCTGAATGTAATTAAAAATAATTCTCTTTGAAATTACTTACTTCGATAATCTTAATCCTGCTAAAAAACATGGCAGATTCTTATACATTATCGTTCCATTTTGTAGTCGTAAGGATACATAGAAATAAAGAAGTTAACCGATAAGTGATAACTGATAAAAATAACGGGCGCGAGAGTCCATCATTGGACCAAGGCCGAACATCCAATTTCCAAGATCGTAACTGCTTTTTTGTAGAGATGTTGAGATCAACAGCATGCTCTGCAGTCTTATTTATCCCCATAAATGGGTGCCCGTTTAACATCTGAGTGAGATCAAAGTCCCTGACATGGGTCGTGAGTTCGAAAATCATTGCCGAAGATTAGCGCACTATAACGACTTCACCAACCAGACTACTGATACGTTATCAAAAATTTGGAAGTACAAGATCGAAATGCCCGACACGTGCAACACTTGTTTATCGGTCAGCGAAGTGAAATGAATGAATATCATATGAATATCCGATCCATTGTATTATGTAAAAGCTTTCGACTGAACAAATTCGCTACTAATGAGAAAAAAAAGAAGTTCTAAACGTGCGATTAGCACGATGAGTGTATAACCTATACCCATGTACAGACCTAGACGTCATGCAAAACCCAAAATTTACATTTTCATGTTTTTCGTAGGTGAGGGAGGGTATATATGGGCCTCGCATATCTCTAACATCTTATCAAGGCATCCAACAGCTACCATTTGATACTAATTTGAAGTCCTTCGCGACATTTTATCAAAAGATATAGCTGAATATATCTTTGTAGGGGAAGTAGGGTTAGAGGTAGCCGGACCTACTCCACTCTCCATCAAATTAAAGTATATGTCCCAATTAAGCATTGATCAAAATGTCAAGTCGATAGCGATATTGTATCAAAAGTTTAAAATATCAAGGAGGGGCAATTTGTATGGGAGGGAAGGGGAATCCTTGGTCCGATGTGGTCCATTTTCAATACGTCGAAGATTTTATCAAAACAAACATCTGACCAACATTTCTAACCACTATAGGTTCATTATTTCGGGAGTTATCCTGCGAACAGACAGACACAAGGACAGACAGACAGACATGGCTTATTCGAATCAGGGGCCGACCCTGATCACTTATATATATACTTTGCCATACCTCCGGAGGCTCCTTTGAGGTGTTGCATAATATTGGCGAAACAAAAACAATATACCCTTATGGGTATAGGGTATAATAACCGAATTACAAAGGTGATTAAGTTTTCTAAAATGAACGGTAGCAGTTCATAATAATTGAGCTATGGTACTGACTTCTAGTGGCAACCAGAACGTTGAGATGTTTAGATGGACTGCATTACAAACAGCTACTCTATTGGGAGCTGCATGGCTGATTTCAACCGAGAGGGTGGGGTGGCCGTATTTCTATTGCTAATTCGCCAATATACTGAATAAATTATAGTGTTTCTCGTTGGTTTTCCATTACAGATGTGCTTTCCCATTGAAATTATCTCAATTCGATACGGATACGATAGCCGCTACATAAAAATGAATTTTGTAACAAACCAAACAGAAATATCGGCCAAAGTTGAATTAGTGAAATCCCTAGAAAATCCAACGTGGAATATAAAAGGATCGCGTTGGGGTTTCGGGTTGGCTTCTACAAAACTTTTCAATTTTACACAGCGCTTTTGCGAATTGCGTCGCTCGGCAAGAAGGAATCCTTTTATTAAAGTTGCCGTCGAACTGGCAACAGAATTCACTAATTTTACGCTGACATGTCCGATAAATATCGATCAATATTTTGCTGCATTGGATATCCGAAGAATGCGGTATTTAATTCCAATGCGAATGTTCTATCGGCCGAGGACATATTTTACCGTTAATTGGTATTTATTCGAGCAAATTCCTATTGGAAATTTTACATACATGGCTGAGTTGCATGTTAATGCTATAGTGCCGTCAACAAGGTGTTAGTTCGAGCATTTATGCGGAAAATAAATTTGAAATGTGAAATTTTTTGTGTTCAATGATTGGTTTTATTTGACGAAATTTCCATTCGTCGTTGTTGATATAGTATGTGTTTTCGCAGTGGCGTAACGCTTCGCAATTTTCTTGCGTTCGAAATCAAAATTTCACGTTCGATTTGTTGTTTTTTTTTCACCAAGAAAAATTGGCAGGACAACTACATTTTAGACAGTCGACATTATGAGCAAAACTAACGAAAATCATTTTTTGAAAAAACATTTTTTTTTTATTTTTTGAGACAAATTGATGTTTGAATATTTATATACGGGAATACCTGTACAAGATCATCTATTTATCACAAAATCGAAGAGACGCGGCTGAGTGCTCTTACCAGTGGCGTAACGTACAGTGTGCCATGTGTTCGGTCGAACACGGGCCCCCAACCATCAGGAGGCCCCTAGCGTAGTTACGCAGAGAAGCAAATTTGTTGGGTCATTGGAATATAGAAGCCGAAGAACAAGTTAGAAGTGCTCTTCTTTGCTACGAAGTAGCTTTAAGCGAGAGTTTCAAGGGCCATTTTAGGGCTGCGGTGAGGTGGGAGGCCTCGGCAAGTGCAAAGTCCTGAGGAATTGCCGGCTTGGCACCTCCTGAAACTGCGATTGCCTGTTAAATTTGCCTGCCCTGATTAAATGCGGAATATTTTAAGCGGAACTTCTATTCTGTCCCTTTGAAACTGTTCGAAAGTTAAACACTCAGGGTAAAAAACACACTCTGTCTGCAAACACAGCATTTTTAGTAGTTGAAAAGGTGGATTTTAAAATTCGGTTCACAATCATGCAATAAGTTAAACAAAAATCAAAGTTGCATGCCGATCGGTAAATGAGCAGACGACCAAAACTTTGAAAAAATGAACACACAGCTGCTGGGGGTTAGTACTTACTTATTTCTATTAAAAACTGTTATTGGGTAGTTTTACAGCTACTGGTGGCAGAAAAACCTTACTATCCTATCCAGTGGCGTAGATAAGGAGAGGATCAACAGAATCCACCCTAGGTCGGACATCTTGCCTCTGTGATCGTGACACAAAGGGTGTTAAATTAATTTCAACACTGAATTAAGTTATACAAAAAATGATTTATCAATTTTTAGATGGTGAAATGGTTGGCTACTCTGATATGTTGCGAAAGCAATGCGAGTAGCAAAATTTCAACTGCGTAATTTACAAGATGATGAAAATTTTTCATCATTATAATTAGGGGTGTAAAATTTAATATATATTTAAAATTAAATTTTGAAGCAATGAAATATGAGTTCAGGAACCCCCCACAAATTTGAATCCACTAGCATTTTTTACAACAATTCAGCTATAAATTTTTCCATAAAATTTTGTACAAAAGTTCAATACGATCGATTAATTAAACTATGTAGACTCAGGCCGCACAAAATTCTCTTCAGACTTTCATTTGCATAATGAGTTGCGGTATTAAGTTTTGTGAAAACCAATTCTCTACAAAATTTGTACAAAAACAGTCAGAGTTCAGGTTATTCACGATCTCCTATACTCCTTTAAATTGAATTTCCCTTGTTAAGACAAAATCTAGTCACTGATCCCCTCCCTCTTTGAAAAGCTATCTACGCCACTGCTCCTATCAAAGAAGAGAAAACGAGTCGCTGCAAGAAAAATAATAGCCATAGCGGACAGAAAATATGGTCTTTTCAAAAATGTTGGCTAATACTATTATATGTATTGTGTAGGGGCCCCCATTCCGCTTTCGAACACAGGCCCGTGCGCAGGGGGGGGGGGGGAGTTTGGGGGTTTTCATAAGGCAAAAATTTAACTTCATAAAAATGTAAACTGGCGTTGTTAATTTATACCTTACCAAAATAATTTTCTCTCGCCGCTACACACCATCCAGTTCCGTACAGTTCAAGCACATTCGTGGTAGAAACTCATAAGTGTTGGTATGCAATCCGAAAAGCGGTATTTTCCCTATACCGAACGTATTGTAATTCAAAGATAAATGTAACCGCCGTGGCATGTGTAGATTGTAGTGGGTGAACTATGACCTATATGCGGTATAATTCACGAAATTTCTTTCTTGAGGGCTATCCAGGCCTGAACGCGGTAAAAAGCCATGGGGACTGTCATTACCTATACTTAATAAGAACTCCGGCTAAACCATAAACACATATGAAGGTGATGACAACACAACCGATCACGACTCTATACATATACAGGTTGTCCGGAAACTGCCGCATAAACGCACCGGACTATGATTCCTCAGTTGATTTCCAGCAAAAACGGAACATACCCCCTCAGCTTAATTCTTCAGCGACCACAGGCATTTAAAGATTTAAAAAAAAATCATTTTCTTGCATGACTTAAAGCCTAATATCTCCAAAGCTAAACCAGCTAGAATAGTGAAATAAAATGATTATTACTGCCAGTTAGAGAAAATTGAGATGGAAAAAAAGATTGTTTTTGGGTCAAATCACGCAAATTTCACTTTGAAGCTCTGTAAAAACCAAACATCTTATCCGAGTTTAGTGTGGTTAGTTTTATTTTATAGGTAAATTTGTTGGCTGTAATACTCATTTTATTTCACTGTTCTAGCTGGCCTATCTTTGGAGATATTAGGCTTTAAGTCGTGCAAGAAAATGATTTTTCCAAAAATCTTTAAATGCCTGTGGCAGCTAAAGGGTTAAGCTGAGGGGGTATGTTCAGTACAACTTTTTTGCTGGAAATCACATGAGGAATCACAATCCGGTGCGTTTATGCGGCAGTTTCCGGACACCCTGTATGTATAATAATTTGAGGTATCTAATCTGGCGTCGGATGTTGCGGTCCTATTAGAGGCCTTCCAGTGAAGAGTGAAATGTAGGAAAAACACACACTTTTGTATCAAAAGTATTTTTTTAAATAATCTACTCTTCTTTTCAAGAAAATCTAGGCAAAACTTTGTTTCAGGAAGGGGCCTTTAAAAACAATTATTTGTGAAGAACAAAATTTTGTAAAAAATCAAGTCTGAGGCAAACCTGACATTATCGGAAATACCCATTAAAATGTTTTTGATTTTGTTTTTGATTTTGTACATTAGTATGGCGTTGTTAATTTATACTCTGCAAGGTGAATTTTCCATTGCTCCGTATTCTAGCTGTTTTGCCTGTGACAACCGCGACTAATGAACGCTCGTTCTCAACTTTGCGTAGACTCAAAACGTACCTTCGATCAACAATGTCGGAAGACCGATTAAACGGTTGAGCGTCTCTAAATATACATCGGGATGTAGAGATAGATCCACAAAGTGTTTTGCAAGAATTCTTTGCAATACTCCGCAGAATTACTATGTTAAACGAAAATAACTAAAGTCAAGTCAATGCTTTATTAAATATCATTATGAATACAAATATTTGCATTTTTTTTATAAACCTTAAACATAATGTCCATATTAGAGAGTTTTAGCAAGTCGTTGGAAATAATTTTCGTGTATTTGACGTCTTTAAACAGTCAAAATTGTCGGAGCGCGATTTTTAGCTGTTGTAAAATTAGTTAAAAACTGTTGTAAAAGTTTAACGTACGATTCGCGTGGTAATTACGTATACGGTTTTTTATACGTCAGTGTAAAACTCTCTATTATCACATGATTATAGCCTGTATATTTTAAACTTCAAATATACCTTTCAATGAAAAATTTTAATATACATATAAGTTAAACCCCCCCCTCCCCCCCTTGGATGATTCCTGCGCACGGGCCTGTATCGAACACAATATATTTCTGAAACGTTACGCCACTGGCTCTTACATACCTATCCTATATCCTAGACTAAAACTGATTACCCTATTTCGGTGGATCACATCCATGTGTACAGAAAACTAAATGGACTGAAATAAGCATCAGGATCATTGGCCCAATTTAACGCAAGAACCTACGAGAGAGCACTCCGCCAATGCCTCTGGCTCTAATGTTAGATACAATGCAATTTCACTTTATTTAGGAATGAAAAGGGGCCATCGTCAATTGATAAAAAGAGACATAGGGTTACCACCTGCTCGGGCCTCGCCCGGCAGTGACTGGTCTAGAAGGTGCTGCCGGGACGCCGGATTCAGGAAAATTAGCTGCAACTGGGCCGCACTTAAATTTTTCAGGAGAGTATATTGAGGTATTGAGATATTTAGCCAAGGTTTTCTTAAAAATATTCATACACTTATGACGTTCGCGCGTAGGTGAAGACGCCAACCAGCTGATGGGCTTCGGAAACTGGAGAACAAGGTGACGTTACCGCGACAATTGGAAGTCAAGGATTCAGGCGGCCAAGGCCCGACGTCGGGCTATCGTGCCACATTGATGATGATTTGATGACGTTCGCGAGTTTGGTTTAGTTTTTCAATGGCTGCTTTTCAAGAGATCTTATAGTCTATTAAGCGATAGCTGGCGGCTTAAATGTTTACTCGCAAAAAAATGTACAATTACTTCTGTGGATGTATATCCCTATAGGTATGGCCGTCTTGCCATATTCAATGGAAACTAAAAATCTCGTCACACGTCTCTGCATCGCTGCAAACTTAATTTATCAAAGGCCACAGAAATTTCTTTGGACGTAATTTAGTGTAGTCACTACGTGCAAAATGTAGTGGAGAATTTTTTATTTATTCTTATGTTTTTGGGGTGCTGAAGTCGAATCTGGAGCTTCCCACCAACATTTCGCTGCGGAATACGGCCAAAACCTAAAAAAAAAATAGATTACGCGCATCAGCAGCAGCATCGGCAGAATTTCATAGCTGACAAATATGCTGAATGCCAAATCTTCTGCTCAACATTTTTGTCAGCAATGTAAAATGTATTGCGCTTGACGTTTCGCGATGCCGATGCGGCTGCTGATGCGCGTAATTTATTTCAAGCATAGGACATATTGTTACCTTCAAATCGTGAAAACTGCCCACAAAATCGTATAATATGATTAATTTTCGCAATACTAATCGCTAATCTGCACACGCGAGCAACACTCCACTTTCCTTTGTAGATTACAAGCGACTAAATAACTCTTCCAGTGGAAGATGTGCTTACTTGTAAAAGCTTTCTCCGCACATTTTGTGAAAGCTTTGCCGCTGGAGCGCCGCGCCGCTAAAGTTTACGCTTGCAGTGGACGAGAGCCCTTAGATTTCTGGGAGCGTACTGATTCAAAAAAAAAAAAAAAATTAGCCGTTTTTCTATTTGAAATGTTAATATGACTGGACTGTTGACGAATGCTTAGAAAACATGTTGCTGCTGTAGCAAACATTGACCGGTCCGCAAAATAAAATAGTCATTTTGCTATACCTACGCACTAAAGACTTTATAATTTCAATATTTTATTAATTATTTTGTTTGTTTTTTATCCGTAAACCAAAATTATCCGCTTGGAATATTATGAAAAACGATTTAGTTTCTTAAATATAATATTACAGCGAGAACTCGTAATTTGTTTTTTTTTATTATAAAGTTATTCATTGTTATGTTTAGTTGGTCTATTTTATTACAAACTTCTCTGCTTTTGGCATCAATATGGCGGATATCGACAGAAAGGGTGAATAGATTTTTCATTCTTTTAATTTTTACATAATTAAGGTTTTTGTCTTTACATATGTGCTTTCCTATACAAATTGCCTCAATGCGATATGGCTACGATAGACGTTATGCAACGATGCATTTTTCGATCACCATAACGCACATTTCGGCTAAATTAGAAAATACAGAGACCATAATGAATCCAACATGGAATATTGCCGGTTCACGTTGGGGTGTTGGTATAAGAACTGCGAAAATTTTTAATTTTACAGAACGTTTATGTGAATTATCACGAATGTCACGAAGAAATCTTTTTGTAAAACTTGCCGTTAAATTGGCATCCCCAGCCAGCATCGGCCTCATGTACCGTGAACATAGCGACAAATAAGCTTTACTTCATGAATCACGAATCGGCATTATGTATCGATAGGACGCATTGAAAGTTAGATACATGATGGTCAGCTGAAGGAATGTCGACGGATCATGCATATAGGAAATATAATGGTTTTCTCCTCAAGTGTGGTTTTTGTTGCTGGGGTGATTAGAATCACGAATAAATCATGATCATTCATATAGTCTGGCTGGAGCAGTGGTTAGGGCGCGCACCTTCGGTGCATAGGGTTATGAGTTCAAGACTCTCCGTCGCCCGTATTTTTTTTTAATTATTCATTGATGCATTGAATATATATGATACTTAACTATTACATAATGTTTACGAATAACGATTTTATAATGATTATCCGTAATAAGGCGCAAATGCGTATATACATGAAATAGGGGGACATCGTCATATACTGCTTGTATGAAAACGTGATGAATGAATAAGCGATATGTGCTTACGCGTGTTGCATGAAATAATGATTACAAATGTGTTAAATGCTGGCTGGGTCGAAACTCAGTAATGTCACTTTAACGTGTTCGTGTCCCATGAATGTTGGTCGCTACTATGTTGAAATTGATGTAAGAGAGTTTCGATATTTGGTTCCAATGCGACTGTTTTATCGACCTATGACATTTTTTGCTATTAATTGGTATCTATATGAGCAGGTTCCGGCTAGGAGTTGTACTCATATAGCTGCATTGCATGTCAATGGATTTGTACCATCAACTAACTGTTAAGACTCTTAAATGGCAAACATTAGTTGCGTTTTTTGCGTTTTTTTTTGCTATCGCGGTTAGCTCTGACTTAAAAAAAAAAACGATCGCGTTTAACTTCCCGGTTAAGAAAAGTCGTCAGCTTATTTTTTAGATTTGGTGGATTTCATCACAAAAGACGATTCATATTCATTTGCAAAATCTAAAACCACCGTAAGAAAGATTTTCACATTTGGTTCGAATTGATATTTTTTACAAGAACGCCGACATAGAAAAACAAAATTCACGTAGTTTCCCCCTATGCATTAGCTATCTACATTTGATTCCCCTAAACTATATCCCATGTTGTGTTTTTCAAATGCAGCTGGTATATCATTTTTCAAATTTGTTTAAAATTTATAGAAGAGGTTACACTTTTGGTAGGGTAGTTCTATGTGACAGCGCCATTTGGCCATTTTATGGTGCTTTCATTCCATTCCTTCTAATATCTGTTATGTGCTTTTATCTGTATGTATCACTTTTATGTAAAGTTGCTGTTAAATAAAAAAAAAAATTAAAAATAGTTCTCTTTGAAAAACACACTTTTCATTGGTAGAACGAAACATATGCGAAGCCTCCAGCAGAAATAAATACGCGAGGAAAGTCTTACTTCGATAATCTCAATCCTGCTAAGAAACATGGCAGACTCTTATACATTATCGTTCCATTTTGTAGTCGTAAGGATACATAGAAATAAAGAAGTTAACCGATAAGTGATAACTGATAAAAATAACGGGCGCGACAGTCCATCATTGGATCAAGGCCGAACATCCAATTTCCAAGGTCGTAACTGTTTTTTTGTAGAGGTGTTGAGATCAACAGCATGCTCTGCAGCAGTGGCGGCTCGTGAAGTACACAGCCGGGTGGGCAGATTTACCATCAGGAAAGAATACTATACATGAATATCCACACTGTTTTTTAATGCGTTAAAATTGTGCTCTTTGTTAGTCAGTCCATTTTTATGTTTTTAAGCTTGTTGTATCTACGTATGTATTAGGTGAATAGAGTTTTTTTTTTACAAATCAGTTATGCTCAATCGCACTATGAAAATGCATACAGATAGCTACAGTTCGGAATCCTACATTACATAAATTTTTTTTGGCAGAGAACGGTCGCAATGTGGAAAAATAATCCAGTATTTACCTTTCAAAGGGACCAGCAATAGTCGCGACAATATTTCAATAACATTATATTCAATAAGTAAATATTAAGCACTGCTCATTTTGATGGTAATTCAAATTTGGATACCTCTTTCTTTTTTTTTCATTTGAGGCTAGAAAAGGCAACCCAAACGGATCACCTAATGATTAATTGTAATGATATATTAAATTATGATGAGACATTATGTCCGAAAGTTTGTTTACTTAAAATTATTTTTTTTAAAAGCAATGCCAACATTCTTTCGCACAATAACAGGACATACCTACAAATCTTCCTGAATAAATAATTTATCAAAGGCAATTCCTGTAAATTTATATGACTTTCAAGCTGCTATGTATTTCTACAATTAGCTAGAGCTAGCGGGGTGGGTTTAGATTCCTCTTGCCATGGGAGGAAAAAGGTGTGAAGAATAGAAGTGGGATTTTTTTCTATATCATCCACATGCAATAACATAACAACAAAAAAATCATTTTTTTAAGTACATACAAACTAAATTTAAAACTTCCAGATCATATAGAGGAGAAAATATAAATAGATACATATCTATATCAAGCAAAATACATATTAGATCAAATAAATAAGATTTTAATATTAATCCCATCACCAAAATAAATATTTTATAATAGTAATTAATAACACTAAAATGTAGGGAATCAGAGAAAAGCGATTAGGGTTTTCTAAAAACATACGTAACAAATAAAAAATAAAAAACGGCCGTTGATAACGTTATCATGCACTACTGCTACAAGTACGAGTATAACGCCTCCAAACCACTTCAAAAAACGAAGAAAATCTGACAAACATACACGCACAAATTAAATACAGTCGCCTCTCGTTAATTCGAACCTCGGTAATACGAATTTTTCGATAATCCGAACTAGTTTACCTGTCCCTTCGATAAATCGAAAAAAAGAGCCAAGTTTGTATGAAGTTGTATACACTCGATAAAGCGAAATGATTTCGTTCAACTGAGTGATCGCTAGCATTTTATAATTCGAAATTTGCGTTTAGCAACTCTTTATAATTCGATTTTTTCCTGAAATGTTTCTGTTGCTGTCTTTTTACGGCTAATTGTGAAAAGATTACACATTTTCTTCGGTTTATTGTTAACTTTCAAGTGAAATGATTTCGAAAAAGTGCACGTGCATATCCGTAGATGTGAAAAGACAAATTATCGCGTCAGTGGAAAATGGTGATAAAAAAATATGTGGCAACAAATTTTCAGATTTCAGCATCTACTACTATTTTAAAACAAAAAATAAAAAAAAAATTTGGAAACCACGTTACATTAAAAAACGCAAAAGAATGCGATCAGGTATCCTATTTTCTTATTAAATTTTGTGTATCTCCAGTCGATCACAAAATAAGAACAAGAATTGTTTCGATATTTTTTTATAAATTAACTTAAGCTTGACTATTTAATCTCATGATACGTTTAGGATCTACCTAGTGCTGAAAAATAATTTTCGCTTTATGTTGGAACAAAATTTAATTACAGGTGAAAGCACACTATTGAAGGAAAGCCTTTAAAATGGTTGAGGCAGTGTCGCGAAAAAATTTTCCTGTTGGAGGAGCTTTGCTGAATTGTGAAATAAATTATTTTATTAACATAGTCCTTTTTTTCGATAATTCGAACACTCAATAATTCGAAGTTTTTTCGTTGTCCCTTGGGCTTCGAATTATCAAGAGTCGACTGTACTCTACAATGCACCATGTACAATTTAAATGCGAAACGGCCTAATTGTTGTATCCATGCACTACGCGTACGCGCTATGCTACGAGTATCTAACTACTAGAACAGCTCCACGGGCCACGCGCTCGCGAACGTTGCACAAGTTCATGAATACCTACTAGTGTGTAGTAAAGGGCATGCCCTTAAGTGAAGTTCAGATACTTTCAATGCGCATGCGTTGAACGTATAAGAACATTCATCGTGTCTCTATGTGCTATGGAATAGCTATAGAATAGATTGATGGTACATGTGGGCAGAAAGGCATTCTGCCCCAGGTTGAGATGATGATGTTGATATGATGAGCAGATACATGAAGGAAGTATGAATGGGCGCAATGCAAAGTACATAATGGTTGGTGATTCACGCGTGCGCTTCTTATAATTATTCAACTGATATCAATATGAGCTTTCGCTTATGTAGAGGAGAGGAGTTTTTTATATTGGCAATTTAATAGTGATTAAGTACTAATGAATGGCTATTGTCATTTTAAGGAAAGTTACGTTACGTTAAGTTAGATATGAATGTAGGTACCGAAGTGAATCAATTATGTTCTAAGAAATAATTTTTATTTTATTTTTATTTTTAGCTAGCATTTTGTAGGGTGGGCAGTGCCCTACCTGCCCACTTAGACCGGCCGCCCCTGCTCTGCAGTATTATTTATCCCCATAAATGGGTACCCGTTTAACATCTGAGTGAGATCAAAGTACCTGACATGGGTCGTGAGTTCGAAAATCATTGCCGAAGATTAGCGCACTATAACCACTTCACCAACCAGACTACTGATAAGTTATCAAACATTTGGAAGTAAAAGATCGAAATGCCCGTCACGTGCAACACTTGTTTATCGGTCAGCGAAGTGAAATGAATGAATATCATATGAATATCCGATCCATTGTATTATGTAAAAGCTTTTGACTGAACAAATTCGCTATTAATGAGAAAAAAAAAGGAGTTATAAACGTGCGATTAGCACGATGAGTGTATACCCTATACCCATGTACAGACCTAGACGTCATGCAAAACCCAAAATTTACATTTTCATGTTTTTCGTAGGGGAGAGAGGGTATAGATGGGTCGAACCTGACATATCTTTAACATCTTATCAAGGCAACAGCTACCATTTGATAGTAATTTGAAGTTCTTCTCGACATTCTATCAAAAGATATGGCTGAATATATCTTTGTAGGGGAAGTAGGGGTAGCAGGACCTACTCCACTCTCCATCAACTTAAAGTATATGTCCCAATTAGGCATTGATCAAAATGTCAAGTCGATAGCGATATTGCATCAAAAGTGGCCGAATTAACATATCAAGGAGGGGTAATTTGTATGGGAGGTAGGGGAACCCTTGCTCCGATTTGGCCCATTCTCAATACCGTCCAAGATTTTACCAAAACAAACATCTGACCAAAATTTCATACCGCTAGGTTCAATCTTTCGGGAGTTATCGTGCGAACAGACAGACACACGGACAGACAGACAGGCATGGCTTATTGGAATCAGGGACCGACCCTGATCATTTATATAATGTACTTTGCCATACCTCCGGTGGCTCCTTTGAGGTGTTACATAATATTGGCGTAACAAAAACAATATACCCTATATGGTATAGGGTATATTGTTTTTGTTACGGGTATGAGTATAATAACCGAATTACAAAAGTGATTAAGTTTTCTGAAATGACCGAAAGCAGTTCATAATAATTGAGCTATGGTACTCACTTCTAGTGGCAACCAGGACGTTGAAATGTTTAGTTGGACTGCATTACAAACAGCTTCTCTATTGGGAACTGCATGGCTGATTTCAACCGAGAGGGTGGCCGTATTTCTATTGCTAATTCGCCAATATACCGAATGAATTATAGTGTTTCTTGTTGGTTTTCCATTACAGATGTGCTTTCCCATTGAAATTGCCTCAATACGATACGGATACGATAGACGCTATATAAAAATGAATTTTGTGACAAACCAAACACAAATATCGGCCAAAGTTGAATTAGTGAAATCCCTAGAAAATCCAACGTGGAATATAAAAGGATCACGTTGGGGTTTCGGGTTGCGTTCTACGAAACTTGTTAATTTTACACAGCGCTTTTGCGAATTGCCTCGCATGGCCAGAAGGAATCCTTTTATTAAAGTTGCCGTCGAACTGGCAACAGAATTCACTAATTTTACGCTGACATGTCCGATAAATATTGGTCACTTTTTTGCTGAATTGGATGTGCGAAGATTGCGGTATTTAATGCCAATGCGAATGTTCTATCGGCCGAGGACATATTTTACCGTTAATTGGTATTTATTCGAGCAAGTTCCTATTCGGAATTTTACATACATGGCTGAGTTGCATATTAATGGTTTAGTGCCGTCAACAAAGTGTTAGTTCGAGCATTTATGCGGAAAATAAATTTGAAATGTGAAATTTTTCGTGTTCAATGATTGGTTTTATTTGATTAAATTTCCATTCGTCGTTGTTGATATAGTATGTCTTTTCGCAGTGGCGTAACGTTTCGCAATTTTCTTGCGTTCGAAATCAAAATGGGGACCCCTCACGTTCGTTTTGTTGTTTTTTTTACCAAGAAAAATTGGCAGGACAACTACATTTTAGACAGTCGACATTATGAGCAAAACTAACGAAAATCATTTTTTGAAAAAAAAATTTTTTTTTAATTTTTGAGACAAATTGATGTTTGAATATTTATACGGGAATACCTGTACAAGATCATCTATTTATCACAAAATCGAAGAGACGCGGCTGAGTGCTCTTACATACCTATCCTATATCCTAGACTAAAACTGATTACCCTATTTCGGTGGATCACATCCATGTGTACAGAAAACTAAATGGACTGAAATAAGCATCTGGATCATTGGCCCAATTTAACGCAAGAACCTACGAGAGAGCACTCCGCCAATGCCTCTGGCTCTAATGTTAGATACAATGCAATTTCACTTTATTTAGGAATGAAAAGGGGCCATCGTCAATTGATAAAAAGAGACATAGGGTTACCACCTGCTCGGGCCTCGCCCGGCAGTGACTGGCCTAGAAGGTGCTGCCGGGACGCCGGATTCAGGAAAATTCTGCCGGGCCGCGCACTTTTGGTGTTGAAAATGTAGTCCTCCTGAAAAGTCAGTACCATACTTTACAATTTTATTGACACTCCTTTTCATCGGGGACGTAGCTGCAACTGGGCCGCACTTAAATTTTTCAGGAGAGGTATTGAGATATTTAGCCAAGGTTTTCTTAAAAATATTCATACACTTATGACGTTCGCGCGTAGGTGAAGACGCCAACCAGCTGATGGGCTTCGGAAACTGGAGAACAAGGTGACGTTACCGCGACAATTGGAAGTCAGGGATTCAGGCGGCCAAGGCCCGACGTCGGGCTATCGTGCCACATTGATGATGATTTGATGACGTTCGCGAGTTTGGTTTAGTTTTTCAATGGCTGCTTTTCAAGAGATCTTATAGTCTATTAAGCGATAGCTGGCGGCTTAAATGTTTACTCGCAAAAAAATGTACAATTACTTCTGTGGATGTATATCCCTATAGGTATGGCCGTCTTGCCATATTTAATGGAAACTAAAAATCTCGTCACACGTCTCTGCATCGCTGCAAACTTAATTTATCAAAGGCCACAGACATTTCTTTGGACGTAATTTAGTGTAGTCACTACGTGCAAAATGTGCACTACGCTGCAAAATGTGGTGGAGAATTTTTTTATTGATTCTTATGTTTTTGGGGTGCTGAGGTCGAGTCCGGAGCTTCCCACCAAAATTTCGCTGCGGAATACGGCCAAACCCTAAAAAAAAACTCAAAATTTTCGGAGTTTTTCCGTTTTTCGGCTTATAACTCCGAAACTGCATATTTTTTGCGCAAACCTGTCCGTGAATGTGTTAGAGGAAACATGATTGCGGGTCTAAAGCGACATTAACCTTCAAAATGCGGTAACGCTACAATTTATGGTATTTTTTGAGGTTTTTGGCGACTTTGACCCTGTTTTGGAACGAAATTTTAGCCGAAAGCTGCGGATTCGAGTTCAGCACCCCAACAACATAAGAAACAAAAAAAAAATGAAAATAATTTAAAATTTTAAATTAGAGGTTGATTGGAATGGCTGTGCCACACCAAATTGCACAACTCCTGCTTTTTACGTGATCGAATCTTTATCGAGAACACTGCCGGTCTAATTTCTCTTCGTAGACATTTTACACGTGTACGGGTCTTGTGGGCCCACACTTATCAGAATTCGCCGAACCGTGTTCGAAAAAAGATCAACATTTTGAACAACACACGCCTGGGAGGGATAGAGGCAATAGAGTAATTCGTTGAATTCCTTCATCATCTCTCTATTGTCCAAAACTTTGATCTTTTTTACCGCGCGATTCGACCAACCCCGATCCGTGTGGGGCCGGCATAAGATCTGATGATCGTGAAGTTTTATTAAGGCAATAAATTACAACCAGCTCAGAGTGAAAAATATTTAGTCCCTTTTCAGCCAAATAATGTTTATATTTGGTAATTTTTGCTGAAGGTACTGAAGGTTCATTACCGGGATATGAATTTGAATGGATACTTGTTGACAGCCGAGATATAAAGGAAAAGAAGGAAGTGGCGCAGCATGACTCCACCAAATTCTATTTGATTGTGTCATGAACTGGGTCTCTTCTGTTATAACGAATCGGTTCAGACAGAGTAGTGTGGATGCGCTATTGAGGTAATCATCAAACTCTCGCTCATTCAAACGAGTTGCTGATTGCCCTTACCCTTCCTTCGCATATCTTTTAGCGCTAATAATCGCTCTATAGAGCCGGCATGGTTGAGACTCGTTTTTGAATCGATTGTGTGTGTGTAAGTGCCCTACCAAACTTTGCTCTGCCATTATAAAAAATTCCTTCAGACGATTTATTAATTTATCAATGAAAAAGCGGCTCTTTTGGAAGATTTAATTTGGATCAATTAATCTATGATATTGTACATATGTAAGGAATTCAATCGAATATGTAGCGGAAATATACCGGCGGAATTCAGAGATTCAGTAATTTTTCCGATATTTAAAAGTTGAGATGCAACGGATCCTTCATGCTACCGTGGAATCTCTTTCCAAAATACATCTGGGAAAATCGTCACGACGATTTTACAGGCGAGATTTACAGATTGGCTATGCTCCAAAAACGTAATAGCGGAAAATCAAGCAGGGTTTCGTCATGGGTATTCGACACATGACCATATTTTCGTACTTTACAATCTGGCTCGCTTGCATTTGGATGAAGGACGTAAACTATACGCCTTTTTTGTTGATTTTAAGGCAGCATTCGACACGATCGACCGACATTCGCTCTTTTACAAGCTATACAATGTTGGTATTTCAAGTAAATTTGGAAGAATTTTCGAAAATCTGTATGCGGATACCACAGACAAGGGTGTGAGCTAAGCCCAGACGCTTTCGCTTTATACGTGAACGATATATTGAATGATATGCCAGGAGGTGTTGAAGCGTTCGGAATGGCACTTAAAGGATTGTTGTACGCCGATGACATGGTGTCATCGGCAAAGTGTCATTAAACAAATAGAGCTATTTTGTGACCAATGGAAGTTAACAGTTAACCTCGAGAAATCCAAAATGATCATTTTAAAGAAACGCTTTCGACTAGCTCAAAATGAGATATGGACCTACAAAGGAAGGGATATTGAAATTGTTAGAGAGTATAAGTACCTCGGCGTCTTAATAACCAGCAACCTGAACATTAACACTCACCTCGAGAAAAAATTAGCAATAGCGAAGTGTGCCCTCAGCGCGGTATGGAAAAACTGTTTCAATAATCAACACCTATCGCACACTATCAAGTACAAAATTTATCAGGCAGCATCCAAATCGATTTTAATGTACAGTGCTCAGGTTTGGGGGGCGAAAAAATATGAAGAAGTCGAAAAGTTACAGAGGTATTACCTTAAACGTGTCTTCCATTTACCTGAAAATACGCTGAACTATATGCTCCTACTGGAAACTGGATTATCTCCGTTATTTTTGGAAACCCTCAACGCACATGTGAAATACCTTACAAAAGTGACAGCGATGAGTGACGAAAGATTGCCTAAGAAGGTTCTATTGTATGCCCTAGCAAATAAAAACGTTTTTACCGTGATCTGGATACGTTCTCCCATGAAACTGGAGTGCATTTAAATTGGAATAATGCCACCGATGCCGCACAGCTACTCCGCGCAATATCGGAGAATGTAAGGCGCATTCTTGCCGAAGAAAACCTTGGAAGAGCAACGACTACACAACACCGGGAGGTGTATGCGAGCATAAATCATAGTCTACAACCTAACACGTATTTTATGAACCACAACCCAATTAATAAAATTATTTATTAAAATTAATAAAGTTTCGTTAATTTTTAGAGCAAGGGGATAATTACTGCCGCTCGACTATATCCCGCATCGCAACGATTTACCCATACGGTGCAGTTTATGCAATTTGAGAGCCAGGGAAGATACAACACATTTTATTGGAATTTGACCGATTCTGAGAGAAATACGAAGATCATGCTTTGGAAAGGACAACTTAAACTATTTGGATATTATCGATTTATTGAATGGATCTAATTGGGACGCACTCTATAATTTCATAAATACAGCGCTAAAATACAGATACCGTAAAATTAATGAATTAATGTAAATATAATAGTTTACACGAAGGTATGCGGGTCGATGAACATGTAGAATACGGAGTTGTGTGAACTTCATCATCCGGTACCCCCACGTAATAATATAACTAAAGCCTAACAAGATTAATCGTCGAGCCTAATAACAATAATCACTGAATAATAATAATCAACGAAACAACAAAAAACTAAGTTTAATAAACGCATTAATTGTAATAAATTTTTAAGTCAACCCAGTCTGGCAGACGGCTTTGCCACGCCCTCTGACTGTTTAGAAGCATTGTATCAAAATTTGTATTGAAAAATGAATTGTTTAATAAACATCTATCTATCCATCTATCTATCTATCAATTCATCCTTTATTTCATAGGGCTGCCTTAGCAACTGCGCCTCAAAAATAGTATACTCTCAACGATTTTTTTTTAACCCTCCCGTTCCTTCTCTCAGTTCGTGGTTGAGGCAGTAACCCTAACACAGTACACAGAGTGCACATTTATCTTAAATTTATTGAATGAGAGGTAAATCTCCATGGCACATTTTTTAAGGGAAACATAAATGTAAAATGTTCGCTTCCTCTTCAAACCATTAAACATCAATGTCGGGAAAAACTTACAAATTGATTCAAAACATAGCAGTGAAGTAACTAATATCTAATGACAAAGTTTTAGGAATGCCGATTGAGGGAGATACAGGACACACAGTGGTTCAGATTCACATTCTAGCGAGACAAGGACAATCAATTTGCACATATCCATTGAATATGGAAATGACAATATTATATCCCTCATGCATAGTGGCGTACCTCTCAAAGCATTATGAAAAATAGGAGCAAAATTATCTGTTTTGAAAATGATTCACAATTGTTACAGAAAAATATTTTTCATTGACTTGAGTAAAAAATCTTGGAAATCTCTCACACTTAAATGAAAAAAAAAAACATTTTTGTGAATGAATTAGCCTGTATTGGCTATTTTTTCACAACACTGCATACCTGTGATTGCTTAAATATGTTGGGATAACCTATACTTTAAATTTCATGAATCAGGCTGATTTGATTTTTAAAAAGGAAAGTTGACACCCCAACAGTAAAAAAACAGATACTCCTGCGTCGTATCATATGAATTCACTCGTATAGGGGTCATTTAAACGCCCACACGGACGACAACTTTCAACTATGGTTGTGTAAGGCGCTATGCCCCGCAGAGAATAATGACAATCACAAAGATGTGATCAACCCCTGTAGAGTGGAGGGTGTTGGCTCAGCCATGGCCAATTGCATTTCAAATTGCATAATTTCGTATGTGTTGAAATACTCATAATTACGTTGCTGATGCTCAACAGATACGATGGAAAAAAACGCAGCTATTATGTTGTTATTTCTGACAAATATTTGCATATCAAAAAGAAATTAAAAATGTATTAAAGCTGATCATTGTAGTTTTTAGTCCTTAATGCTAAGTGCAGTATTATCTCGCGTTATTTATCTACAAATTTACAGCAATTTTTGTTTGTTATAAAAACACACTTAACAAACATTAGCGACCGATTAAATGTACCATAAAAAATGCAAGTTTTAGAGATATTACCACAACAGTAGAAACGTAATGACCTTATTAATGTTTTAATGCAAGCCATTATAATAAAAAAATTAGTTATCAAAGCAATGCAGTCGATGGCATTACGTATCAAATGGATTGGATTAGGATGCATCCTTATCAATGCCTTTCAAACGATAAAGGCCACACGAAGGGTAATTTTATAACATCATCAAATAGCAAATAATAAATTTGCAAAATTTCAATATCCCATTTAAACAAGATGTGCTTCCCACTCGAAAAAAAAACGATCAGGACAGTCCATTAGTAAAAGTGAAAACTTTTGTGAATCAGTCCAGTTTGTATGTTCAAATGTATTTACCACAAGCATTTCAGAACATGTTAACTTACATGATTTCAATCGGATATATGATTAATATCTTCCAAAAAATATCCCCTACGAAAGTGGCATAGTTTTTATTTTTAGCCGAGATTATTAGTTTAGAATTATACCAAATATGGAGAAGACTATCGAATGGACCTTTAACATACTACTTTTAACCTCCCAAATATTATCAGCACCACGAATGGAACGTTTATACAATATTTTTTTTTTTACAACAGATGTGCTTCCCGATCGAAATAATGTCCATACGAAGTGGACAGGATAGTAAATATTCACTGATGGACACTGTTATTGCCAACCGTTCGTACTTGTTTGTCAAAATGCATTTTTTCCAATCGATCAACAACATGGCGTGGAGAGCGATATTGAAAAGGAGAAGCCCAAAGACGGAGCTGTTGATGGCCAATATTACACAACGTCTTTGTGATTTGTCTCGAATGAGCCGGAGAAATCTGTTTGTGGGTGCTGCTTTTCAGTTTATGAAAACATTAACCAATTTAACGTTGACGTGTCCCTCGAAAATTGGTGAATATCATGTGAAATTCGATATAAATCGACTTAGAGGACTAGTGCCTATGCGAGCTTTGTATCGGCCCAATACCTATTTTAATCTGAATACATTTTTACTAGATATAACACCAAGTGGAAATCACACGTTTTTGGCTCAGTACTATATGAATTTCTATGTACCATCAACATCGTGCTAAGGACTACAGTAATAAGATCAAACGGGCTTGATTGTACAATACATTTAATAATAATCAGTCAAAATATAAAAAAAAATGAATTTAGAAATATTTTGTTCGAAAATCAGAAAATAAATAAATTTTATTTATAGCAAATGCACACAGACAGACAATTTCTTCTTGGATAAACATGACTGAAGGAATAGGATACTGCATTAGAAGTTATACGTTGTTCGTAGCCGGACGTTGCTCGAAATTGCCTATAAACGGCTAAGTGAACGCACCATGCCCTACAAAGTTGAGTTTTTTTTTTACTCCAAAAAGACAATTTTGAAACTCCCAATTACGGTTTTTGAAAAACACCAACCGGAAAACAATTAATGATTTTTTCGAATAATAAAATATTTCTCTTCTGGGGTAATCATTAAACACCGATCTTTTGAATTAAAATAAACACCAGTCGAGGGCGGACTCCATGGAACACCGGATTGGTGTTTTATTAACACCACTTTTGTTACAGTGTACCATTTAATAACAATCATTGCCATCTACCATTTACAATTTACCATCACCATCTTCCATCAACCATCCATCCCTCCATCCATCTACAATAGTTAAAAGAAAATCTCCATTCCCTATTTGTGGTGTGATCCTAGAAGGTGCGCACGATTTAACAGATAAGCTAGCCATTAGATGATTTCAGATGAGTAAAGGAGGTATTACACTATCAAATAAAGTTTGACCAATGCCACAAAAAATGTGTCCCACTAGTGGGATAACAAAACACATCTTTGGTCAATTTATTTTGCAGTTTTTGGTCATACGATAATTCAAAAATTACCAATTTTCTGTGCATGGTGGTCAAACGAAATGATTCGATTGGGTGTTGTCGATTGATTTGTTTTTTTTAATGGTCGTACGGACTCACACTAAAGTTATGACTTGAAACTAGTGGCGATCCTACATAGATATACCATCTACGAGGTATACCGTCAGGGGAGCACCTAGTCTTATCTCCCGGTCCTTCGGGCGGTTTGGACTTTCGGCGTTTTACTGCCAAGGTCTTATTGTCAGATGGAGATTTCTACATCCAGTGAATGCATTCACCTTCAGAAACCCAACCCCGGGGCTGCATCACCAGCTCGATGTCTCGGGTAACAACCTACATCCACCTCGAGGCCAACTCCTTTATGGGTAAGGACCATGGTCCCCTGGGCACACCTATCCCCGAGGTACACTATTCGCTAAAGACTTCTCTATAGCAGGTGTGATCCTCCTTCGGCCCCCTATTGGTTAGATCTTCAGATGTGCACATCCCAGGCTTGTTGGACCTGTGACTACTCGTTTGCTTAAAGCAGACTTGTAGCGCTGCTTTTCACATCCAGGCGGCCCTTCAGTTTACTAGACAGCAATGGAGCTAAGAATATCCGAATAGCCAATACAATTTCATTTCTCATCCCTCCGTAGGCTACAACAAAAAATATAGACTGACTGAGTAGTTCAGCACGCCAGTTAAATAGACAACGATTATTCTCGGACAATTTCGGAAGTCCTGGCAATAGGTGTCACTTAGGATTTATACAACACCATCCGGACATTGTTGCTCTATATGTATATATGTACATTTACAGATCAGATTTCCTGTTGTGGCATTTCAATTTGAATGCTAATGGAATTGGTTGTTTCGCGGAAATTTTGACATGTATGTATATGTCTTTGCGGAGGCTACCTGAGAAATACTGGGTGTCGTTCCGTGAAAAAGCGTCACGAAAAACTGCTACGAAAACGTTTAACGCTTAAAATCGACCTTCCCGTAGTTCGATCTTCACCAAATTTGGTATACATTATCCTTTGATCGCTCTGACTCAGAATCGACAATCAGGATTTCGATAAGTTGCGGCAATAGCGGTAAATTCGCCATTGAAGCGAACGAAAATTCATCCTTCAATTGGTTTTCCTGGCTCTCCCCGTAGACCGATGTCGCCCAAACTCGGATGGAAGTTAAGTGGTGCGACCCTTAACATTGGACACAAAATGTCTTTTTTTCCTTGGGAATGCATTATAGACGCTCTGTACATATAAGGATATGTATATCAAAATACAGAATCCGTTGCGACGACTCTTGTAATATCACGACAATTTGATTTTGAGTTTTGTTAAAGGATATTACCACTAAAAAGGACATTGTTCTAGCATAGGAAACAGAGTATGGGCATTATAGGTGTCGTTCGAAAGGTGATATTTGAGGGGTTGTATGTGATCGGGTGCAAAATATTAAAAAAAAAAAATCGGATGATCCAGGGAACCATGAACCATGATCCCAACCGTCGTCAATACCTTCCAAAAAGTCAACAACGATCACCAAGCCGCCTTGACCACACTGCGCCTTGTGAGTACGAATAACTTTAGTGACCATCATCATCTGGTCTATGGTCATCACACAGTGTAGTATAGTTACATGGAGACGTGCAACGGCTGGCTGATGTAATTGCCTGGTTCAATTGCAAATGGCGAGCAGGTATAAATTGAATTTTCGATTGCATATGAATTTATCACACGCGCTCGTAAAAAAGAGGCATCCAAAATGCATACGATTTATCGCGTAAATTTATGAAGATTAGAAAATCAATAGTCGTTTTAGTATGATCACCAAAATCAAAAGAATGTTCAGGTAACTAAACAAAAAACTCTGATCTTAGATCATGTATATGTCTACGTTATTGCTTACAAAATAATCCACACTGCATCAGCCGTTATCTTGTCACTCCACAAGCCCAAAAATCCTTTCAAACCGATTACATACAGTACCCCAAATGTCGACTTTCGACCGACAACCATAATGCCCATTCTCAGTTTCCTTAGAGAAGTGTCCTTTTTGGTGGTACATATGTACATAACATCCTTTGAAAACCCAAAATGAGATTGTGGTATGATATTGAATCGCTACAACAACATTTTACAACCATTTTTCAGCATTGTAGTTATTAGTCTTTAATGCTAAGTGCAATGTTATCTCGCTTTATTTATCTACAAAATTATAGCAATTTTTGTTTATTATGAAAACACACTTAACAAACATTACCGACCGTTCAAATATACCATAAAAATGCAAAAATGCAAGTTTTAGACATGTTAACACAATAGTAAAAACGTAATAACCTCACTAGTATTTTAATACAGGCCATTATAATGAAAAACTCAGTTATCATAGCAATACAATGGATGGTATTACGTCTCAAATGGATTGGATTAGGATGCATCCTTATCCTTATTCCTTAGCCTTTCAAACGATAAAGGTGAAAAGAAGGGTAATTTTATAACATCATCAAATATCAAATAACAAATTCACAAATTTCAAATAATTTAAATGTGTATACCTAATTTAAACAAGATGTGCTTTTCATTGGAAAAAAAGGCGATCAGGACCTCCAATACGTAAAAATAGAAATTAGTATAAATCAGTCCCGTTTGTATGTTCAAGTGTATTTAATACATGCCTTTCAGAACATGGTATGGAAAGTGTTGCTGGGACGAACAAGCTGTCGTTCTGATTTCACATTGCAAAATTTTACTCAAGTTATCATCTTGTGGGCATAACTTGTTTCTGCGACGGAGTTTCCTCCTTTGGTCATAGATAACCCGACATCCAGACTGCACCAAGCCACTCATAATTTGGAATGGAATGGGTACAGGATCACAAGAACAGACTTTCTTGGCTCTTTTGCTGGGAATTGATTTTTAAATAATGTTGATTACAGCTAAGTGATGACATACGACTCCTGAAGGCAAAACAAGAAAAATCCAAACTACGCCAAAAGCACATCCGCTTTTTTTAATGGACACAATTAAATTGACTGAGTGTAATCGCGAGCCTAGTGTTTACAGAAACTGTAAACTATCCCTTGCAAGTTAATTTTTGATATTTCATTATCTCTTAACTTTTTCCAATTCTGTAAAGTTAAGAAATCACTTCAAATAAGTTAACATCAAAACCAGGAATTAGAAAACTATCATACACTCTAACATAAATAAATCTTGAAAATACTTAAATATATAGTCAATTTGTGAGATTTTTCTGCGATTTTCAACCTATATCACAACGAAATTTTGGTGGGATGCAACGGATTCGTGCTCAGCACCCCAAAACAATATAAAAAATGAATGAAAATGTTCTCCACCAGGATTTTCACCTGCGGTTATTAGACTAAAATTCAAATAGGAAGGTAGTTTTTAATCACTAAATGTTGTAACGAGGGTTTTGGGGTCTTGATTTAAGAAAAGTTTTTTTTTAAAGGGGGGGGGGGGGGGGGTACTTATTGACCACAAAAATCGAAATAAAAATAAGGTCCACTACAACATTAATAAAATAAATTAAAAACATTGCGTTTCACTTATTTCTATATGTAGTTTATTTTTAATGCATTTCGGTTGTCACAATGGGACAACCATCACCAGCAAAGATTGATATGCACTGGCTTTTGGAATATGTACATATAAGCCCTATTCGGCTCAGTGGATGATTTCCAGATTTATTGGGAATCCCATACAAAATGATAATCCTGGAAGTTGATCCAGGGTATGACTTGGATCATCTGCCAAACTAATCCCCCAGATGTCTCCGCGAACAATTTCCCGTATGTCAGTATTTTTGGTTTGTGAACTTTATTCAGAGTTAATCATTTGAAACATGAAAAAATAATCGGATGGCCTACAACTTAATAATGAGACTTTTTTTGGAGTTTTGAGCATTTATTCATAGATTTATTCATATAACTAAATTATTCAAAATATTGGCCATCAGCAGCGATAACTTTCTCCCATCTTTCGGGAAGTCTACGAATTCCGTCGCGGCAAAAATCTTGGGTTTTCGAGGCTATCCATGAATCGAGCCAGTTCTTAGTATCCTCATATGAAGTGAAGTGCTGATCAGCCAACGCATGAGTCATCGAATCGAACAAATAGTAAACAGATGGAGCAATGTCGGGGCTATACGGCGGGTGGGGTAGCACTTGCCATTTGGTTGTTTCCAGATACGTTTTCACGACTCGCGCAACATGAGGGCGAGCATTGTCACGCTGAAGAATTATTTTGTCGTGCCTTTCAGCATATTGTGGCCGTTTTTGACGCAATGCTCGACTCAAACGCATCAATTGCAGTCGATAGCGCTGCCCGTCAATGGTTTCATTTGGTTTTAGCAGCTCATAATACACAACACCGAGCAGGTCCCACCAAATGCAGAGCATAAGCTTGGAACCATGAATATTTGGCCTCGCGGTCGATGTTGATTGGTGCGCGGGATTTGGGTTATCATAATGTATCCACTTTTCATCGCCGGTCACAATACGATGCAAAAAACCCTTCCGTCTTTGCCTTTAAAGCAGTTGTTCGCACATGCAAAAGCGCCTCTCCACATCTCTTGGTTTCAACTCGTACGGAACCCAGTGGCCTTGCTTTTGGATCATTCCCAGCGATTTGAACCGCTTCGATATGGCTTGCTGAGTCACTTCCAAAGAAATTGCGAACTCTTTTTGCGTTTGGCACGAATCTTCTTCGAGTAATTTCGTCAATTCTTCGTCTTCAAACTTTTTTGGCTGGCCAGGTCGCTCTTCGTCGGTAATGTCGAAATTATCATTTCTGAACCGATGAAACCACCGAAAACACTGTGCACGCGAAAAAGCATCGTCACCGTAAACTTCCACGAGCAATTGATGACTCTGAGCTGCAGTCTTCTTAGCAAAATAATGCCCAAGAAAAACTTCCCGCAAATGTTGTTTTTTTGTGAATTTTCGAAACTTTCCATGGTCCGGTAACTGCGTTGTCAACAATCAACACGAAATGTTTATACTGACATTGCCAGCTTATGAATAGAAACTTCAAATGGTATGTATGTCAAAGATGGACTACCATTAGTTTATCGGTGCTGCCATCTCTAAAAAAGTCTCATTATTAAGTTGTAAGCCAATACAATGTACTCGACCTACCCTCTGCACTGATACCCCGCATTCCGACCTCCGGAGAAGTATTAAATAGTATCCTTTTTCGTCCTTTTTGAGACCTTGTCCATCAATTTTTTTTCGGTAAGATGAGCTTTAGATTCCTGGGAGCTAACTGATTTAAAAACAACAAAAAAGAGCCCTCACCTATTTTTTCAATTCAGAGCCCTAATTTGACTGGACTAAACACGACATTTTCAATCGCTAATATCTTCTAGAGTTGACTAGCACAAAATGTTTAATTTCGGTACATAATTATAGCACATAACTCAACAATTACGAAAATATAGGTTCGAAGTCCGTAAGCTGATTTTTTTTTGGTGGGGGGGGGGGGTGTAGAAGAACGTTCCGCTACACCCCCCATTTGAATTGCTAATATCTCTAAAAGTTGACTAGAACAAAAGGTTTAAATGTGGTACATAATTAGCACATAATGAGCACGTAACTGTGGAATGACCCGCTCTGTGGCTTACTTGGTTGAGTCGCACTCTACGATGCTAGTAATCTAGAGGTCCGGAGATCGAATCTCGGCGTGGTCAAAAACTTCCGTACATGTGCGGATAGGAAATATATAGTGCTTGCAACATTATATACAATCCGAAATGATATGCAATGTAACGTTGACTCGAAATTGCCTATAAACGGCTGAGTCAACGCACCAGAGCCCCACATGGGGCTATACGGTACTGAGAAGAAGAACTGTGGAATTATTTTTTTAGTAATTTTCCCAAGTGAGGGGTGTAACGGAACGCACCTCAAATAGTGGAGACGGCAATCGCACCGCAACATAAATTCATTAAGTTGTCACTGGTTCGGATGAAGAACGACTCGTATGCATCCAGCTTTCGTGCATTTGAAATTTCGGCACATTACGCTTTCAGGTCCCCAAGGGAAATTTTTGATGTTTCCTAAATTTTCCGCTATGTGTCCGCTATATGGCTATATGGACGGTAAGATAAGTGTCGCTAGTGTCGAAAAGAAGAACAAGAAAAATTTCCCTTGGGGACCTGAAAGCGTAATATACCGAGATTTCTTTTAAAATTCGTACGTTTTCGTCGAAAGAATTGATTTTACGATCTGGATTGTAGATATGCGTAGCTAGCTATAGCCGAATTTAGGTCTATTCAATCCTGAAAATAAAAATTCCCTTCAACGAGTTTAGTTTGTCACACATGGATGCGCATTGGAAGTTATATTTGAAATAGATTGGATGCGTCAGCATCGGTATCAGCAGAATGTAATTCAAATGTAATTCAAGCATTAGATAATATTTCAGCATTATAAACCATGTAAATAAAAAATTTAGAATTTTACCTTTATCGTGAACATTTAAACATTTCCGGTATTAATCGTATGTCGCATTACTAAACATTTAATAGGTGTATATGCCCGACATTAGTTACATGATTCCAATCGGATATATTAATAATAGGGAGTTTTAGCAAGTCGTTATGGAAACAATACGACATAATTTTACATTCCATATAAAATATTCGCTTGCTTACCGTATACGAACCAGTATATCATAATTTAGCATGTTCTAAGGAGGCATGGACATACATATTTCCGTGTATCCGGGAATTACGTATACGGTTTTTTTTTACGTCAGTGTAAAACTCTCGAATAACTCCCAAAAACTACCCCCTGCGAAAATCGCATAGTTTTTATTTTAGCCGAGATTATTAATTTATAATTTTACCTAATATGGAGAATACTTTGCGGCGTATCGGATGGACCTTTTACATTCTAATTTTAATTTCCCAAATATATTCAGCACCACGAAGGGAAAGTTTATACAATACAATTTCTCAAAATTCCAAAAAAATTTAAATTAATTGCGACTTTTTTTTACAACAGATGTGCTTCCCGCTCGAAATAATGTCCATTCGAAGTGGACAGGATAGTAAATATTCAGTGATGGACACTGTTATTGCCAACCGATCGTACTTGTTTGTCAAAATGCATTTTTTCCAATCGTTCGATAATATGACGTGGAGACTGACATTGAAAAGGAGAGGTCCAAACAGGGAGTCGATGTTATTTAATCGTACAGAACGTCTTTGTGATTTGCCTCGAATGGGCCGGAGAAATCCGTTTTTAGGTGGTGGTGTTGAGTTTTTAAAAACGTTAACCAATCTAACGTTGGCGTGTCCCGTGAAAAGTGGTGAATATCATGTGAGATTCGATATAAATCAACTTAGAGGAATATTTCCCATGCGAGTTTTGTATCAGTCCAAGACTTATTTAAATGTGAATGCATTTTTACTAGATAGAGCACCAAATGGAAATTACACGTTTTTGGCTCAGTACATTATAAATTTCTATGTACCATCAACATCGTGCTAAGCACTACAGTAATAAGGTCAAACGGGCTTGATTGTATATTTAGGCACTCTTGTACAATACATTTAATAGTCAGTCTAAATAGTAAAAAAAAAAATTGAATTTTGTAAGATTTTGTTCGAAAATCAGAAAATAAATAAATTGTATTTATAGCAAATGTATAGGGTATATTTTTTTTTCTTACGCCAATATTATGTAACACCTCAAAGGAGCCTCCGGAGGTATGGCAAAGTATATATATAAATGATCTGGGTCGGTCCCTGATTCGAATAAGCCATGTCTCTCTGTCCGTGTGTCTGTCTGTTCGCACGATAATTGCCGAAATAATGAAGGTAACGGTTTGAAATTTTGCTCAGATGTTTGTTTTGCTAAAATCTTAAACGGTATTGAAAATGGGCCAAATCGGACCAAGGGACCAAATTACCCCTCCTTGATATTTAAATTCGGCCATAACTTTCGATACAATACAGCTATGGACATCAAATTTTAATCAATGACTTATTCGGACATATACTTTAAGTTGAACGAAAGTGGAGTAGGTCCGCCTTCTCCTACCCTTACCTCCCCTACATATTTATATACAGCCATATCTTTTGATAGAATGTCGCGAAGAACTTCAAACTAGTATCCAGCAGTAGCTGTTGGATGCCTTGATGAGATGTTAAAAGTGTGCCAGGTTCGACTCATCTAAACCCTCCCTCTCCTACAAGAAAAAACTTGAAAATGAAAATTTTGGGTTTTGCATGTCTTCCCGGTCTGTACATGGGTATAGGTATAGGGTATACACTCTTCGTGCTATTCGCACGATTAGAACTCGGTCTCGTTTTGAAATTTGGATCCCTTCACTCTCCTTGGGCTAAAAGTTTTTTTCGGGCGTACCTATGACTTGTATGTAACCCCCTCCTCATTCTTTTTCTTCCGTCTTGACAAAAGTTTTCGCCTTGGTTGAAATAAGTGGGCAATTAAAAATATTTACTCAGAATATTTTATTGCGGTTGCGGGAGCATAACCCCACAGTACGAGTCCATTTGTTTTGAACTTTTTTGTTGCTTTGATGAAGACACATTAATTCAAGACTTTGTGAAATTGGTGCAAAAATGTTTCTTAGAAGAACCAAAATTGGGGGTCGGGATTGTATGGCAGCCCCATGACCCTATTATCCGATTTGATCCATTCATAGATATGTTTTGTGTCATCAAGAGAAACACATTTGTGTGAAATTTGGTTGAAATTGGTGCACAAATAAAAAAGTTTTTTTTAGAAGAACTTAAATTGGGGCTAGGTTTGTATGGCAGCCCCATGACCACATTATCCGATTTGATCCATTCATAGATATGTTTTGTGTCATCAAGAGAAACACATTTGTGTGAAATTGGTGCACAAATAAAAAAGTTTTTCATAGAAGAACTTAAATTGGGGTCTAGGTTTGTATGGCAGCCCCATGACCCAGTTATTTAATTTCGGTGATTCAAACATACAAACAGCCTGCAACAATAATAAGCACGTGTGCAAAATTTAATCTCCGTAGCTTTTATAGTGGCCGAGAAAAACGCGCTGCAACAGACGGACAGACAGACAAGACTAGTGATTTCAGCTCTAGACCCAAACATCCAAAAAATGAGGAATGCTTCGATAATAAATTGTTGCACACCCTACCCTCTATAAGCACTTAAAAGTTGCACTAATTTGAGCGTCACATTAAGGGGGAGGGGGTGACGAAGGGGGAAAATTTGAGTTTTGCGAAAATACATGAAAAACGATTAGTCTTATCGCAAAATGTCCTAAGCACGAAATAAAGTGCATTTAATTTCCTATACAATGAAATACATATAATACTCTAGACATTTTCGTGGAAAATTATACCCTAGACCAAAAGGTATAATGTGGAATTGACATTTTTTTGATATCTATTACATTTCGCAAAGGTTCAGGTTATACAGGGTGGCCCATTTAAAGTGAACTAGTGTGAACCATGAATAACTCTTTTATTTTTGAACGGATTTTTTTGAAATTTCTACATAAAAAAATAGACACTTGGGAGATATTTGTCTTATATTTTGTGCTGGTGTTGATTTGCTTTGTTGTACTATTAAAATTCTTCGGATTAATTCCAGCTAATATGTTTTATTTTGTATTCAGTCTTTTACAACAACGTTTCGCCCCTTACGGGCAGCTTCAGGTTCCTTTTGTTTACTTGTAGGTTTTAATGGCGGGAAATTTGAAAGACAGTTGTCAAAACATAAATTTCCCGCCATTAAAACCTACAAGTGAACAAAAGAAACCTGAAGATGCCCGTAAGGGGCGAAACGTTGTTGTAATAGACTGAATACAAAATAAAACATATTAGCTGGAATTAATCCGAAGAATTTTAATAGTATAACAAACTTGGGAGAAATGTTTACACTAGGTTCGAAAAAATATATCCTTTAGACAGTGGCGGCTCGTGGCATTCAACAACAAGGAGGCAGCTGACATTCAGTTGCTTTAAGACTCCGATATGGCTTGAAGGACTTTGGTAGCAAAAGTAAAATATGTAGATATATTTTACTGAAAAAAAGCACAGGCACACACACACTATAAGAATTAGGAATTTAAGGATTTTTTTTTTAATTAAAAGCGAAAACTATTTAAAAATAAAATCCATTCTTCTATTTGGTGGCAAAGTATTTAATAATGTCGTCATACCAGCCGTTTTCTTCCTCCAAGTTCTTAACAAATTGCTTTTCAATACTTAGCAGAGATAAGTCGGATAATCGAAATTGACCAATGGTATTTCGGGAATAAGATCTGATACGTTTTAATGCTAAAAATGACCTCTCAGTGCTGACGGAAGTAGCGGCAATAGTCAAAACTAACTCAATCAATTTTGTAGTTTCTGGCATAATAACACAAATTCCATTAATATGGAAAAACGTTTAAAGATCATTCACTGAACGGCAATTTTCCCACATGGTTGAATCGGCATAAAGAATTATCAATTCACTTTTAAGCTTTCCCAGATTAAAGAAACTGCCATATGTGAATATCAAGCAGGCAAAAAAAGACTTCAAACTTCAGACTTCAAAACCTTTTTCAGGGATGATTTGTTATCTTACTGCTATCGATGCTATTAGTTTGCTTTTTTTAGTTTTAAGGCCTAAACTAAAAAAATATAATTGTCGACGGATCGGTTGAACAGTACACCCATTGAGAAAATTCTCCGGTAGGTAGTTGATACTAGTAGAATGTAGCAACAACATAGCAATATTCTAAACATAATCGTTTGGGACTATTGAGATGAGGCTGTCCTCCGAGCAGCAATTAAAATTGCGAGTATAGAACACTATACGCATATACTATATGTAAGGTCGTCGTATAGCAGCGACGAACTCAACTCAACACGCCTCACGTTTATTTTCCGAATTGAGGCAGTCCTCCGACCATTCGTTGTGAACAGTATGAAGACTAGAGATATTTTCAGCAACATCAGATCAACGATATGACGAATTGAGTGTTGATAAATACAATTCTGGAGGCTAGGATGATTCTGCCTCATTTTAACTTAAGTTAATCGTTCTATGTTGTATTGTACTGTATAAGATGGTATAAGAGTGAAATGAATATGTAGTTGAATTGAGGTAGCTTTGCTCTCTATGAATGAAATGAAGTAATGACATGAAATCGTGAAAATTTATGAATGAGATCATTGTTAAAAGTTAAAAAGTTCACTATTTTTAAAGGAGACACTGCCTCCCTTGCCTCCTCTGACGAGCCGCCTCTGCCTTTAGATGACCGCTCCGGGCGGCTTAGCAAAGACGGGATCGTTCTACTGTCTGTTCCATAACCTTTCGCAATATTTCTGTCTGCAAACCTCGGATCTCCGCTACAATATTTTGCTTCAAATCCTGAATTGTCCTTGGTTTATTATTGTAGACTCTCTCCTTTAAGTACTACCACAGAAAAAAATCTAGTGGAATTAAGTCTGGAGAGCTTAAGCCGCCCAATTAATTGCAGATCCTCTGAAAATGATTGTTTTGCCGTTAACGTCCGTTAAAATCTCCATTGTGACTGTAGCGGTATGGCAAGGCACTCCATTTTGATGAAACCACATATCTGGTCGGTTTTGGAAACATGTTGCATACATGTAAAATACGCTGTAATGTTGTTCGTGATATCCCCAATGGAAACGACCTTCTTCGGGTTGATGTTGTTGCAGCTGATTCGAGGCTGGCTTCCACCCGTCTTCGCACCTCGTCTCCGGGCTCCTCGCGGGCTATTAACGGTTCCCTAGTTCTCGAAAACGGCGAACAATTCTGCGAATCGTTGATCTCGAGGGAGCAACTCTTACATGGAGCGTTCGTCGATACTCGCGCCGTGTCTCGACAATGGAATTATTATTCGCGTGTAAATTTGTATTATTTGAACTCGTTGCTCAACCGTATATTTTTCCATGGCCGTGTTTTTTTAATAGCTAACCTACACTATACGGGGTAATTTTCATACAAACGCTAACCTGTGACTTTATTCAGGTTAGAAATTATATTGCTATCCAGAATTAATGAGCTTTCCAAAACCAGCCTAAATGTATGCAATCCCAATTGTTTTCTAGTACGTTTTCCAATGAATAGCAAAAAATAAATTTTGAAATGAAAGGCTGTAAGGTATAGTTTATATGCAACACACAAGTGTGTGCAAAAAAAATAGTTTTTGTTTGTAAATTCATGTTAAAAATTGTGTTTGTCGAATTCTTATTCTAACAAAATTATGATTCGTACATAAAATATGTTTTCATTAACAAAAACTACATTTGAACTTTTGCGTTTTTAAAGTGAAAAAGGGGCTTTAAAATTTATGAACAATGTTTTGAAATTAACGGCAATGCCTACGTGACAATTTTAAATTTAACCTGGATGCTACCCTCGATAGTTTTTTTTGCGCGTCTTGGTCAGCAAACCTGCCCCCGATGACAAAAAAAACACGGCCAATGTAATTTTATAAAAACTACATAGATAAATTTGAGCAACGAGACAAGCATTAATTACCATTCATTCATTTTTTGATATTATGGTGTCATTACCTGACGCATTTTTACTACTTAATTTCTAAATAAATTGTCTAATAATGGTAATTTTGGCAGTTATTACCTACATTAAGTTAATGAAGCGTTGGGCAAATTCCATTCTACTTGTCCGCATACGTACTTTTTGAGAATGAAATGGTTCAACATTTTTTTTATAAAACCTACACGGTCAAAAATCTTGGACTAATTTTAATTCCATGCTTTGGAATACAGTCCATTTTTAATACAGAACGGATTAAATTCAATTCTCTTCAAAAGAATAACTTCAATTTTAATAAAATATCTATTAAAATGTACTCTATCTTGGTTTAAAATATGGTTTAATACAAGTTGTATTAGAATTTACTCCATAGTTGATTATTTTTTATTCCAAGTGAGATTAGAAAGGCCGGGTTTTTTTACATCGGGGGCAGGTTTGCTAACCCAGACGCGCAAAAAAAAAAACTATCGAGGCTAGCATCCAGGTTAAATTTCAAATTGTCACGGAGGCATTGCCAATAATTTCAAAACATTGCTCAAAAATATTAACCTTCCGGCGGGCGCAATACTAATCCTAACACGATCGGGCGCAATGCATCTGACAGATTAAGTTCAGAAAATAGGATGGAACTAAGTTTCTGTATATTCTACACTCTTATTTATTGCTGCATTGTCTTTTTGAAACAGTTCTACGAAATTTTAGAAACAAATACTGGCTCACAGAGTTTGATACCCTTCACATTTTTAATTTTCTAAGAATATTCCGCTTTCAATAGCCTCAATATTTAAAAAACCTCCAACAACTCGACCGCTTAAAAAATGTGAGCTTATTTTACTAAAAACACACTACTGAACGATTTGGTGACCCTAAATGTCAACACAACGTTATTTCGCAATGTGAAGAGTATAACAAGTGGAAATTTTCATAGAAAAGGAAAAATAACACAATCGGGCGCAATACATCTGAGAGATTATTTCACCCCCTCCCGCCACTCAGACATATGGTAGATAGAAACTGAAAACGGCTTTGGGTAGTTGATCGATAAAGATTAAGCTACTGTGAGTTTCAGATCTCTCCCTTTTCATATCGCTGATTGGCGCAACAAAAACTGGTCACTTAATCTGTCAGATGCATTGCGCCCGCCCGAAGGTTAAAGCCCCGTTTTCACTTTACAAACGCAAAAGTTAACATGTAATTTTTTTTAATGAAAACATATTTTTATGTAGGAATCATAATTTTGTTAGAATAAGAATTCGACGAACAACATTTTTAACATGAATTTACAAACAAAAACTATATTTTTTGCACACACTTGTGTGTTGCATGTAAACTATACCTTAGAGCTTTTCATTTCAAAATTTAATTTTTGCTAGTCATTGAAAAACGTACTAGAAAATAATTGGGATTGCATACATTTAGGCGAGTTTTGGAAAGCTCATTAAATCTGGATAGCAATATAATTTCTAACCTTAATAAAGTCACAGGTTAGCGTTTGTATGAAAATTACCCCGGATAGTGTAGGTTAGCTAATTAAAAAACACGGCCAAAGTAAACCTTACAGAATTAGGTCAAGTATTAATGTAGCCATTGTTGAGAGCTGCAAATATTATGTTACGTGGCCGAGCCGTCTAAGTCCCCATGCGGCAACTTGCAACACGCTTCGATCCGAGGTTCGACTCCCAGCCAAAACGGAAAGCTTAACAAAAAATAATAATGTCAGTAGAAGAAACGGATAAAAATAAAACAATATAAAAACAAAAAAAATATGTTTTTTTTTCAACAAAAAAAAAGAAGAAAGTTTCTGTTCTTTATAGGTTTAAATTTTAATACGGTTATTGGAATAAATCTAAATTTATTCCTAGCTAATTATTGAATTGTAGTCCATTCCTGGGTGGTCATATATGTACACCAAAAAAGAATAGATTTTAGTCCAACATTTTTGACCGTGTACCTAAATCGAATCTTCCTCAACGCGTGCCTACCTGGAAGGTAGTGTAAACATATCTCCCATTTGTCTAATTTATTCTTACAAAATTTCAGAAAAAAATATTAAAAACTAAAAAAGTTATGCATGGTTTACACTAGTTCACTTTAAGGCGGAAGAAATCGGTTCACCTATTAGGCTTCATTCAAACGACGAGCCGTACGGCTCGCAAGCTCTAGCCACACAAATGCGTTGGCTTAGGCCTGTTCCAAAAACCGGGATCCCGGTACAAAACCGGTGTTCACTTGGTACCGGACCCGATATTCTAAAGTACCGATATCCCGGTTTTTTTGGTACCGAGTTAAAAAAAACCGACCGACGAGTCAGTTTTTTGGTACCGAGTTAAAAAGAACGATTCACTTCTACCATGAGCCGTTTTTTTCAGGTTTTTTGGTACCGGTTTTTTACCCGGTACTCAAAAAAACCGGCTTATGGTTAAAAAAAAACCATCGGTACTGAAAAAAACCTCAGTCGGTTTTTAACCCGGTACTCACTGTTATATTATTCGGCATTGTCATTGTTTTGTATGTTTTTGGCAGTTTTTCTCGCTGCAACCTACTAACCCTGATTTTTAAGGGTTTTTGAAAAAAAAAATTCCGACTCAATTTAGCCGTTTCTTACATTTTCAACTGGAAACACTACCGCGGAGTGCCCATTTATCGTATATTTATGGAATAAGAGGCAAATCTCCACCGGAGACATACATACATTTAAGCGTTCGCTTTCTCTTCAAATTCGGCAAATTTTGGAGCACAATAGATAGCAATTTTGCCATATACGAAAAAAACTGAAACCTGAGTCCTGAATTAATTTTGGCTTTTTTACTACGGTGAGTGAATCCACAGTATTCCAGTATTTTCGATACTGTGATTGGAGTACCAGAGCTTTTTATTGGGTTAGATCAGTGATCGGAGTCACGGAACACCTAGCATCGCCGCTTTTCTTGCCGGAACACCTCCACACAGTTATATGTATGTCCAGAAAAGGGTAATTGTGAAGACGAGAGCTCGTTGCGAATGCCCAGTATATGTGGATAAAGCAAAATCAAAATTTTCCGATAACTCAGAAATTCGTGAGTTTCTAAAATTTCCAAACTTTTAGGACACCGTAGTAGCTAGCTAGCTATAAATTTGGAGGCCATGCGTAAATTTTACGTATGTGATGTTAGCACTTTCGAAAAGCAAAATGTGTTGAATGTTTTAGGGGATTTTACGTATTAATTTCCGATTTCTTAGTTTGAATTCCATTGTGAGCATGAATTTTTGTGTGGTCTTTACATCAGCTGGTTTCGGAGCAACGACCATGAGGGACCGATCACTCGATTTATGAGGAAAAAATGATTTGAATCGATTTTACAACAAAGTCTATCGATAGTATCATACCATCAATCTGCCTGGTACAGTTACCTCTCTCTCGGTTACCGTAACTCCTAGTGGAGCATGGTGCGTTGATGACTACCGTGTGTAGTCATCAACGTTACAAATACAACTGAATTCGGAGTGTGATACGGTTGTCAGCCATACCACTTCCTAGTCGCATTGTTAGTTTATTATTCTACGATAAGAATATTTCTTATCATCTTCTACTGAATAATAAACTTGCGACGAGTCGTGCCGAGTTTGTAAACTCGATTCTCTATGAGTGTCTATTTCACAGAGTGGCGACCGAACGATCACGGCCACAGAGCACGACACAGGTACAGTTACCTAAGGGGCGGCAATTTGTTATCTTGCCCGGAGAGACGTAAATGCTAGACCGGTCGCTGTCTAGATTGCTTCAGTAGGGCTTGCCTGTGCAAAACTCCAACTTGCAAAAGGAAATGAACGTAAAGCCCTGTGCTGTAGTGTTTCTATTCTGTCGATACGATTCTATTATACTACAATTGAAAATTGAGGAAGTGTTAAACTTTCTATTACTGTTCTGAAAATGGTTTGACGTTTTTATGAAAGACAACACACGTTTGCTTTGTTTTACGCACCTAAAATATTAATAAAAAATGTGTAACCGAGGGGGATTGATCCCCTTGACCCCCCTTATCTACGCCACTGACCTCAACTACACAAACTTGATATTGTGTTGGCTCAGTCATGGTCAACTGCATAATTTCGTTTGTGCTGAAATACTCATAGTTGTGCGTTGCTACGATGAAAAAAACGCAGCTATTATGTTGTTATTTCTGACAAATATTTGCATATCAAAAAGAAATTAAAAATGTATTAAAACTGAGCATTGTAGTTTTTAGTCCGTAATGCTTAGTGCAGTATTATCTCCCGTTATTTATCTACAAATGTACAGCAATTTTTGTTTGTTATAAGAACACAACAACAAACATTAGCAACCCATTAGATGTCCCATAAAAAAATGCTAGTTTTAGAGATATTAACACAACATTAGAAACGTAATGACCTTATTAATATTTTAATGCAAGCCATTATAATCAAAGATTCAGTTACCAAAGCAATGCAGTCGATGGCATTACGTCTCAAATGGATTGGATTAGGATGCATCCTTATTATTGCCTTTCAAACGATAAATGCGACACGAAGGGTAATTTTATAACATCATCAAATATCAAATAACAAATTTGCAAATTTCAAATAATTTAAATTTGTATACCCAATTTAAACAAGATGTGCTTCTCACTCGAAAAAAGGCGTTCAGGACAGTCAATACGTAAAAGTGGGAAACTTTAATGAATCAGTCCCGTTTGTATGTTCAAGTGTATTTAACAGAAGCATTTCAGAACATGGTATGGAAAGTGTTACTGAGACGAACAAGCTGTCGTTCTGATTTCACATTGGCAAATTTTACAATACGCATCGTTGGCGGTTTTCTGTCGGGTTTCTGAAATTGAAGACAAACCTAACGATAACGTGTCCTGTAAAAAGCGGTGAATATTTTGGGAACGTTAATGCAAGCAAAATGAGGAGAATTTAATACCAACAGAATAGGTTTTTGAAAATATGCAGTAAAACACGAATACGTGCAACACGCTTAAGTTGAAAACTCGGATAAGTGCACAACACGCATAAGAGCACCCAATTTTGTTGGCAGTATGAGTATGAGCACATTTTCAAACGATCCATGACGGATAAGTGCACATGTTCATTGCAAAAAAAAACCTTTCCGCCAAACGTGTCAAACAAACGTGTTAACAATTTTATGGGATCCTAGCTAGAAAAATTCAATATTCAAAAATTCAAATTATGGAAATGTAGAACTGAAATCAAGCCTAGTTTTACGTAACTTAGAAAATTTGTGTCTTCAAGTAGCTGAATCTGAGATTTATTAATTTCATTCGCATCGCTTACATTTGAGGTAGCACACATTTTTTTAGCAAAACATTTTCTTTGTGATCACAACCCTCATATTGTCATGTTGTTAGTAATACTTGCTTCTGCAACGGAGTTTCCTCTTTTGGTGATAGATAACCCGACACCCAGACTGCACCATCACTGCGGTTATTGGACTAAAATTCAAATTATGAAAATACAAATTCCAGCTTACGAGTTAGATTTGTGACACATGGATGCGCATTCAAAGTTTGAAAATATTTCAGCAGTATGAACCAAGCAAATTAAACAAACTCGAAACTATAATTAATTTCAAATTTTACCTATGCGTGCACATTTTAACATTTGCGATATCAATCGTATCGTCGTATCACTGAACATTTAATATGTTGTTCGACATTAGATACCTACATGATTCTAATCGGATATACATACATACATATTATTAATAACTCCCAAAAACTACCCCCTGCGAAAATCGCATAGTTTTTACTTTTAGCCGTGATTAAATATTAGTTTATAATTCTACCTAATATGGAGATGACTTTGTGGCGTAGCGGATTGACCTTTTACATACTAATCTTAACCTCCCAAATCTATTCGGCACCACGAAGGGAAAGTTTATAAAATACATATTCTCTAAATTTCAAATAAATTTAAATTAATTGCGACTTTTTTTTACAACAGATGTGCTTCCCGCTCGAAATAATGTCCATACGAAGTGGACAGGATAGTAAATATTCAGTGATGGACACTGTTATTTCCAACCGATCGTACTTGTTTGTCAAAATGCATTTTTTCCAATCGTTCGACAATATGGCGTGGAGAGTGGCATTGAAAAGGAGAAGTCCAAAGACGGAGCTGTTGATGACCAATATTACACAACGTCTTTGTGACTTTCCTCGAATGAGCCGGAGAAATCCGTTTGTGGGTGCTGCTTTTCAGTTTTTGAAAACGTTAACCAATTTAACATTGACGTGTCCCGTGAAAAGTGGTGAATATCATTTGAGATTCGATGTAAATCGATTTAGAGGAATACTTCCTATGCGACTTTTGTATCAGCCAAAGACCTATTTTAATGTGAATGCTTTTTTACTAGATAGAACACCAAGTGGAAATTACACATTTTTGGCTCAGTACTATTTCAATTTCTATGTACCATCAACAGCGTGCTAGAGCTACATTAATAAGGTCAAACAGGGTTGATCGTATTTCTAGACCTATTTCGTACCATACATTTATTAGCCAGACTAAATACAACAAAAAAATGAATTTTGCAAGATTTTGTTTGAAAATCAGAAAATAAATAAATTTTATTTATACACTCAGAAAAATGTCAATGGGAAATCCCATTAAACCAATCATTTTGTCCCATTATTTTTAGTCAATAGGAAAAATCTGATTACTTTAAAAATATAGGAACCATTACTTTCACTCGATAAATATCCGTTTGTTTTAATAGTTGACTCTTTTAAAAACAAACACATGGTCTAGTTATTTTCCAATAGGATATATCTTATTGAATTAATAAGATCAATCCTATGTAGTAAAAAAAAATCGTCCTACTCGTAATCCAATCGAAGTATTTTTTTACAAGTCCCATATTATTATACCATCCACGCTACGTCATTGTGGATTTTGTTAAGAATCACGATATTTGGCCAGGCCGAGTATTGAACATCCGATCGGCTAGTACTCTTTAAAACTTAACAAGTCACAGGGAGGCAACCGAACGATCTCGGCTACGGAGCATGATGTTGGTTCTCTTGGAAAATACGTCTATATGCTCGAAATTCAATTGAAAGGTATATCCCATTAATGAAATGGGACGTTATATAAAACAAATGGGATCCATCCTATTATTAGTTAATCATATCAGATCTTGTTAATTTAATGGGATAAACTGATTAAAATGTAATCTGATGTCCTATTGGATTTACGGGACACATTTCATTCCATACAAAATATCTTAATAGGATTTTTCCAGTTACATATATGAATTATTGCATCTGTTTGCTTTTGTGAAGAGATCTGGTAAATTGCCGTCTAATTAAAATAATGGTACAAAAACTTTAAAGTTTACGGGGTCCATTTTTCTGAGTGTAGTTAATGCATAAAGGCAGACAATTTCTTTCTTATTTTATAAAAATGACTGAAGGATTGGGATTCTGCATTACAAGTTAAGTGATGCCCACACCAACGCGTCACGAATTCGCGGCACATTTTTTGATGCCCACACCGACGCGGCGCGAATAATTCGCTGGGTACTGTCAACTCACAGCTGATATCATGTTGTTGCCTTAGAAAAGGTATCAGATTTATGTAAGGAAAGGACTTGATCATCATAGAGAATAACTGCAACAACTGGCCAAATACCACTATTTTGACATTTATAATCTTGCTGCAATTTTTGTGCACTATATGAAAATGCCGCGGCATCTTTACTTATTATGTAAGAGCGTAATCAGAAGAAATCAACGTGAAATTCGACATTTTAAGTGTCCATGTCTATAGTTCTTCTAAGGATAACATCATTGACATGCGCAAATTAATGGAAATATGCAGTACAGTACAACCTTGTTATACCGTACCCTAAAAAAAGTTGCGGCAGTGTTCGATTTGATTGCTTGAATTGACTATCGCGTACCAGAAAACTCTTAGATCTTATCTGGTGCCTGTCGAATGGTTAGTCTTATCGTATCGTACGTAAAATGTTACAGCGTGTCAAAGTTGAAAAAACGGTTTTACAAATCAGGTTTTTTTTTGCAAATGTCGATAACGGTAAATTTTCGCGCAAAAATGATTAAGAATGGAATTGTACCTTATTAGATTCCCTACAATTCAGAAAAAAATTAAATCGATGCGATCAGCCGCAGCCGAGATATACCCGAAAGAAGGTGAGCATTCCGAAGTAACTATGCGTTATACATACTTATAGGTATAATTTGTTGCAGATGTAGATATGTAGTTAGTATGGTTAGTTGCGCTCTTTATTTGAGCTTCCCTGTAGGCTCCCAAATTGGTATCTATTTTATATTTGTAATACACTAGCGGAAATTGACATATGTTCACCCCCATAAAGTAAGGTTTCCCGAAAATCTGGCAGTTCACCAATGGGATAAAGTAATTTGCTTTCTTTTTATCTTGGATGACTTATTTAGTGATGAGGGTACGTTTTTATTATCTTCTTCAGTAGAATCCTGAATATGATATACATATCTACTCGGTTCTGGAAGGGGGACCAAAGTTGGAAGATCATAAATGTCATCGTAGCAATCTTCATCATTTATGTCTTCGGTTATGACTGCGACGTTTGAGCATATTTTGCTACAACACGTTTAACAGATATTGGTACATGCGAGCCCGGCCTTCCTACAACCACATGCTGTCCCACAGTTTTTATTACAAGAGCACGAAATAATATTTAAGAGGTATGAAGGGATGATTTCTCCCGAAATCATAACCGGCCCCAATCCTGGGTTCGCTTCCAGCCCAAGTTTTCTGGTTTTGAAACGTTGCCTGCCTGTATTTGGTAGTAGGTTCGTAAGGTATGATGATCAGCGGCTGATTCGGTGGGAGGCAAAGCAGCAAGAAGCCCGCTTTTATTTTCGTTCCTGCGAAAGTTTGAAGCGGAAATCGCTTAAAAATGTGTTGTTACGTGTACCTCCGTACAAGGCAATGAAAACACTCTTTCCGATAGTGCATGTAATGTTTGCATCTGAGCTCTCTGCTTAAAAAACCTTATTTGTTAAATACTTTTGCAGTATATCAACAAAGTGTTTCTTGTTTCTTTCATTGACCAACAATGCCTGCTGCTTCATACCTCTGAAGATTGTGGTCTCGTCAAAAATAAATTCAGCTGACTGTTGAATTGTTGATCGCCGGTGCCTTTCTACAAATTTTGTCCCTAAGTGAAGAGGATTGTCGGGCTAGCCGTCGAACACTATACAAACGTGAAAACAGAAACGTTGCCGCAAAAACTTGACGTAGCAATCACATATTTCTGCGAAAGAAACATCCTTTGGCCAAACAACTCGATGCATGAGGAAGCCTCCGTCGATGACTCCTGCCAAATTTGATCCAAAATGGATGTGATCCTCGACAAGCAAAAATGCTTTATAGCAGTGGTTCCCAACTCAGAAACGGACCACTTATCCTGAAAATGGATCTCGACGGACCGCGATTCAATAAGAATGAAACGAATTAAGGTTTAAATTTTTTTTTTGTTGAGGAGTTGTATTCAAAAGTTTACGCTCTATCTCCCATCACAAATTGTTCATTTCATATTATTTTGTTTGTTCGTTATTTCCTACTTCAAAGAAAGTGTGTACGTACACAAAACAATTCACATCAAAACGCGAGTAAAAATAAACACACTAATATACGTAAACATGTCTGATAAACATCCTTTTTAAAATCATCCCGTCGCAGCCTTGAAATCAGCTTAAACACAATTGATTGCGTGTAATGCAACCGCACAACACTTGCTCTCCCGGAGCTTATTAGTAATTCGCCTAACGAGCATTTCAGCACTTAAAATTTTAACAATAGTTGAAAGAAGAAACTCCCAAGCACGCGGAGTCGCACATTATCATCGTTCGGCACAATAACCGAAGGACATTTAATTTTTGTTTTTTTAGTGAAAGTCTACGTCTTTCTAAGGTTACGGCTGTTTCGTGTCGTCGCTATCAATCAATGGTGGTCCTTCAAAAATCTCTCCAGTGTTTGACATTTCTCAGAGGACATTCAGGCATTGTTATACAAAATATATATATATAAAAAAAAAGTTCCGTCCTTTCTTTTGGCTTTTTTTATGGTTTTTTCGATTTTTTTTCCAAAAAAGCCCTTATGAAATCGATTTTGTCCGTCCGTCTGTCCGTCCGTCTGTTCACTAAATAACTCGCGAACGGCTCAACCGATTGTCATGAAATTTGGTAGGAAGGTGTAGAATGGCTACAGTCTTTGGCACAAATACCTCAGAAGTTGGTAGGAAGAAGATAACAGGGTGTCCCGAACGTTTGATAAAAGTTTACTTTTTTAGTTTTTTTTTCGGAGATTGACGTATGGGTAGGGTATTTAAATCAAAGATCTAAACGAGTACATACCATATCAGTTAAAATTTTCCAGTTTCGAATAACGGTAAAAACGTTATTGGCGTTTAAATTTAAACTTCCTTTTCGACCTCCGTTTTTCTAAACCGTTATAGGAATCGATATGATACTTTGCACAAAGATTGGTCAGTATGGCCTTATATACGTTAAATATTAAGACTGTTGAGTTTTTCTAAGGAAAAGTAAATAACAGTAAATTTGTAAAATTTCAATTTGTTCGTGTGTAGCCCCTCTTAGGTTTCCAAATATGTGAATTCTGCTAAGGGTTTTTAGAAAATTGCATAGGGAATATGTCTACGAATTTTCATTCGAATAACTAAATCCAAACCGCAAATATAGCCAAGTAAGTATTAAGTAAGGGCCTTTCGCAATGCAAGGGAAGACTCTTAAGCATTTCTTCAATGCATAATTTTTAACATGATGAAACAACGAACATGAAATTTGGTGGAAATGCATAGAATGGTAATAGTGTTTGCCACAAATACTTTTGAAGTTTGTAGGACCAAGTTAACAGGGTGGCCCTGAATAGCTGCAAAAGTGTACTTGTTCAATACTCATAGGAAAGCTTGTGTGGGCTCTTATATCAGGGGACACAATGGAATCATTTCATATACATAAGTTGCTTTTCCTTGATCAAAAGACAGTAACAGTAGCGCTAGCCTTTCATTCTGGAACGCGTTTATTTAGACCAGTGGTTCCCAACTCAGAAACGTCTGCGGGCCACTTATCCTGAAAATGGATCTCGACGGACCGCCATTCAATAAGAATGAAACGAATTAAGGTTTCAATTTTTTTGTCAAGGAATTGTATTCAAAAGCTTACGCTCTATCTCCCATCACAAATTGTTCATATTATTTTGTTTGTTTGTTATTTCCTACTTCAAAAAAAGTGGAAAAACACTGGTCATATAAAAATCCTTCGCATAACACATAAATACGTCATCTTGGTGCTATAGTTTGAGGAAGATGACTTACTGAGATTTAGGTTCGGCCTCCATCTCTTCGAAGGCGGAGTCCAGAAGTTCCTGATGCAACCGATTGTCATTACGCTGGAATTTGAATACTAATATCATCTTGAAGAGAAGGGATAAAAACTCTTTTGTTCGTGTCAACACTAGCCTCACCAGTTCAAATTTTTCTCGCATAGGTGTCTCGTCTCGAAGAGCTAACTTCGATTAAAAGTTATCCAGTAATCGGTATAGCTCGGTCTTTAGACTGGGATTTGTGACAATGTTCAGCGCGAAAACGCTTTTTAATTTTTGCTATCGAAATCGAATTTTAGTAATAAGTTCCAATAATTTTGCAATCGGGCTAAGCAACGAACATAAGCAACCCATAATCACGGATCATGTAGCAATGAAATTACTGGATAATCTGTTACATGATGATGAGAGCGCGTGTTTGGCATGTAATTTTAATTAGTCAGAAGAAAATATAACTTTTTTGTGACAAGTCTCCAGGGTCTCCCCGCGGACCACCTACGGGGCTCTCACGGACCACCGATGGTCCGCGGACCACCTGTTGGGAGACAGTGCTTTATAGAATGAGGACTTACTCCCCTTACGCACTTTCGTCGAAAAGGGACGGCGGAAAGGGTGCAAGCTCGTATCGAATACACTTTTTAATTTTAGAATGTATGTATTGCTATCTCAGATCGTCGACTTTCTCTTTGGCATATCTCAGTTGTGAATGATCGTATCGATTTAAGTTTTTTCTGGATTGTAGGCAATTCAATAAACTACAATTAATTTATATTAATTATTGCGTGAAAATTCACCGTTATTGAATGGGAAACATGCATTCTAAGGAAGGAAGGTTTTTATTCATTGTTTGTATACTGTTTTACACAAATAAATTGCCCTATTGTGGCAAGTCCGGCGACACCCCGATCGTATCGCTCGGCCAAAGAATTGCACAGATATTACTTATTTTACTCATCCACTGATACCATACAACAGCTCATTCGAAACTTAAATGCTCAATCGGTCAATACCTAAACAACTCAATCCAAATCTACATCTTTTTCGGGTACACCAACATCGAATTGTATACTACACTGCACCTGTCAAATAAATTATTTGAAAAAAAAAAATGACATAAGGTAGCGAATATTCGCGGCTAAAAAAATACTGCAAAACTGGGGAATATTCGCGTTGGTGTGGGCATCTCCATACAACGCAGTGTGTTAGTGTGTGCCGGTGTGGGCATCACTCATCACTTGAAACGTTGGGATTATACAGGGTGTCCGGAAACTGCCGCATAAACGCACCAGATTATGATTCCTCAGTTGATTTCCAGCAAAAAAGTTGTACGGAACATACCCCCTCAGCTTAACCCTTTAACTGCAACAGCCATTTAAAGATTTTTGAAAAAATCATTTTCTTGCACGACTTAAAGCCTAATATCTCCAAAGCTAGACAAGCTAGAATAGTGAAGTAAAATGATTATTACAGCCAACAAATTTACCTATAAAATAAAACTAACCAAACTAAAATCGGATAAGAGGTTTGGTTTTTACAGAGCTTCAAAGTCAAATTTGTGTGATTTAACCCAAAAACGATATTTTTTCCATCTAAATTTTCTCCGACTTCTGCCAAGGTGAGATGCTTGTACGATTCTTTTAAAAATTGGCGCATAGTCTTACGATCATATCTTTTTTACATCATTTTATTCTAGCTCCATTATTTCTAACAGTTTTAGTACCTTAAGTAAAGAAAACTAGGGTTAATTTTGGTTCGATTTCGACATACTTTGAATAGATTTTACCAATTGCAGATCTTTAGGGGCAGTGTGAATTGAATTGTATTGGATTCGAGCTAAAATTAACCCTAGTTTTCTATACTTAACGTATAAAAACTGTTAGAAGTAATGGAGCTAGGTTAAAATGATGTATAAAAGAAATGATTATAAGACTATGCGCCAATTTTTAAAAGAATCGTACAAGCACCTCACCTTGGCAGAAGTTGGAGTAAATTGAGATAGAAAAAAAGAATGTTTTTGGGTCAAATCACGCAAATTTGACTTTGAAGCTCTGTAAAAACCAAACCTCTTATCCGATTTTAGTGTGGTTAGTTTTATTTAATAGGTAAATATGTTAACTGTAATAATCATTTTATTTCACTATTCTAGCTGATTTAACTTTGGAGATATTAGGCCTTAAGTCGTGCAAGAAAATGATTTTTTCAAAAATCTTTAAATGCCTGTGGCAGCTAAAGGGTTCAGCTCATTGAATTTCTAGTACATGGAATGCGCATACAATATGAAAATATGATCAAAATGTGGCTCCAACATCTGGGTAAACTTTTTGAATATTTAGATTTTCAAATGTATACTAGTTAGCGAGTTGTTGATTGTCACTATCAGAAATTCGTCAGATTTAATGTCATTTGTCATATTAGCGTCATTTCTAGCATTCACTGTTAAAGACGTTCCTGGATTGGAATCCGTTTTTCGGAATACGCACACCCTTGCGTACAAACATCAGAGCCCACGCTGAACAAACCCAGATTGTTTGAAGAAGCTACAACCACACACACACACCATAAAATCTACGACCAAACTTAAACAAAGTACGATGGCAATACATTCCTGAAATAGGGAATAGCCAACCGATCGCGTTAAACGCTTCACCTGTGCGGTTCATCGAGCCTACATCAGGCATAAAGCTGCGCGCGATCAACGGAGAAAAAAAAAGTGGTTTTATGGGCAATTTTATGGTGAAAAGTCGAGCAATTAGCGATGACGGTCGCGCGGTCTGACATTGTGTTGATATGTATGTAAAATTCCGATAGTGAAAAAGTTTGATTCAAGATTCAGGCACGGGACTCGCAAATTCCCGAAGGAGATTACTCAACAGCAATTTTGGCATGTAGGGCAATCTGTTTTGGCGTGACGGAATTTGTTTCCGTTTTGTTTTACAACTCTCGAGAGCCACAAGAGCGACACTAGCCCGCAGCTTAGGTCGAAATTTTGTTCGTGTCTCAATTTCTACGTATCTCTAATAGACATGGACATTCAGAACATTTGTCCGGGCTACGGTGGTGCGCCTAGCGATGTTGCCCCGCTGCACCCACTATCCACACTCCGAGGGCGTTATGGGACTATTGCAATGAAAATGTATACTTACTGTCGTGGAATATGTGGCAAATTCTGGGGAATCGGAATTTCAGAAGCTACCATCCGAAAACGTTTCACTTCATCGTTGAAAATATCTTATGACCGGGGAATCGAAAACTAATACATAAATGGCCGTGAAAAAATACGGAACCGTTTTCGAATTAATGCTTATGGAGTTTCCCAGCAATTGATACATTTTCGACGACACTAACAATGCATTTTCATTGCGAAAATCGCAGCGGACAAAAATTTCACTCGCGAGGTCTATTCATCCCTTTTAGGCGAGAACGACGACGAAACGCGAGCCGCGACTACGTCCAAAACCAAAAACATTTCAAAAATTTCACTGACAGTCCAGAATTGTCAATTTGAAAGCTCGGATATTTAGACTAGTAAATGACATAGTTCCATTGAACTTTCATTAATTGAACATTGCACTGTAGAATTTAGACCAAAAAAGTTTACCCAGATGTTGGGACCCTTTTTAATTGGTCTAAGCGTATTCCATGTTCTATAAATTCAATGGTTCAGCTAAGGGGGTATGTTCAGTAAAACTTTTTTGCTGGAAATTAACTGAGGAATCACAATCCGGTACGTTTATGCGGCAGTTTCCGGACACCCTGTATAGTTTTCATATGTGATTGATTCCGGGGCAGCTTCATTTTTTATTAATGAATTGTCGAGAAGAAAGAAAAAAAAATAAGGGGGCTTCGCCCCCTGCTCGCTACGCTTGCCAACCCCGGTGGCCTCGCCCCCTGCTTGCTACGCTTGCCAACGCGGGGGGCCTAGGCTAATTTCGGACGCGGCCGAAATTTGGATACCCTTCGCTCTTCTTAGATATGTTTTGTGTCATCAAAAGAAACACATTTGTGTGAAATTTGGTTGAAATTGATGCACAAATAAAAAAGTTTTTCTTAGAAGAACCTAATTTGGGGGGGTTAGATTTGTATGGCAGCCCCATGACTGCATGGTCCGAATTGATCCATTCTTACATATGTTTTGTGTTATCAATAGAAAAAAATGTGTGTTAAATTTTGTTGAAATGGCTGCACAAATAAAAAAGTTTTTCTTAGAAGAACCTAATTTGGGTAGTTGGGTTTGTATGGCAGCCCCATGACCCCATTGTCCGATTTTAGCGATTTAAACATACAAACTGCCTGCAGCAAAAAGAAGCATTTGTGCAAAATTTCAGCTTCATAGCTTTTAAATTGGCCGAGTAAAACGCGTCGCAACAGACAGACAGACGGACAGACTAACATCGCCCAATCGATTCCCCAAGTCATGCTGATCATATATGTATATGTACTTTTTATATGGTCGGAGTTGCTTCCTTCTATGCGTTACAAACTTCATGACAAAGTTAATATACCCTTCGTTGACTCTACGAGCGAAGGGTATAAAAAAATATCTATTAGTATCAAAATTTTATTTTATTTTTTAAGTCTGGATGACTTTGAAACGCAAAATTAATAAGGATTCCCTAAAGGGTTCCCTTAACTATAAGTGGACCGAGTGGGGACTATGAATTCCGCCCTTATACGTGGCCCTTATACATCTAAGCAGACGATTATGAGCATATAATTATTGTTCGTGCGACAGAACCTTCAACGGCGTCTTAAAATTATAAATACGCTTTAGCTACAACAAAAAATAATTCCTGAATTTTCAGAATTTTTAAAACGTATGTATAAACGATTTAACAAATAGGCTAGTCATTAGGTGATTTCAGATGGCTAAATGCGAAGAAAATTTTTTCCATTTCTTAGGAGGTTTTCACACTTACGGTCTGATTGCGTAAACTGTGGAAATTACTTAATTTGAGCTGTAAAATTCCATAAATTTTGAAACTCACGACACCGCCGATTAAGTAATCTGGCTAGATTAACTACAAGTGTGAAAACCTCCTTATGCTATTTAGGGTGTTGAGCACGAGTCCAGAACTTCCTACTAAAATTTCGTTCCGAAACAGGGTCGAAATCGCGTTTTTTCGTTGTTTGGCTTCTAACTCTAAAACCGAATACATTTCTGCGAAAAGCTGTCCATGAATATGATAGAGAAAACATGATTGCGCTTCGAACGCGACATAAATCTTAAAAGTGCGTTAAGTTATAATTTTTAGCCATTTTTTTAAGTTTTTCTTCCATTTGATCCTGTTTCACAGCGAAATTTTGGAGCTATACGGATTTGTGTTCAACACCAAAAAAAAACATAAAAAGCAAAAGAAAATGTTCTCCACCACATTTTGCAATCTCTAGTACTAGGCTTTTCACCTGGTTATTGGACTAAAATTCTGAAAATAAAAATTCCAGCCTACGAGTCTAATTCGTGACACATGGATGCACCTTCGAAAATTTAAGCAGCATAAACCAAGCAAATTAACAAATCAAATTTTAGCTCAGCGTGAACATTTAAACATTTGCCGTATCATTAGTATTTCGCATAACTGAGCACTTAATATGTGTAGATGTTCGATATTAGATACATGATTCCAATTGGATATATTAATAATAACTCAACACAAATAACACAAAAATTACCGCCTGTGCGGTAGTAGGCGGTAGTTTAGTTTTAGCCAAGATCATTAGTTTATGATTTGCCCTAATATGGAGCAGACTTTGTGGCGTATCGGATGCACCTTTTACATTCTAATTTTAACCTCCCAAATATATTCGGCACCACGAAGGGAAAGTTTATACAATACAAATTTATCCAAATAAATTTAAATTAATTGCGACTTTTTTTTACAACAGATGTGCTTCCCGATCGAAATAATGTCCATACGAAGTGGACAGGATAGCAAATATTCAGTGATAGACACTGTTATCGCCAACCGTTCGCACTTGTTTGTCAAAATGCATTTTTTCCAATCGTTTAACAATATGGCGTGGAAAGTGGCATTGAAAAGGATAAGTTCAAAGACAGAGCTGATATTGGGCAATGTTACACAACGTCTTTGTGATTTTCCTCGAATGGGCCGGAGAAATGTGTTAGTGGGGGCTGCTTTTCAGTTTTTGAATACGTTAACCAATCTGACGTTGTCGTGTCCCGTGAAAAGTGGTGAATATCATGTGAGATTCGATACAAATCAACTTAGAGGATTAGTTCCTATGCGACTTTTTTATCAGCCCAAGACCTATTTTAATGGGAATGCATTTTTACTAGATAAAACGCCAAGTGGAAATCACACGTTTTTGGCTCAGTACTATATAAATTTCTATGTACCATCAACAGCGTGCTAAGGACTACAGTAATAAGGTAAAACGGATTTAATTGTATTTCTAGGCCTATTTCGTACCATACATTTATTAGCCAGACTAAATACAAAAAAATGCCGGCGTACAGAGGGCTGCGCCCGCAATACGAGGGTTTTTTAGAATTTGAATGCATAGTGAATATTTTTTGTACATATATTTTATAAGCAATAAATAAGTATTGTGCACAACATTAATGAAATGCTTCCTGTAAATCTATTTTTGAATTGGTCTAATTAAAGGTGGAACAGAATGAAAGGCGCGTTTATTTTTAGATTTACTATTTATTCAGTTTGTATAAAAGTAGGTACTCCAAGGCAAATCTACAGGCATTTTTCGATTTAAGATTTGTGATGGCCTTTGACCAAAAAGAAACTCAGGCAAACGTAAGGACGGCTTAGCTTTATATATGAACTGAATTATTAGCTGTAAATCTACTGTTACTGATTTTTAATCAAGGAAAAGCAACCTTATATTAAATGATTCCATTGTGTTCCCTGTCATAAGAGCCAACGCAAGCTTTCCTATGAGTACTGAACAAGTATACTTTTGCGGCTATTCAGGGACACCCTGTTAACTTGGTCCTACTAACTTCAAACATATTTGTGGCAAACACTATAACCATTCTATGCATTTCCACCAAATTTCATGCTCATTGTTTCATCAAGTTAAAAGATATGCATTGAAGAAATGCTTAAGAGGCTTGCATTGTGAAAGGCCCTTACTAAATACTTATTTGGCTATATTTCCGGTTTGGATACAGTTATTCGAATGAAAATTCGTAGACATATTCTATATGTAATTTTCTAAAAACCCTTAGCAGAATATTCATATTTGGAAACCTAAGAGGGGCTACACACGAACAAATTTAAATTTTACAAATTTACTGTTATTTACTTTTCCTTTGCAAAAGTCAACAGACTTAATATTTAACATCTTTGTGCAAAGTTTCATATCGATCCCTATAACGGTTTAGAAAAACGGAGCTCGAAAAAGAAGTTTAACTTTAAACGCCAATAACTTTTTTTACCCTTACTCGAAACTGTAAAATTTTAACTGATATGAGGTGTATACTCGTTTGATCTTTGATTTAAATACCCACACGTCAATCTCCGAAAAAACTAAAAAAGTCGACTTTTTTCAAACGTTCGGGACACCCTGTTGTTTTCTTCCTACCAACCAACTTCTAAGGTATATGTGCCAAAGACTGTAACCATTCTACACATTCCTACCAAATTTCATGGCAATCGGTTGAGCCGTTCGCGAGTTATTTAGTGAACAGACGGACAGACGGACAGATGGACAGACGGACGGACGGACAAAATCGATTTCATAAGGGTTTTTTGAAAAAAAATTTTCTAAAAAACCCTAAAAAATGAATTTTGTAAGATTTTATTTGAAAATCAGAAAATAAAAAAAATGTATTTATAGCAAATGCACAAAGACAGACAGTTTCTTTCTTATTTCATAAAAATTTGTGAAGGATTGGGACTCTGCATTGCAAGTGAAACGTTATTATATCCGGGGTTTTGTAAAGAAGTATAACTTTTCAGGGCAGCATTTTAAATATTTGCCCCGCTATATTGGCTGCAATCGTCAACGAGAAAATGTTCTTCTTATTGTTAAATGTACTGATCAGTGTCAGGATCTGATCTGCGGATCTGATCATTTAACCCTTCAGTACTCAGTCGGAATCTATACCAAAAAAAGTCATACGGAGCAGATTGTTGATATCCACCATATTTGTAGTTCAATTTCTGTACATATTTTGCTTGATAAGGTACAATTTTTATTATTTGGGGTTTCTAGTATTGTGAAAGTGTTTTTGAGACAATATGAATTCCAGAATGGGCCACTTTGAGCGCTGTTTAACAAATTGCATATACCAGTACGCTGGCTGCTGACACGCAACTTTGATTTAATAGGTTTGCAAGGTTTAAGTTGATATTAGATTTTTGCCAAATTTACGGAAGATGGGTGCGGAATCTTATTAAAGATCACAACCCGATAGTTTATAGACAGAAATTTAAAAGTTCAGGGGGTTATGTACCCTTGTTATCACCTTCAAATTCACCCGAAGTAACTGCAGGGGTGGACTTTGGTTTTAAACTATATATTAGGCGAAAAAAGTGTGATTTAAAAAATGTAGATTCGATAAGAAACACAATGGGTGCGTTACATGTGGACGACCCGATACTTGGGAAGCCATGACGAAAATTCTGTTAGGCTGGGGAATAACTGATTAAGGCCCAAGACACATCACATCATCATGACGATAATCCAACCTGATGATGAAAGATCGAAATTGGGGTGACACATATGCTTTCATCATTAGAATTCGACATTTACTTTTGACATTTTTGTATAAATGAAAGTTTCCATCACAATTGCTATATTTTGATGAATATTCAGTTCAATCATTTGAAAACACTTGAATATTTTTTAAATATTCTTGTTCTTAAATTTTACAACAGATGGCGTCGCCAGTCATTGTTGAGCAAATGATGGTCCAAATGCGTAATTTGAAATTCGTGTTAATAATAAATTTGGATGATAATAACGCATTTGCGTCATTCGAAAATATGTGTGTCAAGTTTGTAAGTCAGACATTAGCAAAATGAAAATATCTGAAACTCATACACCAGTAGGACAGATCATTTAGATTTATGCATTTTAAAATTCTTAGAGTATTACATTTCCATTTCGAATAAGACAAGTGAAGAATTTGAGCTACCAATTCCGAAAAAAGGCTTTCACGATCAACCCGCATTCCGCTTTCTCTTTATACCATTCCAATCTCTATATGTAGGGGGAGTCCGGGAGAGTTGACCATATGGGGGGCTTGAATAATTTGAGTTTCATTGGCCGCAAATGAATAGCATGTCCATTTGTCGCACGCTTGAATGTTTCCGAAAAAAAACCTCCCTAAGCCTGGTCGGAATGACATCCGGGCGGGCAAAAATTACCCTAAAAAATCATAATTATTCGTATTAAAATTACATTGAGCGTAGATACTTAGTTCATTTACAAGCCCAACATTTTTTTTTCCGTAGTATCTGATGATAACGATAAAACAGTTGAATGTGTCTATCAAAAATACTATTTTTTTGACAATTTCCAGAGTATGGTCATTGTTCCCTATATGGTGGGAGACTTGAGTCATTCCGGATTCGGAAAAAGGACTTCATGGTACAGAAAAACACCTGCACAGCAAAAAAATCGGAGTGATTTTCACTCCGAATCGATGTGGAATAGCGTCCATCCGAATCGGATAATATTGGCATAAAACTCGAAGCAAGGTATTGCTAAATGCTCCGAACGAATATAATGATTTTATCCTTTTGGTGTAATAATTTGAACTCAAAAGAATATTTTCATTAACACCGAAAGGAGTGATTCTCGATATTTTTAGAATAAAAAAAAACAATTTTCACAGGGAAGGAACATGTTACTCATAAATGAGATTTGTAAAACCTCTCTCTCTCTCTACACCGTAAAATGCATAGTAAATTTCCCTACCTACAGTGGGATTCGATCCCGGGACCCTATGATTTGTAGACGAACGCCCTACCTACTAAGCCAACCAGACTATCTGATGGAGTTTGTAATTTATACAACATGTGATGTCGCTCTACCACCAAATTCAATCCGATCGGTGGATACAAAATACCTAAATCGGATGAAATTAGCCCCAGCACAATAACTTGATTAAACATGTTGCGAAATTGATCCGATAGGTGTAATAGTTAATACCAAATGGGATATTCCTTGCAATTTGTCCGAAAAAGGTTTTAATTTAGGAGTTTCGTCCATTTCGGATTCTTTTCTAATAAAATCCCTGATGGCGGTGTTATTTTGAGCATGTTTACTCCGAAATAATTTTGGTTTTTTATCCTATCGGATTTTCTTGCTCAAATACCCGGCATTTTTTTGCTGTGTGGATATTTTTTTCAATAAATATGAATTAAATTTGGAAGCTGCATGATGTCAGCTTCCAAATTTGAGTATTTAAGAATAAATGACATCAATATATCCAATGGATATCTTTTTATCAGCAATGAAGCAAAATGTGGTTCAACCTTACCGGATTCCCAGTACCTATCATCAGATTTGTTTAATGTAATTTACAAGCACAAAAAAAATGATAATAATTACATGAAGTATGTATTTCTTTTGAAGCTATATCATTCCACCCACTGCATCATTTACACTATAGTCATAAATAATGGTTCTGTGCACGTGCATTGCTAAAATGTGTTCTGTGATTTCGATAAGATTGATTTCCGATTTATAGCTGAGATTGAGGCAGTCTTATGCCCGTTATTTGCAATTTCTATAATAAAACAAGTCGATTTACCTAATATTCCCTAATAATGTTTTTCCTACAAACCTGATCAAGTAGACTTAACCAGGTAACCCTATCAATGCTTGAGTTGTCTGAAAATGCACATTCTTCTAACTAAGAAAGCGTTGGGCTTTAAGCTTAAGCTTCCATTACGCAGAATTTTCGTAAGAGTAATTTAATGCACTTAACTCATTTTCGATACAAGTCGACTTATGCACTTATTCTCCGTGACCCCACATATAGTTTTCACATGTGATTGATTCCTGGGCAGCTTAATTTTTTATTATTTAATTGTCAAAAAGAAAGAAAAAAAATAACAAAGAAAATTACATACATACATTCTGTAGTAAAGATGACTATCGAAAAAAAACATCGATGTTTACCATCAAAAAATGTTCGATGTTTACCATCAATGTCCATATAACATCGACATGCAAAAACATCGATAATTTTGGCCGTATGACAAAAATTATCCAAATTGAGATTTTCGAGAGTCGATGCAGAGCGCCTGGGGACGAACATTTGGTTGAAAGGCTCAGAGTCCTAGCTATCGCCGTTTTAAAAACGCAGCCGTCTAAAAGTAACCCAAAAAATTGAACAGTGCAACCCTCAGCTGCTTTCAAAAGCAAGATAATCGCATTCTGATTGACGCGCTATGACCCACAAGGAGGGTAACTTAGTAGGAGTAGTAGTATATGAAGAAAAAAAAAAATTTTCTGACGTTACAAACTTCAAACTGCAAAGTTAATATACGATTTCACATAATGAGTTGGGTATGAAACATAAAAATGTCTTTTGCAAGGAAATGTAGTTCCCTCCCTGATTCCGAAGTAAGACTCTACAAAAATTCTCAAAAGACTACCGGGTCGTCATCCTTAAACTGCCTTGTTACCATGTGAATCCACAGCAAAGTATTTTGGATTTCACAAGAACATATACCACTTATGTCCCATCATTCTTGCATGATTGACGGAAAAATCGTACTACGGGGCGTTTTCATGTAAATATGTATATCTTCTGAAGGTAGGTTATATCTCCAAAGTATCCTCATACATCTCAAGTACGTCAACATATTGTCTGTGTATATCAGGAAAAAAAATCAAATTTGGTTTTAGTGTTAGTGTTTACGCAAAAACGTATACATATATAGCGACGCACTACACCACACGTCTTCGACCGTGTCGACAAAATAAAACATATACATATACAGAAGAAGGAGTCTGTCTTGACAGTACTATAGGCTTGTTGGCGCCATGTTCTCTTCTGAAACATCAACATGAATCAATATAAATTTCGGGTTTATAAACATTACGCAAGTATTCTTCCATCCATATGGTTTTAATGTCAGTCATTCTACTGTTGCTATTGTATCTACAAACATACGTATACTGTATCCTTTTGTCGCTTTAATACCGATTTCAGTGAATACCCGAACACGACTAAAAGAGCTTTGCATCCTTTGGAGCTAAGAATAGCCAATACAATTTCATTTCTCATCCCTCCGTAGGTTAAAAAAAATATATAGACTGAGTAGTTCAGCACGCCAGTTAAATAGACAACGATTATTCTCGGACAATTTCGGAAGTCCTGGCAATAGGTGTCACTTAGGATTTATATAACACCATCCGGACATTGTTGCTCTATTTGTATGAGGTATATGTACATTTACAGATCAGATTTCCTGTTGAGGCATTTCAATTTGAATGCTAATGGAATTGCTTGTTTCGCGGAAAATTTTTTGGCGTTGTCTTGCCCGGCGTCGTCCTTACATCAGGATCTATGTGTTCGATAAGACGACACAAAATATTCGCACCAACACGTCACGTGTTGTGGTTCTCTTCTAAGCGAAGAATTTATACATAAATACTCCCGTGGATATTAAATTGCTTTGAAAGTGTTAGGAAGATAGGATTATTCTTGTCATTTTGGGGGATTTGCCAAAGAGATTGATTGCATGTTGGAGCGAGCGTTTATACTTTGAAACATATGGTTGGAAAATTTTCGGTTTGATAACACGCGAGGGTGGCATATTTTAATCAGTGTAAATTGAGGGTTTTTTTTTGAGAACCTATGCGGTAACGGTCAAATAATATATTCAAATATTCTAAAATCTAATTAATTTAAAACTTTTTGTTTGTTTTTCGTTACCATATAATAGATTAATAAGCCAATTTCGATAATTTCCAATATTACCTGTCAGATCGTCTGAAAATAAAAGAAAAGACAGAATTTTCTTCATTAAAAAAAAATGCATCCAATTACAGATAACAAATTTTTCTTTGAAAAAACAAAAAAAAAGGATAAAAAAGATAACATATTTAAAGAGGACGTATTAGTTACATTACTTTTTTTATTTTTGCGAGTTTTGCGCCAATTGTGTTTCCGTCAAAGTTTAGGGATTTTCTTTCTAAAAGTGAGGTCTAATGTAGCAAGGGACGTTCCGGTACCGTAAAAGTATCCACCCCGATCAAATGGGTATAGTATTCAAAATCAAAGTACATTAGTATGTACCTCAAAAATATCGAAAAATATAAGTAATGTGCACTGTTATGCTGAATGCTGCCGGAAAAAAAAGGGCACAATGCTTTTTCATTGGCTGACATGTTTTTTCGCTGTTGCTGTTGAATAGAAAACTTGTCAGCCATACATCTAGTGAATTTTACTAGAACCACTCGTTTTTAACTATAGAAATCCAGGTTAATTCTTCAATAGAATTCTAGTAATTTGGTATTAGACTTCAATATATTTAACTTGATTTCCATTAAATATATTTACCGGCTTTCCAGTAATATTTTTCCACGCTCCACACTTGCATCGCTCGCAATGAGTCGGGCCAGTGCTAGTTTTGCCTCAGCCTCGAGGTGAATGCCAATTGGGTGTACGTATAATAAAACCTCTAGAGCGCTGCTAGGACAAAATCGAAGTGCATCGGTAATCGGTAGTAATGAGACACGCTAATCTCTGTACCTTGACTTGAACGGATTCGTCATCCATTGCCAGGGCTCCCCTCCACAAGACCACAGGACCGTAGTTTGCTTTGAATATCCAGAGAATGGTAGAGGATTTCATACCCCCTCTAGACAAAACATGCCGTACTCTGTGGACATGATCATTCCGTCATCATCTCAGAGTAGTGTCATCCCTGTTTATGCTGAGTGTTAATTTTCATGGTTTTATGAGGGCTACACGTATTGAACTAATTACATGCATACCTCGACTTAGAACGCTAACGAAAACATTGTAAGTCGAATAACCAGATTGCACGTAGGCAAGAACACGGTCACAACTTAAGACTCGGCACTTTTTATTTAATGATACAGTTTTATAAGAAAGAGGAGTATTCAAAATAAATATGCATGTACACATGAGCATTAACTAATTTGCGTAATATTTTTCATACGTAATATTTTTCCGTATCCCTTCTTAGGCTATCTTATTGTGAACTGGCGAAGACGTCGCGTTGGGCCAATTTTTGTTGTGACATAATAATTTTTTGTTCGTTTAATATTCCAAGAAAAAGTTCTCATTCTCATCACCATGGCTTAAAAAAAGGACGCAAAATTGTGAAATTAGCACTACTAATTTATGGACGTACACTGCCAAGTCGTACTACCACGGTTTTTACTACTTGTTAAAACTATCTATTGTGTGCGTGTTGCTTGGTAAAAATAAAAATTTTGCTGATTTCTTTTATTTTCGGTACATATTACTATTCCATTTCAATTTATAGAATCCACAAAAATTTACTTCATATGTGAGCACCTTATTTTGAAAGTGGCCTAAGTCCCATTTTTATGAAAATTGAGTTAATGTTGGCATTATTATTTCTTTGACGGTTTTGAAAAATGTACTGTTCTTTTCATAGTCATAAATTTATTTACTTACCAACAACTTCAAATTGTTTATTTTGAAACTGGCGTAAGTCCAGCTACATGTGACTTACTCCATTTTCAAGATTGAAATGCTTAGGACAATATTAAATCATCATCTTATAAATCAGAATATATTATAGATTTTTTTGTAAATTATTTTTAATATTAATTTGGTCCTATAAGCTTCAAAAGTATTCGTGCCAAACACTATTACCAATCTATGCATTTGCACCAAATGTTATGTTATGTTCATTGTTTGATCCAGTCACAAGATATGCAGTGAATAAATGCTTAAGACACTACCCTGTTATTGTGAAACGCCTTCACCAAATATTTGATTGGCTATATTTCCGGTTTGGATAAAGTTCTTCGAATAAAAATTTGCAGACATATTTCTTATGTCATTTCCTAAAAACCTTCATCAAAATTTTCATTTTTGCAGACCTAATAGGGACTACACACGCACAAATAGTAATTTCACAAATATAACGGTTATTTACTATTCCTTAACAAGTGTCAACAGACTTAGTATTTAACATATATAACCTCATACTAACCAATCTTTGTGCAAAGTTTCATATCGGTACCTACAATGATTTAGAATGACGGAGGTGAAAACGGTACTCCGTTACCGTTACTCGAAACTGGAAAATAGTAACTCATATAAAATGTACTCGTCGAGTCCTTTTATTTGAGTACCCATACGTCCATATCCGATAAAAACTAAAAAAGTAAAATCTTCGGGGCACGCTATTATCTTTACCCGACCAACTTCTAAGGTATTTGTGCCAAATACCATTCGACACATTCCTACCAAATTTCATGATAATCGGTTGTACCGTTCGCGAGTTATTTAATGAACAGACGGACGGACAGACGATTTCATAAGGAAAAAAAATTAAAAAAAAAAATGCTAGTACATAACTGACTTCGAGAGACCTAGTAATATTTTGAGTACCGTTGTGGAATGTGTGCAAACTTTAAAAATTACTTGCGAAAACGACCTAACACATGTTTTTTTACAGTATACATATGTACCTACATATAATTAGAACTTGAAAAATGATTTCGATTTCTCGGTTCCACAAACAACGTTACAAAAAAAAACTTGAGAAATATTGCATTACAGCAAGTTAAAAGACGTTAAACTTTATTTTCATTGCATATAACTGTAAAAATATTTAACTGAGTTTGGAGGCATACACCATTTACGTCGTAAAACTGCCCTTGACGTGCCTCTTGATATGATACCTTACATGTCTATTTTCAATTTAATCCAAAATTTTATCCTTTTTGCTTTATAGGATTTTGCCCGTTAATATTTTTTCTAATAAAAGTTTTAGAGAGTTTTAGATTCTTATACATATATGTATTTCAAGATGCCATAATAGTCTAGTACAGATAGCTCAAAACCCAAACATCCAAAAGAAAAATAAATTTTTGATGCCAAATTGTTGAATACACTGCCCAATATACGCAATAAAAAGTTACACCAATTTGCGCCATGGGTTAAGGGGGGAGGGGGTCCCGAAGGGGTGAAAATTTACTTTTTTACAAATAACTGGAAAACTATGAATCTGACCTTAAAATCTTCTGAGGACGAAACAAACTACACAAAATTGCCTTTGTAATGATATATAACACTCTAGACGTTTTTTCGGAAAATTATACCCTAGACCCAATAGTATTATAGAGAATTTACATTTTTTGAGTTTTACATTTCGGACTGTAACTCTTGATAGAAAGAATCTAGGGTGACGAAATCTTGTTCATTCTATTACAAACAAAATTTATTTGGTTTGTACCAAAAATTGAGGTGCTCCGACCATTGACGCCTCCCTCACTCCTCCTAACATTTTTCAAAAAGGCATGCCTGTAGCTTCTTTTCAAATTGAGCCAGGCAGATAAAATTTGGTGAGGTGCCTAGTCTAAGCCCCATTATGCTCCTCACCAAAAATTGTTACCAACTGATCAAAACTAAGGGTACTCCCCATACAAAGTAAACCAAAATTCTAAAAAAAATCACATTTTTTCACTTCTAAATTCTATCTAAAATGAAAAAATAAAATTTATTTCTTAGAACGTCATTATAACAGTTAATTGTAGTCTTGTAAATGTATATTCAAAAGTTTGTACCGGAGCGTGCCTTACAAGTACGAAAAATGTGGTTTGAGGGTTGCTAGTACACGTTACTCGATTTATTCGGAACTAGCCTTTGAACTAGGGATGTTGCGGATATCCGCATCCGCACCGCAACTGCGGATAATCCGCATCAAATTCTACATCCGCATCCGCATTCGCATCCTCATGTTGACATCCTCATCCGCATCCGCAATCCGCATTTTTGTATGCGGATATGATGCGGATATCAATAAAAAACAAATTTCCCATCTAATCATCTACATTCCAAACCACTCATAGAATAGAGAATTGATAGCGATTGCAAGAAACCAAATCTAATGCATGTAGATATTAGTCTAAGAAAATTGGGCCAAAATATGACCATCGAATGGCAAAAATCCTACATCTGAAATTTCTTTTTGATTATGGTTGGGGATGGTCCCCAGATTATGGCATTAAAAGTCCCAACCGGTTGGTGGTCCGTAACCTTAAAAAAAGGGGTGAAAGGGGGGCATTTTTTTTTAGGTTTTTTGCGATTATTTCAAAAACGGCAAGAGATACAGAAAAATGGTCTGAGGACGAAAAAACTACATCAAATTATTAGTGACACAAGACAACTTTGTCTACAGATTATAAAATGAGTAGTACACGTATGTAGAACAAACTGCTGATGGGTACGGGGTACGAGAGATACCCTCAGTTTTTACCCGAATGAGCTGATTTTTAGTGGGTGGGGTGACTATGACCACCAATCGCAACAAACCAAAATTTAGCACTCTGCTCCAATTTTGGGGGGAGTTATGGGCATGCCGTTTTGACAAATACAAATGGGGGGATAATGGGTGTACTTGACCGGAGCGACTCAATGTTTACCTTAAAATGATCTTGAACTTATCGTGAATACGTATACAAAATTTTACGGCTGAAATAGCATTCTTTAAAAAGTTATGGAGCTTATTTAAAAAAAGTCCAAAATGAAAAAATTTAATGGAAAAGAAAGGCTTTCGACTATGACACTGCATTTTAATGAAGCTAATGACTTTGTCCAGCACTCTAAAGGATTGCACATTTTGCTATTTTCCTTGTACTTTTACTTCTAACATGTCGAATATTTGTGAAAACTGAATATTATCTGATTTTCGGTATTAGTAAAATTCATTTCATATATTTTTTTAACTAATCCGCATCCGCATTTGCAAATTTTATGACATCCGCATCCGCATTCGCATCCGCATCCGCAAATTTACATTTTCATTGATCCGCATCCGCATCCGCATCCGCTAAACCACATCCGTTACATCCCTACTTTGAACTAGTACCAATGACTTTCAAACACAATTTGTTGATACTTGTAGTGTACGCTTTGATGCAAAATTTTGAACATACATTCAGAGGACTACAATTAACTGTTATAATGACGTTCTAAGAGATAAATTTTATTTTTCCGTTTTAGATAGAATTTAGAAATGAAAAAATGTGAAATTTTTTAGAATTTTCGATCACTTTGTATGGGGGGTACCCTTAGTTTAGATCGGATGGTAATAATTTTTGGTGGGGAGCATAATGGAGCTTAGACTAGGCACCCCACCAAATTTGATCTGCCTGGCTCAGTTTAAAAAGAAGCTACAGGCATGCCTTTTTGAAAAATGTTAAGAGGAGTGAGGTTGGCGTCAATGGTCGGAGCACTCCAATTTTTGGTACGAATCAAATAAATGTTGTTATCAATATATTGACAAGATCTTATGACAGTTGGTCTATTCTATCAAGAGTTACAGTGCGAAATGTAAAACTCGAAAAATCCAAATTCACTATAATACTTTTGGGTCTAGGGTATAATTTTCTGAGAAAATGTCTAGAGTGTTACATATCATTACAAAGGTAATTTTATGTTCTTTGTTTTGTCCTCAGCTCATTTTAAGGTCAGACTCATAGTTTTCCAGATATTTGCAAGAAACTGAATTTTCACTCCTTTGCCACCCCCTCCCCCCTTAACACATGGCGCAAATTAGTGTAACTTTTTATTGCGTATATTAGGCAGTGTATTCAACAATTTGGCATCAAAAATTTCTTTTCTTTTTGGATGTTTAGGTTTGGGGCTATTTTGAACCAATTGTACTGGACTATAATATAAGCGAAACGTTTTTGTTTTCAATGACTTGATTTGGCTGAACTACTGGCCAAAATTATTTTTGTTTTTCACACTTCTTGGTTAATAGAAAAATGTTAAATTGATAATTTTTAAAACATTCGGCTGTTTCAAGCTGAAACTGCCACATTAGAGCGAAAAAAACAAGCTTGTCGGTTGTCTCACGTTTACCGAATGAAAAATACATAATTTTTTAATTGTTATGCAAAATGGTTAATAAGGACAAAAAAAGGTAACCCTAAGGATATAACTATTATTAATTTAAATCAGCTGAAGCTACATATACAGATTTTTAAACGAACTGAAACGCAAACTTTTAAGTTTGTATCTCGATTTATGCAGAGTGGGACTTACGCCACTTTCAATATGTAATAGCATTATAATTTCGATTTCATAAATTATATGCAGTGGTTGCATAAAATCAAATTAATTGCCAACCTTGAAACCGACTGAGCACATCTAGATCTATACCTATACATGCATATTGCATATGCCATACAAACACACTTTCAAATCAAATTAATTATCGCCAACCACCTAATCTTTTTGTTTCAATTTAGATGATTCTGCGAGCGTGATGCGTGTTAATTATAGCTGCACTACAAACACTTTTATACACGTCTATTTCGCAACATGAATTCATCATTATCGCCATCGGAAGCATCAGGCCTAATCTTGAGCTATATTATGTGATGTGCCGCATCAGAATATCCACCACTATAACCATAACCTATCCATCATCCAAATAAATTTGATGCTTTTGAAATTCATCATTATAAAACAACAGCTCATACATATACGACACGGCCGTCCATGGTCCACATGTAGTCTCGTGGAGCCTGTGGGTGGGAAGGTAGGTTGTCCAAAACATTCACTCAACTCTCTCGCTAAGAACAAATATACAGTAAAACCTCTCTAACTCGAATTGCGATTTGCCCAATTCGACTAATAGAGTTTAAGTGTGAAGCCATTAAAAAAGAATTTTGTATCTATTCATTTCGTAAAAATAAATGCAAATAATAACTGTCAAACACGAAAAAAAAAAACACTTATAAATATTAGACCCGAAACATTGCTTTTCTAAACCAAATCTGCTTCGGAAGCTCTAAATATAATTTTGCGTGGGGCCATTTTATGAAATTTGATTTTTCGTAATGTTCTATTGAAAATTTGTTAATAATATTTTGTTATGAGGACGAATTTTATTTCTGAGGTAGACATAGATCGCATCCTAAGGTCTAAAACTTTCATAAATTGAAAGAAAGAACTATTAATAAAAAACGATTACATAAAAATTGAATCACATGTTTCGCATCGGTCACACACATTGCGACTATTCGTGGAAAGAAGAATGCCTGACTTTTTCAGAAAATGATTTTCGATTAAGCACAAGTAAACAGTTTAGGGCCGGCCACGTGGCATCTTCATGGATCCGAAAGTCCCTGTCGTCCTCAACATTCAGGTAATGAACTCCGAGGCTAAACTCTAAGTCGAAACCTTTTTATCCCGTCTGTTCTTGCATACTTCCTTCCCATCATCTCACAACGTTTTCGCAACTGAAAATTGATTTGAGCGTAGCAGACAATTATTGTCCTAGCTTAAGAAACTTTTACAAGTTCCATTTAACTTTCTTGAATGAAATGAAACATGTTTCAACTTAGAGGAAGTACATTTTTAAGAAATAGCAAAGAAGAAGTATAAAATATTGTTTACCTTAAAGAGGTTGGCGACTTAAAGAAATCAGACCTAGAGGTTGTATATTACATATATGCGAAACTGACGGGAACGCAACTAAAACCTTAAATTTGTTCGAGGTAAGGAATAATTTTACTTAAGGCGACTTCAACTTAGCGAGGTTTGACTGTATTATGTATGGATGTATTCTGTATTTCGATTAATACACAAAATAGGCTCTCGGTAATGCGTGTTAAGAGGACGCAGCGCATACACATTCGTCAAAACAAAGAAAATGTGTATTTGTTCAAGAAAAAATTAAGACGAGGCCAAGATTAGCAGCATGCGTGAATAAGATACATGTTTGTTTGTATGTATAAGGTATAAGTTCGCACGCAACCACCCATCTAATCTTAAATCTACTTTTATTGTCAAAAATAGAATTTGTCGATTTTTTGGCGGGCTTATTGTTGCTGTTGTCTTTTTGTTTCTATTCCTTCGACTGAATAATTGATAGGGGCACGTTGTTATAGATGTTGGTGAACGTTAGCTCGCAGCAGCCTTGCCATGCCATCATCATGCTAATGTGGCAGCTGATATATGGACACACGCTTGTTTGCCCTTGTTCGTAGAATGTTGCTACATACATAATATTTTGCAAAAGTGATGAAGGAATAAGTGGATCGACAAAAAAAATATACATCGTCGTCGGTACATATAAATAAACATTTCACATGAAGAACTCAATATTGTATATTATTGCATGATAATCAAATATGATTTTATTGAGTGTATTCAAATCGATTGTTGATTCAATTTATGGTTAATCGCGGACAATTTGCGAAAATAAATATTGTTTTAATTTTGACATTTCATTTTCATTTTTTTTTAGCCTTTGGAAAAGCCACTGGAAATTATTAGGATTGCATACACTTAGGCGAAATTTTTGAAAGCTAATTAAAACTAAATGGATAGTTGTAAACTCTGCGAGCTCGATAATTTGACTGTGAAATCCAAGAAATTTCTACACTGATTAGGACATGTAACAGTTTACCACATTTCTTAAATGTTAAAAATTCACCAGAAAGCATATAGGAGCTCACATCAGAACTCCTAACTTACGAAATTCTGAATTGATCGTAAACCTAAAAGTATGAATCAATGTATTATTCAGTTCTCACACTTTTGAACACGGTTCTTCAGTGCATTTCTGCCAAAACTGAAACATAAGACATACCCATTAAACTAACCGGCAATTTATTATAAAGTTCAAACCGCAACATTGTATGTGTACTGCAGCGACGAGCTTGTATCCTCATTAAGTCGAAAACTTTGAACAAAGTGATTAAAAATGTTAATTAGGTATAAGGCAATAGCACTTTTTATACCCTTCGCTCATAGAGTGAAAGGGTATATTAACTTTGTCATGAAGTTTGTAACGCATTAAAGGAAGCATCTCCGACCATATAAAAAGTATACATATATGATCAGCGTGACTTGGGGAGTCGATTGGAGCATGTCCGTCTGTCTGTCTGTCTGTCTGTTGCGACGCGTTTTACTCGGCGGGTATTGAAGCTAGCAAGCTGAAATTTTGCACACGTGCTTCTTATTGTTGCAGGCTGTTTGTATGTTTGATTCACCCAAATTGGATCACTGGGTCATGGGGCTGCCATACAAACCTAGCTCCCCAATTTGAGTTCTTCTAAGAAAAACTTTTTTATTTGTGTACCAATTTCAACCAAATTTCACACAAATGTGTTTCTATAGATAACACAAAATATATGCAAGAATGGATCAAATCGGACTATGGGGTCATGGGGCTGCCATACAAACTTAACTCCCCAAATTAGGTTCTTCTAAGAAAAACTTTTTTATTTGTGCACCAATTTCAACGAAATTTCACACAAATGTATTTCGATTGTTGACACAAAACATATGTAAGAATGGATGAAATCGGACCATGAGGTCATGGGGCTCCCATACAAATCCAACCCCCCAAATTAGGTTCTTCTAAGAAAAACTTTTTTATTTGTGCACCGATTTCAACCAAATTTCTCACAAATGTATTTCTATTGATGACACAAAACTTATGTAAGATTGAATCAAATCGGACCATGGGGTCATGGGGCTGCCATACAAACCATACCCCCCATATTGGTTCTTATCCATTATTTGCGGGAGTGGCGAAAACGAAACATATAATGAAACTAACAATGTAGTGCTTGTACGATACGCAACGAATCGACAGCTATTTTAAACTAAAAATCAATGTCCACTTTACATATAAAAACCCATAAAATTTTCAATCACAACATTTTTGACTATTTGCGAAAGCGACAAAAACACCTGTTTCGCAAATTTTTGAAATCCTCAAACAAAATCGCTAAATTTCGGAAAATGCTAATAGAATTTATGAAATATCCCCTGGATAAGTAAATTAGAACTGTTTTCTTCGTACTGGTCAAAAATTATTTCAAGCGGGTAACGCAAAGTACTCAGAAGTTGCATTTACAAAAAATGTTGCGAAAACGACACATCCGCGCATTAACAGCGATATATTTGCATCAAGTTACATTATGTGATTCTTGAAACTGGGATTTGTTATTTTCATAATTGAGTTGGAAATCAATGTATGAGAAGCACTCTAACGACATTCCGATACAAGTAAAGTGTCGATACTTCTGTTTCGATACCAAAGAATTCTGGTATCGATACTTTTCATTCTATTTTACTCGGTATCGAAACGATTCGATTCAAGTAACCAGATGAGTACTTTTTGAATCTTTGGTATCTGCCCATACACCCACATGCTTTCCGGCAATAAATTATTTCGTAAATCGTATCATTATGGCAAAACATAAAGGTGAATGATTTTATACTTGATGTATGTATCATGAAAAACCGATCGGGGAGGTGCAGTTCAGCATCTCCTCTCACGTTTGAATACTCCATTATTTTTGGAGGCTATGCGGGCAACTAATATATTCTATATCCTATTCCCAGTGATTCCCAATGTAAACCATCGCAGGCATCGCAGACAATAAATATATTGTTTCCAAACAATGTGGAAAATAAGGCTGTTTTTTTTTCTAAATAATATGGGCAATATGAAAACAGGATTTTTCAAATGAATGATTGCTTTTTTGCATAACCTACTAACCTCCCGGACGTAAATAAAGTATATTAAGTAGACTCTTGACTCGATAATCCGGATCAATTATTGCAAGGGGTAATCCGGACCATCGGAACATACGGATTAGCGCAACACTTTTTTTTCTGAGGAAAAACAGTCCAAATAAATAAATAAGAGGAACAAAAGCCGATAAATGTATTATTTCTTTGAAATTAGTCAGCATTATGTCATTTGCCAAACCGTCCCGTAAAAAAGTACGAGACCAAATTTACCATTTCACCCTGAAAATCTCAAATATCCGGACTTGTTCCCAGTACCGTATAGTCCCATGTGGGGCCATGGTGCGTTAACTCAGCCGTTTACAGACAATTTCGAATCAACGTTACATTGCATATCATTTCGGAGTGTATATAATGCTGCAAGCACTATAATTTCCTATCTGCACATGTACGGAATTTTTGGACCACGCCGAGATTCGATCTCCGGACCTCTAGATTACTAGCATCGTAGAATGAGACTCAACCAAGTAAGCCACAGAGCGTGGTATAAATATCCGGACTATAGGGTCAAAATTGGTACCGAAATCCGGACTATAGAATACGTAGGGGAAACATTTAGTGGTCCGGATTAGCCTGATATCCGGATTAAAGGAGATCCGGATTACCGAGTCAAGACTGTATAATAAAATATTCACTCCCATTTATTTTCATTATGTAAACCATTTTTCTCAAGAAAGTAGATAAGATTTTCCCTTGCAAATTTTGTGTCGCTGTAGTGCGGGTGTGTCGTTTTTGACACATGTCCTGGAAAGGACCCCTGAGGTCATACGAAAAAAATAGTTACAAATTCTGAATCTAGGATCGAAGAGAACATGTTACACCAATTTTCATCAAATAATTCCCATTGGATCAATACCCGCAAATAATGGATTAAGAAACATTTTTTACACCAATTTCACAAAACCTTGAATTAATGTGTCTTTATCAAAGCAACTAAAAAGTTCAAAACGAATGGAATCGTACTGTGGGGTCATGCTCCGGCAACCCCAATAAAATTTTCCGAGTAAATATTTTTATTTGTCCACTTATTTCAACCAAGCCCAAAACTTTTGTCAAAACGGAAGAAAAAGAATGAGGAGGGGGATTAAATACAAGTCATAGGTACGCCCGAAAAAAACTTTTAGCCCAAGCGAAGGGTATCCAAATTTCGGCCGCGCCCGAAATTAGCCTCGGCCCCGGGGTTGGCGAGCGAAGCGAGCAGGGGGCGAAGCCCCCTTGTTTTTAATTAGAATCGCTAACGAGGCGGATAATAATCAATCCCCGCGTGCAAGTGTATGCGAAATAGAGTTAACAGACACAATGACAGTATGTTAGTTAAATGCACAAAATTTATAAATTCTAGGCTGTCCACATTGCCTGTGCTTGTGTCGTGGTTGTGGTGTTTTCCATTAGATATCACCATGCACTTTTTAACTATTTTTGCAGAAGAGGGAATGTGTTTGTATTTTAAATAAAATTAGAGTTGACTCATAAGAATAAGTTCATTTTGATTGAAGTCGTTTCATAATGTTGCACTGTCGAAAATACCAAGCGCAAAAATAATTGTCTGGATCCTGTTCTCTATGTCGTTATTTCTTTTCGTTAATAATATGCAAACAAACATAAAATGCAACGAGACCGAGTTCTAATCGTGCGAATAGCACGATGAGTGTATACATACCCATGTACAGACCTAGAACGCACGCAAAACCCAAAATATTCAATTTCATTTTTTTTTTTGTAGGGGAGGGAGGGGTAGATGGGTCGGACCTGGCACATCTTTATTATCTTATCAAGGCATCCAACGATGCTAATTTGAAGTTTTTCGCGACATTCTATCAAAAGATATGGCTGAATATAACTTTGTAGGGTAGGTAGGGGTAGGGGTAGTTGGACCTACTCCACTTTCCATCAACTCAAAGTATATGTCAGAATGAGACAGTGATCAAAATTTCAAGTCGATAGCGTTATTCTACCGAGAGTTATGGCCGAATAAAATCTCAAGGAGGGGTAGTTTGTATGGGAGGTAGGGGAACCCGTGGTCCGATTTGGCCCATTTTCAGTACCGTCCAAGATTTTAGCAAAACAAACACTTGACCAACATTTCAAACCGCTACCTGTATTATTTCGGGAGTTATCGTGCGAACAGGCAGACACACGGACAGACAGACATGGCTTATTCTCAAGGACCGACCTTGATCATTTATATATATACTTTGCCATCTTACCATCTTATGGGTATAGGGTATAGACACAAGGCTTTACCGAGTTAAGAATGATTACATACATACAGAGCCGGATTTAGAACCTATGGCGCCCCTGGGCAGGAGCCGAATTGCCGACCTTCGTTACTGGGTAGGCTTGGAAATTGTAGAAGTCGCATATGATAGGCAAAATGTAAGGGAGCGTATATGACTATGCAAATTTTATATTTCGTTTTTGAGTATATTTTTACAAAATGTGATGGCTTCAGGGACAAAGCGAGGGAAGGAGACGAGGAGTTCCGGCCCGTACCGAGTTTTTTCTTTTCAGAAATGACATTTTCTTCGGAATGTTCTATATACTTTTTTTAATACTTAAGTTGTTTTTTTTATCGTTTTGGAAATTATATTTGACGGAAAATGCTTTCCGTTAGAAACCTCAATTTTACGTAAGCTTACCGCGAATTCTGAAAGGGGACACTTTGACCTGCTTTTATCTCCTATTATTCCTTCTAGTTTTTTCAGTAGAAAATATAAATAACAATTCCAATTTCAGAGGTACCTGGTGAATTCGAAATAGGAATTTCAATTTCGGAGTTACCTCTGAATGGGGGCTTTCGAATAGCATTACCACGGTTTCCACTGTCTAGTGCAATTTCAACAAATTTTTCGTTCTGTGTTTTCGAGAGATTTTTGGATTTTGGTGAAAAAGGAAACCTAAAAAAATCGAAATAGTACACACTTACAGATGTCATTCAGTAAATGTCATTAGTCGTCCAAAAAGTGCTACGTTTGATTTTCATTAATGATTTAATGATTTTTTGCCTGTGAAATTTTCCGTTTTATTCTCAACTAAATTACCCGACACACCAGTAGCCCGTTCCGAGTGAATGCTACTAGCAGGATAGGCCCCAACTTTGGAGGGCGCAGTCACAATACAATTTAAGGTAAGGTTGTGATTGGGCGGCATGGATTGAGGCGATTGAGACGTAACAAGAATAAATTATAACGAACTTCTTGAGTTTTCAAAATACATCTGTCAAAAAATTTAAAACAAATAGCAAGTTTAAAAAATTGACTGCCCCTTGAAATCGACCGTCCCGGGGAGTTACCCGGGTTGCCCCTATTCCCACCCGGCCCTGCATACATATGTATGTACATAAGAATGTGATCATAGTACAAAGTCAGGCATAGGGGCTATAAACGCCAATAAAACGTATTTTATCTATCGTCTACGGTCGAAGTTGAACCTGCGATTTGGCCTTTATAGACCAAGGCGATGGCTAATAAAAATATTTTATTTTCGGATTTTTTTTCTATGAATAGCTAAAAATATGAATATTAAATTGAATTTAATATTTTTGCATGCGCACATCCACATAAAATCTAATGTAAATCCTCACGTTTCCCCTCAGGTTGACCGAACTTAATTAAGTGCTACTCGTATTATTCATGTTCTTTTTTGAGCCTGTGCCGTTTACACTCTTATTATTTCCCTCTGCGTTTTCAACGCTGCCAATAATTTAAATGTTATTTTCGATGAAAATGAAATGATTATCGTCGTCATCATTTTTCTTCTTGTTTTTTTTTTATCTTATCATGACAACGAAAATGTACTTTTTGTTCGGAAGCATTTTATGAAAACAAACAAAAAAAACACAAAAAGGATATGAACAGAAATAAAATACGATTTTCTAGGTCATGTTGACATGGTCGGTGTGGTAAAATGAATGTTTTTTTTTTCAATTTCAATCCAATGCTATATATTGAATGAGCGCTTTTTTATTTGGAACATTTTTGTCAAATTGATTTCGTCCCAGCACGGACGATTGCATCAGTTGAAGGAAATTGTTAGGATAGCATGGACTTTGTCGCACTTATATCAGCTGTGGACTTGTTTGTTTTTTTGTCAGGATCGTGTTCAAGTTGTGGTGACTGGAAAGTGTAGTAAAACTTCGTAACTTTAAAGTTTCTTTTCATTAAATTAAAAAGTGCATCTGCCTTTAAGAATTGGGGTTTACTAAAATGTTGTGTTATACGATGCTGCATGCGCATGTCATATCCCTTCAATTGCTGCACAAATCATATTTCTTGGCAAGACCAAAATTAGATAAAAACCGATATTTTTTATTCTAGCTACTCCCATTTCTAACCACGTCTAATTCTATGTCAAAGTCGATAACTGCGAAAATCTGATGCTGTCTCGCATGTATTTTTCGATTCCCCGGTCATTTGACATTTCACGGAGAATCGGAAAAAATACATAAAATGGCCGAGAAAAATTATGGAACTGTTTTCGGATTGTAACTTATGGAATTCCCCAACATTCGCCACATATTCCTGACAGTAAGAATACATTTTCATTGAAAAAATCGCAGCGGCGAAAAATGCCACTCTCGAGGTCAGTACTAGGCTTTATTATGAAAACTATATAATCAAAATCTTGTCATAGATCTCCTTAATATTGTCTTATGTACGTAACTGAACATGTGAAATCATAATCAAATTAACTCCTCTACCTCTACGCCAATGTAAACCAATTCAAACTTACAACAATAAAAAAGCCTTTAGAGTAGAGTAAGGACAATATTTAAAAGAAGAAAGAACAATCGACAAAATTAATGTCTTCTTCTCAATTTCCATTAGTCTCTAGCTTGTTATAATAGCTTTTAAACAAAAACAAGTTTTATTTATAAAGTATTGTAGTGTTCGTGTTAATTTGATGTAAACGATGAAATGAGTCTGAAATATTTATTTATTTTACTTCACAAATAAATACAAAAAAAAACGAATGGGTCAGTTCTCTTTTAGAGTAACATAAACAAAATTCATTTGTAAGATAGAAAAAAAGAACTAAATAAGAATCAAAGATCATTCATTATATGGGTAAAAATAGAATCCAGAACGAAAATGTTTATTTTTACTTGATTTCAAACAAATTTAATATTATTGATATTTATTTTAATAGTTTTGAGTGACCTATTAGATCATAAATTATTATACCCTATACCCATAAGATGGTATAGGGTATATTGTTTTTGTTACGCCGATATTATGTAACACATCAAAGGAGCCACCGGAGGTATGGCAAAGTATATATATAAATGATCAGGGTCGGTCCCTGAATCGAATAAGCCATGTCTGTCTGTCTGTCCGTGAGTCTGTCTGTTAGCACGATAACTCCCGAAATAATGAAGCTAGCGGTTTGAAATTTTAGTCAGATGTTTGTTTTGCTAAAATCTTGGACGGTATTGCAAATGGGCCAAATTGGACCACGGGTTCCCCTACCTCCCATACAAACTACCCCTCCTTGATATTTTAATTCGGTCATAACTTTCAGTAGAATATCGCTATCGACTTGAAGTTTTGATCAATGTTTCATTCTGACATATACTTTGAGTTGATGGAAAGTGGAGTAGTTCCGACTTCCCCTACAAAGTTATATTCAGCCATATCTTTTGATAGAATGTCACGAAAAACTTCAAATTAGTATCAAATGGTAGCCGTTGGATGCCTTCACAATGTAATAAAGATGTGTCAGGACCGACCCAGCTACCCCTCCCTCCCCCACAAAAAATATGAAATTGAATATTTTGGATTTTGCGTGCCTTCTAGGTCTGTACATATACAGGGTTGGGTAGGGTATACACTCATCGTGTTATTCGCACGATTAGAACTCGGTCTCGTTTTTTATTAATGAAATAATTTTAAGAGTTAAATATAGTATTTTTCGGCGGTTATATGGAGACATGTTTTACATAGGGGTTAGCGTTAAGGGGATCGCTTTCGAAGTGCAGTCAATTGGGTGCGAAAGTTGTACACATAAGGCAATTTCTTCTTCTTCCTTGCCTCGTTCTTTATACCGCTCCATGGCTTCGCGTTGCTCGACCCGCGGTGTAGGCACATCGCCCGTTTTGGCGATAATGTCTCAGCATATTTCTACAGGCAGCTCTATCTTGGATCGTGTCATCGCCGAGACCAATGCGTTGTTGTTGCTTTTTCATTTGACACATCCAGGTGTACACATAAGGCAATATGAGACGAATTATGTCAATATTAAGTAATGGTAATTTTGTGACTAAAATTATCTCCCCTTTCGTAGGATGGGGTATTTTGCCAAGCATTAAATAACAAAAGTTTTTTACCTATGAAATTCTAGCGATGATATTTGAAAAAAAAAAAAAAAACAAATAACTGTCGAAATCAAGTTGTCAGCATTGATTAAGGCTTATTTAATTGTATTTCTTGCACGTGCCCACAAAACCACTTGTTCCTAACATAAAAATTAGTTCTAGCGGTCGCTATCTAGAACTCATTTTTATATTTGTGCCTATTTTCACAATAAGTAGGCGCCAGATGAAAAATTCAGGAAAGAAAATACCACACGCATTAGTGATCCACGTCAAAAGCAAAAAAAAAGCCCAAACAATTTTAAAATATCAGAAAATAGATATCATTCTCCTCAAAATGTCATCGAGTTTTTTTTTCTATTTTTAACGTGTTCAAGAATTAACGGTGAAGAATTATTATGTACAATGTACTAATGCAAAAAGAGCATTCTCATTTTTGACACTCTTCAGTTGTTTATAACCTTGGACATGGTTTTTGAAAATGTTAAAAGCCATAGTCGTTTGTTATCCATACACCTCTTTTGCTTTCGTCATATCAGATAATATTCTGTGCGAACAAGATATCACCTACATCTGGTTGACATTTTATTTTTCAGTTGGTATTGCATTATGGTTTCGTTTCTTTCATTTATTTTTTTTTGTGAGTTTTTGCCGAACAATATGGTTGTTTTGATGAATTATTATCGTCACGGGAAACAATCAGGCGAAAAACAAGATTGAAAAAAGAACTGAGTGAATTTTAGATACTTGTTCACAGGATTAAAAAATATGATTTTTTGTTCAGACATTTTGAATAAATAAAAAAAATAACGGTTCCTTCACTAAAGGTGATGTTGATGTTTGTTTGAAAAAAACAGAATGTGGCGAGTGTAATATTGTTTTCTAATTGAAATTTTTGAAGTAGGATAAGTCCGGGAGAGTGGAATCACATTTTGCTTCATCACTGATAAAAGCAATTCATTGGATATATTGATGTCATTTATTCTTTAGTACACAGTGTGTATGATGTCAGCTTCCAAATTTAATTCATATTTATTGAAAAAAATACACAGAAGCAGCGCCCGCTCTAGCAATTACGCCGCCCCGGACGAGAGGACAAAATACCGCCCCTTAGGTACTGTACCAGGCAGATTGATATACATAGATAGTACATGTTATGTCGTTGTAGAAGCAATTTAATGGAATTTTAGTCTTAAGTCGAGTAACTTTGGCAGCACTTGGACGTTGTATTGTAACATATCAGTTCCAGGATGGCTGCCGTAGGATAACATATCAACACGAAAATTCAATCACAGTGGTATTCGAACCAACGCTAGTAATTTAGAGAATAGAACCTGTACCCATTGAGAAGGCCCTGATAGTACCTTACCTATGTGAAGTGGAAACCTGTTTCGTCATCATTCATACTCTTAAGCGCAATTCACCTGAGTTCAGCCTTCTAGAGAGTTTGTTTAAAATTTCGAAATTCAAATGCTGAATTTCCCGAGCCAGATATTATCCACCTCTAACAAAAAACAATAAAAAGATTCCACACGAAAGTCTGCCGAATTTCAGAATGACGCAAGAGCAGTGGATTTACACATTTGCCGTAGGTGGGGTGCTGTTGACACACTGCTCCCAAAATGTATCTCATAAAAAAGATAAGTTCTATATCTGGCGTTGAAATTCGTATTCGTATTTTCGATTAAAACACTCAACATATTTTAGAAAACTCCGCTCTCGAAAATGGTTTGCAAAAAATGGTGGAGCCGATAAAATTCAATTAGATGGTTCTCTTCGTGGACGAGTTTCTTTAGTGGTTTAAACTTATGGCTTATTTTTATACTCGTAAGCATCATCAGGCGAGTTGTTATAGACAATAAGGGCAGACCTAGTTAATTCGTGGGAGCTTTTCCAAATCCCGATATTACCATGTCCGAAAACATATTAGGGAGGTCAATATACAGAAATTATCAGAAGCAGCAAACTTCTCCCTATAAGAATGAATAGCGGAACAAGTCATTGCGGCATATCGCATAATAACGCTAGGTGCTATGATTTCGTCCTTTATTTAAAAGTCAAGAAGCCCTTTCCTTTTTGAGAGGAATTAGAGGTCAACCAAGTAAATCCATAGTTCTGATGAAAAAAAGAGGAAGCCTAGCAAGGGTCTTGCATCTTTAAAATACAACTTTCAAAAGAGATCTAATGATACAGTTGATAAATTCAGAAATGAACGTGATGTGATAAGTAAATACTTAAACAAAACCTTATTCCTTATTTTATTTCGCCCCTCTTTATTCCATCTGTAGTCCCCATGGTTTCCTTTTCACTAAATCGAAGTTTAAATCGATTTTTAATTTTCAGCTTTTCCATTTCTATTTTGCTTTCTCCAAAAAGCCGCCCCTAAAATTAAGCGCCCCGGGCGACCGCCCGGCTTGACCCCTCCCCCCCCCCTAGAGCGGGCGCTGCACAGAAGTGCTTTTTCCAAATACTCGAAATGGCTCAAGTCTCCCCAAGTGGCGGAAGAGTTGATCCACCATATAGGAAAACATGACCATATTCTGGAAATTGTCAAAAAAGTAGTATTTTTGACAGACATATTATTGTTTTTATCGTTCAACTCAAAATGTATATGTATATCCTTAAATTGTTTCCGATACATTTTCCGAAAAATGGCTGAAATTACATATATTTTAAGGGCGGGAGACTTGAACCATACCAACGGGGCGAGACCGCAACGAGATTTAAGGGCCCAAAAAGCACAAGATAGATTTCTCGAAACAAAAATAAATCGCGATTACAAAAAACAGTTATCCAGAAATTTACACTTTTCGAAGTGTATACATATGCTAAATGTATTGTTCCTCTTTGACCATCATCATAATTTTTGGTCGTAGAATCCGGAAATGCTAACCGTTTTTCTCCTATACGCCCAGTTTTTGAGATACAGGGGGCTAAAATTTTGGCCCCCATTCATACCTTCCCTTCATTGAAATTAAAACGAAACGAAACTCGTTACAATTTTTTTTATTTATAACAATACTACCTAAGAATTAAAAACATATTGCAAAAATTTTCGATTTCGACGAAGTATAGTAGAGGCTTCCATTACACAAGTTAAGAGCCATATAATAGGGTAGTATACTGAAACAGAGGCTTTTAAATACATTTTTTTGCTTAAAAGAGCCTTAGAAATGGCCGAAGAATTTCACAACTCTTAACAAAAAATTCAGGTAGCGACAAATTACTTTCTTTTATTTATTTAATTTTATTGTATACAAAAACTGGAATTTCCTACACAAGGATGCATCCCCATAGCTTAAAAAAAGCTGTTTTTTAAGTGGGCCTTTTGTAATTTTCCGTAAAATTAAAAAAAAACTTGTTATCTCAAAAACCTGACATATAGAGGAAAAACGGACTGCATTTTTTAAATCAGCGAGGCCGTTGGTAGGGGCCACCACCATCGATTTGGCCCAGGGCCACTAGAATGCTAAGGCCGGCCCAGCCCTATTACAGAGAAGTGATTTTCCTTGCAGTGTGCTAATTCGTAACAATGCAATCGGCCCAGAAACAGTGGGTAGAAGATACAAAAAATTGTATCAGGTCTCTGGTGGAATAGAGGGGCATGCGAATTTCGCTGAAATTATATAAACTTAATTTGGCGATGCTCAGAAGTATAACATAATTAGCAATCTTGCCAGTAAAGCGTAGCAGATTTTTTCTGTAATCACACCCAATTCTGTGCACTTTAAGATCCAATACACAAAAAAGGATTTAGACAAAAAATCCGTTTTCTTTTCAATTCAAATCTTGTGTTTGTTGGATATCCTTTATAAGGGCTATTGCGCTGTAATAACGACAATTGAAAGCATAATCGCAATATTTATCGCGAACTATTAACAACGGCCTCAATGGCTGCCTCTATAAGGTTTGCCGGCAAAAATTCAAACTTCAATTTGAAATTCGTGATAAATCATTTCCAATAAAAATCTCTATCCACACTCGCTACCAATTGACAGTTCGCAAAGAAATTGGCATTTCGAAGCTACGCTACACTTCGCAATTAAACAGGCTACCAAATAGTAGGGCATCAAGCAGGAAAATCCCAAATCAATCAAATTTTCATTATGAAGGTTTCCTTAACTCACTCCCAGCCAAAACATTTTTTTTTTTCGAATTTCAACTTAAAAATTGGTAAATAGAATCATTGAAAGTAGTTGGCGGGAGGGCTCCGAGTCAAGCTGTTCCGCCACTGACCACTGGTTTGGTTGCTATATGGTTCAAGTCTTCACCCGGGCACTTTTTTGGGTAAAAATGCTCTGAGTTGGACCACGACTCGTTAAAGTTGGAAAACCCGTTATATTCTGAAAATTGAAAATTGAGAAGCTACACCGAAAAAAGAGTTGCTAAAAACAAAAAAAAAACGGGTAATATTTTTTTATAACAAAAAAATGAAAAATACATTTTACAAACTATGATAATTTTCTTTAATCAGTAAAAAGTCAATACACTTGTTTTGGTACAGGTACACTGAAAAAATCATTTGCTAAAAACAAGAAAAAGAAACACAACAAAAAACAGCCATGGAATATTTTTTTTCGATTTGAGATGTATTTTCTTGTTTCAAGAAAAATCTTTGCTTAAAATAAATAAATAAGCATAATCTTAAGCAAAAACTTTTCTTGCAACAAGAAAATACATCTTAAATCAGGAAAAATTATTCCTTGGCTGTTTTTTTTTGTACTTTTTTCAGTGTACCTGCACCAAAACAAGTGTATTGTCTTTTTACTGAATAAAGAAAATTAGCATAGTTTGTAAAATTTATTTTTACATTTTTTTTTCATGAAAAACATATTTTTCCGTTTATTTCGGAAACATACATGTGTCCGGAAAATGGATATGCTATTCAGTTGCGGCCTAGAAAAGGTAATCTTCTGACGAAAAATCAACATCTAGTCATTGCATTGAATTCCAAAAAATTAACTCAAATGGTTCAAGTTTCCCATATGGTCAACACTCCCGGACTCCACCTACGTATATAATGTTTTAAAATATTTTTTTACTTATTATTAAAAAAAAACATTTGCAATCATCTGCCAAAATTTCAGTTCAAAACCAGGAAAATTACAGAAATTCCGAACCTGGCCGCTTATAAAATCATGACACTTATGACATTACTCGCGGTCTACTCCCCTACCCGGAAGCCACACATGTTTGTGCATTTCCAACTGTCAAAATATCACAATACGTTTTGATTTTACGTGTGCGGCAAGCGAAAACAGACGTATGAATTTCTAATAAATCACGCAAATCATGAAAAACAGCACATGAGACTATCCCATGCTGGCTCAGTGTCAAGAAAAAATAAAGAAACTCGTTGACGGAGCATAAAAATTATTTTAAAACTAAATAAGACCAGTAAATTGGATAATGAATAGAACGAGTACATTCCAATTCTGATAATATTTAGTAACAGTGGGACGACAGGAAGGAATATTTATATATTTAATTGTTGAGTGAATGAATAGGAAACGGATGTAATAAATAATCTTAAAATATCCGATTCTGAACTATTTTTAATTCAACTTTTGAACCATGGCAGCGAAACAATTATTACAATGTATTTACATAAATGTATTTGATTTAAATGTTGATAACCCGCACATATCCTCAAAAAATGAAATTCCTCTCTATTTCCATAGTCGAGATAGGACGAAACAAAAAGAAAAATAATGACGAGAAGACCAAAAAATGTCCTCCGTTTTTTTCTTTCTTAGAATTGCGACAATTTTTTTGTTTTTCCATCAAAAATCTTTGTATTCCGGTTAGAAAAAGGTTATAAAAGAAAAATCACGCACTATATTCTTTCCGGGAAAAGGATTTCGTTACTTTTGTCTAGTTATCTTTTTTGTTATACCGTACCGTACCGTTTTCCATTATGACAAGGGTCACGGAGATGTAATTTGTGTTCTTTTCACAGTTATAGGACTTGAATCAGTCTCCTTAATTTATCATAAAAATAAAGATGGAAGTGTGCTTGATTTTATTTATTTACTATTTATTGTGGCCTTAGAAAATGACATTTTATTGATGGATTTTAACCGAAACGAGTTTATTGACAATTACAGTAATGGAGTGTTAATATGTCTAAAATAAAAGAAAAAAACTAATTTTATCAGAAAGCCAGAACAATAGAAAATGCATCCTTCAAAAGCCATATTAATACCTTGACCGCTTCATCCCGCACATAACACAAAAAAGTATCAGTATCGGTGAACGTTGCCAATTCATTCACTTTCATTTCAGATTTAATTTAAAATCCGCATGCAACCTTATACATACATAAACATACGACAAAACAACCGGTCTTAAAAAAATTTTATGGAATTTTACCGAATTCTTATGAAAAGCAGTTAATGTCACAGAAGTCATTGTCAATATGGTGTATGCAAAATCAATTTAACAAAAGTATCCATTTGCAGAAAAATATCCACCTGTTTCCAAACATAATATGAAAGATGAAACTCTAAACGTTCCTTCAATGACAAACATTAATCATTCATCTATTGACTTTTTGATACATCCGCTAACTTCCTATTCAATCCTGTTCTTTTCATGACACAGTTTCAAGGTCCTGCACACATGGAGTCAAAATGCTCAAATAAAACTTATTAAAACACCCGTTCACCGCGAAGCAACAGCTACTGCAATTGACGCAACAAACAAATATAAATACAGTCGGCTCTCGATAATTCGAACCGTGATAGTTCGAGTTTTTCGATAATACGAAGTCATTTGCGATTTGCGTGTCCCTTCAATCGAAAAAAAAAATGTTCAAATTTGTATAGAGAAAAGTACACTCGAAATGTATAATAAATTTATGATTGAACGATAATATTCTGTAATTTTAAGAGGTACACACATTTTGATTCTATTGATAATTGCAAATTATCCAAACAATGTTCTCATTGAGTGTATTCACAAAGTTCAATTCGCCGGGGAAAATTGATTGAATTCTGGTTACATTACTCTCCACCAGAAGGCACTCAGTGATTGTGATACGTATCACAGTGTCCTCCAGTTGGCGCAAATTTTCGACGCTTCTCAACGTAGTAATCATATATCGGAGTATATGGCGGGAAAAACATTTGAAAATTATGAAGAAATATATTGCGGAAATAATATAACGCAGATTATGCTCATCTACATGTTTTTATATGATTTTTGTCATAATAATGAATGTCGTTTGACATTAGGGTTACATTGCGTTCACACACCACCTTTGCCGCTAACTTGCGTGTGCCTTCTGGTGGAGGAAAATATAAGTAGAATTCGTATCAAAATTTTAGTCCGCTCACTTGGGCGTGAATACACTTATTGAGATAAGAACTGTAAAATTTCTGCTTAGTTAGATTTCTCCTCAGTTTTATTTCTCTATCGAATTTAATGTTCCGAAAAAGTGTCCGAGTTTCTTTTGTGGAGGAGTTATGACAGTATGTATAGCTAATTCGTATAAGATTTATGGTGAAAAGAAAAGTCCATTTTGGGCAAAGACAGGCTTAATTATATTTTTCACTATTGGACATCCTTGGCAATATGTACATACGTATTTTATACATTCTAATAAATTATCCTAATAATTCTAATAAATTATTTGAATGCCTTCTTGGTTTCTAATTTTTTCAATAGTTAGATTTTTGAATACATAATTCGAAAATATTCGGTCGTCCATTGGCAATGTTCGAATTATCAAGAGTCGACTGTATGTACCGAAAAAAACACCTTTTAGTTTTCTTTTGTGTCCATAACCTATGAGATGGCGTTGAAAAAACAGCTAAATAACATTTTAATGACTAACAAAAACGAAGCAGCTCCCTCTCGCTAAACGTTTTCAAAGTTGTTCCACACTTTTTTTTCTTTTATAAAAATATAAAAGTATGTATAGAGTATGGTGTAATCACAATCGTCATGTTCATTTGTGTACTACACCATGTATCTTTTTCATCTCTTGATGAGGTGAGATGTTAAATCTGATGAATCTTAACGAATTCACATTCGAGCATTGGAGGTTGGAGCATATTCGTTATATGTATTACTCCAACGAAAAGCCACCAAACACGTTTTACTACTCTACGGCTAATGAAAAATATTCCAATAAAAAAAATGTTGTTCAGTTATTCTCATATTGCATTTGCATTGTTTTTGGGTGTCTTCGTAAATAGTAGTACGTGGTTAGTTTTTTTCCCGGTTATTTAAAAAATGGCTAAACATACAGAAAATAATATGAGAACGAAAAATGCTACATAAAATTTCCCTTGCATTAGTGTATAATACTTTAGACGTTTTCTAGGAAAATTAGGCGCTAGACTAAACGAAATTAGGATAAGTTTATTTTAGACAGTTTTAAAAAGCATAATAACTCTTAAACAAATTAACGTTATAATATGAAATTTTGTGTGAGTACATATACATATTTATATTATATTAAGTTGAAGACGATTTTTGTCGAAAATTAAGTCGTTCCGATCAAGGATCCCCATTATTCCCCATAAACGGCAAAAACTGCATGTCCATAACTCCCCCCAAAGTTGGAGCAGGGCCCTATTGCACCAACCACTTTTCACTCAACAATTATTATCGAATTCGTCTGCTAAATTTTTGTTGCACTCAATCGCCAAATGAAAAGCACTCGAGAGATGTTTGAAAAGGTAAAAAATAATCATAGACTCTATTTCTGTTGCACCAACGCCAGAATGCGTAAATGCTTATTTTCAAACTGTAAGCGAAAAGTTAATCATTTCATCGAATCAATTGCAAATTTTCAGTAAGAAAAGTTTGGCTTACAGTTTAGTAGTGCTAGCGCGTTAAGCAAGCGTATAGTGAAAAAATGTTGCGTTTCGGACGACTTTTTGAAGAAAATTCTGTTGAACGTGTTGTATTGTTTCGCCGCGTATTAACTATAATTTGGACTAAGGCACCCTCGAAAATGTTCGCCTAACCAAAACCGAAATCGAATACCTGTTGTCAAGAATTGGGGGACGGTTGGCATTTCCGACTTCACGGAACAATGCTTTGAGCCCTATTCAGCAGCTGTTACTGACTCGTCATTGGTTGGGGACTGGATGCTAGTATCAATGGAACTATGCATTCGCATGGAGTGCATACATCAACGTTTGGCAGGACATTGCACCGAGTACTAGACGCTATTGTTACGGAAATGTTGGGCGATACTATCCGTTGGCCCGTAGAAAGGTGTTTCTACGTCTTGGCGGCTTTCCTTTAACAGCTGCCTGTGTCGACGGGACAATAATTAAAATGGATGCTCCAGTTCATAATGAAGAGCACTATGTCGATCGAAATGGCAACCATTCGGTAAATGTGATGTTGGTGTGCGGACCAGATAGAAGCTTTTTTGATGTTAACGCAAGTTGGCCCGGAACGGAAGTGTGCATGATTCCAGGGTACTGAGATACTCCGCAGTTTTCAGTAACTTTGAAGGAGGATATCGACCACTTCCCGGTGCTATTATTTTAGGCGATAGCGCATATTCTCTGAAGGATTGGCTAATTCCACCTCTTCGAAACAATCCCACTGAACCAGCCGAACTGCCATTCAATCGTCAGAAAAAAAAGCTCGTCTCAAATTGGCGCAGAGTCTAACGATCATTTCTTTTCTACATCATTTTATTCTAGCTTCATTATTTCTAGCAGTTTTAGTACCTTAAGTGCAGAAAACTAGGGTTAATTTTGGCTCGATTGCAATTCAATTCAATTCAAACTGCCCGAGCCAAAATTATGCACTTAAGGCTAATCCCTTACAAATAACGAAGCTGGAATAAAATGAGAAAATTGAGATAGAACGAGACCGAGGCTAATTTCAGGCGCGGCCGAAATTTGAATACCCTTCACTCTCTTCGGGCTGATAGTTGTTTGGGGCAAACCTATGACTTGTATTTAATCCTTCCCCATTCTTTTCCTTCGGTTTTCGCATAATATTTGATATTGACAAATTCTGTGGCGTTGGTTTGGTTGGAATAAGTGGTAAAATAAAAAAAAATATCTCAGAAAACTTTATTGGGGGGATGCGGGAGCATGGCCCCATAGTACGATTCCATTTGTTTTACTTTTGTTTTGATTTGATAAAGACGCATTGAGGTTTTTTTTAAATTGGTGTAGAAAAAATGTTTCTTAGAAGATCCAAAATGGGGAGGTTGGGCTTGTATGGTAGCCCCATGACTCCATAGTCCGATTATTTATGGCATCAATTGAAGTGCACTTTTACGAGTTTTGGTTGAAAGTGGTGCACAAATAAAAAAGTTGTTCCTAGAAGAACTCAATTTAGGGGGTTGGCTTTGTATGATAGCCCCATGACGCCATCGTCCGATTCCATTCATTTTTACACATGTTTTGTGGCATGAAATGAAATGCACTTTTATGAGGTTTGATTGAAATTGGTGGACAAATAAAAAAGTTTTTCTTAGAAAAACTGAATTTGGGGGCTGGGTTTGTATGACAGCCCCATGACCCCACAGTCTGATTCCATTTATACTTACATATATTTTGTGGCATCAATAGAAACACATTTGTGTGAAATTTGGTTCAAATTGGTGCACAAATGAAAAAGTTTTTCTTAGAAGAACATAATTTGGGGGGTTAGGTTTGTATGGCAGCCCCATGACCCCATGGTCTGATTTGATCCATTCTTACATATGTTTTGTGTTATCAATAGAAAAACATTTGTGTGAAATTTCGTTGAAATTAGTGAACACATGAAAAAGTTTTTCTTATAAAAACCAAATTGGGGGGGTTAGGTTTGTATGGCAGCCCCATGACCCCACGGTCCGATTTTAGCGATTCAAACATACAAACTGCCTGCAAAAAAAAGAAAGATGTGTGCAAAATTTCAGCTCGATAGCTTTTAAACTGGCCGAGTAAAACGCGTAGCAACAGACGGACAGACGGACAGACGGACAGACAGACAGACGGACATCGCCCAATCGACTCGGCTCGTCATGCTGATCATATATATACATATTTTATATGGTCGGAGATGCTTCCTTCAATGCGTTACAAACTTCATGACAAAGTTAATATACCCTTTACTCTACGAGTGAAGGGTATAAAAATATATTGTTTTTGGGTGAAATCACAAAAATTTGACTTTGAAGTTCTGTAAAAACCAAACCTCTAATCCGATTTTAGTGCGGTTAGTTTTATTTTTTAGGTGAATTTAGCTATAGTCTAGCTTTTGAGATATTGAGATTTTGATCGTACAAGAAAATGATTTTTTCAAAAATTTCCAAATGCCTGTGGCAGGTAAAGGGTTAAGAATGTTCCGTACAACTTTTTCCCTGGAATTCCCATGAGGAGTCCCAATCCGGTGAGTTTATGCGGCAGTTTCCGGACACCCTGTATAGAACTCCAACTGTGTATGGTTGAATTTGCTTGAGTCTCCCTTGTTCTTATAAAAAGGAAGAAAGCTTTCCCTGAAAGCGTCAGGCATTGAATAGAACTGTAGCCAAAGAAGCCCGATTTTTTGGATTTTCAACCAAAATTGTCCGATCCGACTGCCCTTCCGGGGTTCATCTGATGCATTGCCATCACCTCTTCCTCTGTTCTTTTTGTTGCAGGCTGTTTGTATGTTTGAATCGGTAAAATCGGACCATTGGGTCAAGAGGCTGCCATACAAACCTAACCCCCCAAATTAGGTTCTTCTAAGGAAATGTTTTTAAATACAAGTCGTAGATACGCCCGAAAAAACTTTTAGCCCAGAGGAGAGCGAAGGGTATCAAAATTTCGAATGCGCCCGAAATTAGCCTCTGTCTCGTCTTTAGGGTTTTTTATAATTTTTTTTTTTTCAAAAAACCCTTATGAAATCGATTTTGTCCGTCCGTCTGTTCACTAAATAACTCGCGAACGGCTCAACCGATTGTCATGAAATTTGGTGGAAATGCATAGAATGGTAATAGTGTTTGCCACAAAAACTTTTGAATTTTGTAGGACCAAGCTAACAGGGTGTCCCTGAATAGCTGCAAAAGTATACTTGTTCAATACTCATAGGAAAGCTTGCGTGGGCTCTTATGTCAGGGGACACAATGGAATCATTTCATATAAGTTGCTTTTCCTTGATTAAAAAACAGTAACAGTAGTTTTACAGCTAATAATTCAGTTCGTATCTAAAGCCAAGCCATCCTTACGTTTGCCTGAGTTTCTTTTTGCTCAAAGGCCATCAGAAATCTTAAATCGAAAAATGGTTGTAGATTTGTCTTGGAGTACAAACTGTGTAAATAGTAAATCTATTTTTGGACTGGTCTTATTAAAAGTGGAACTAGCGCCTTTTATTCTAGAACGCGTTTATTTAGACCAATCCAAAAATAGATTTACAGGAAGCATTTCATTAATGTTGTGCACAATTCTTATTTATTGCTTATAAAATATATGTACAAAAAATATTCATTATGCATTAAAATTCTAAAAAAAACCTTGTATTGCGGGCGCAGCCCTCTGTACGCCGGTATTTTTTTTTAATTTGTGTGTTTGTTTTATCGGAATTCAATATAACAACATAGAAGCTCGATAAATCGAAATATTTTAAGTCGAAAACTACTTTTAACCAGGGCCGGATTTAGCGTCTATGGTGCCCCTGGGCAGTAGCTAAATAGCCGCCCTCCGCCACTGGTTAAATTTGAAAGTGGTAGTAGTCGCATAAACATGCTAGGCAAAACGTTCGCTGTGGTGTGGTATGTGAGAAGAACGTTTATTATTTTTGCGCGAGTGACCGATGTAATTTTGTTTGCTTGACAATATGGTGCTTCTGAGTGATGGGAGGTGAAGGTCCATGGGAAGGTTCATGGAGTTTGGACCCCTCACGACTTTGTTTAGAAAAGCATTGAAATTCCATTGACGACAACATTAAAACTGAAATGATGCAGATCCATTACATCGACTTTCTTCAGAATGTGTTCAGAAGATTTTCTAAATACCTTTCCACTTTCGGAGATTTTTGTTCATTTTTGAACGTTTTAGAAGTCATGAACGAATAACCTCAACAACTAAAATTGTTTATTAGCGTCATTTCAGTATAATTTTATGGCAGGGGAGTTTTCTGTTTTTTCTAAAATTCGAAAATTTAAACGTACAAATTGTGATTTTTTTAAACCTATTCACACGACAGAAACATGTTACTGATCATTTTATAGCTAATGCATCATTTCTAGTATCCCGAGTTGGACACCCCCTGAAACCAATTTATGACTACATCCCAGTCGCCTCGCGGCTAATTTTAAATAGAAAGCAAATAGAGTGAAGATAGAAAAATCGAAAATATGTGCTAGCTTTTACTAACTATAGTGACACTGGGGCTACCCACACAGAATCCATGGATTCTCCATGTATGGGCTGCCTAGGGTTACCAATTCTTAGATCAATCTGTCCCAGAGACTCTTTTAGTACGAAAGTGAGTTTTTGGCAATGTACTATTCCAAAAAATTAAATTTTTTATACAAGTTTACGAGCAATGCACAGAGAGAAATAAATTTGCAATACCAACAAATTACGTTGTTTGATGCCGGTTTTGTTGGTTTAAGGCAATTCTTTTTTTTTAAATTTGCAAATAAATTAGCACTACTAAATAACACAATTGTTTGATATGACAAACAAAATTTTGTTAAGATAACTAAAATATATTTTTTTAGAACGAATTAATTTACTGGCTAAAATAACGAAAACTTTAGCTGCACTAAAATCTACAAATGATAAAGACAATGAACACTATAACATTTGTGAATATAACAAATCTTTTGGGCAGGGGAAAATCAACAACAAAAAAATTGCTAAATCATTTTACAATATAACGTACTGTTTTGCAATATTAACAAAACCTTTTGTTATCCAACATATGACAAGAATGTCCCTGAACTAAATCTTTTGTTGGAAATGCGAAGATTTTACCATATCTAACGGTACAGTTTTTATAGGTTGGATATAGCAAAAAAATCTTTGTACAATGTAGCTATTTATTTCTTTGGAACTATCAAAGATTTTCATTTTTAGTATCTCTTCTGTACGGACATATTTGTTTCCCGAGTGTTGTAAGAAATTGACTGTGTGCTAAAAGTGTTGGAAAAGTATTAATTTTCAATAACTACGGTAAAAATTAATAAAGATTTATTTTGTGAGAAAGTGTAAGACTCTGGCGGAAAAGAATATAGACTATTATAATAAACATTAGGGCTGCAGATAATATTTCAGGCCTAATTATTCGAGTCGCGTTTCCAAAAGGTAAATCTATTATTTTCTTGTGCTATAAGATAATTTAATATTTTTGTTCATTCGGTTTTACAAGATACATTTGCCGACACAATTTAAACAAAGCAGCCAACTTTGACTATTGGACCGAAAAAATCCACAACGCTAGGATTATGGAAATAACTAAACGCAGGCAATAATAAATTTCATCTTCAATCTTCATCGATTTCTGATGTCCGAAATGTAAGTCCAGTATTTATATACTATGTATTTTGAAATTATATTAAGTACGTTTTTTTGGTTATCTCGTGTAGGTTTGGGTAACGAAACTCCATGTAAAAAAATGCCAGCTGATCCACCTGTCATTTTTTATAGGAAGTTTCGTTATCCAAACCTACACGGGATGTAGTAAAAAACGAACCTAATATAACTTAAAACATTTAACACTCAAATCAAACTAAGATAGTTTTTTTCATATAAAATTCTTATTTGTTTGTATATTCTTAGGGGCGATTCAGACTATCGACAAGATTTACTAAATCCTAAATTTTGTTGACAGTTGTACCATATTATACTGCAATTCGAATAATGCAAGTACATTCTACGATGCATTTTGAATTTAATGAAAAACGATTTAATCTAGTAGGCGGGTTTCGACTAGATTAATTTAGTGGTTTAAGTAAATCCTGCCCATAGTGTGAATCCCCTCTTATATAGAAAAACTAAACTTGGCAAGGATTACACATTATTCGATGGCGGCGATGGAGGCTTCACTTCACTACCCTCTACATTGGAAGCTACGTTTTTGTATAAAACTAAACTAGGTGTTGTATTAAAGCATAATTTACTATATTGTCAGCATTTTCTAATTTTAAAAAGAAAATTTTAATTTTAATAAACAGGATTATGTGGAAATAGTAGTGGCTTTTATTAAGACATTCAATGCTTGACGTGAAAGGTGGATTAAAAGGATTTTTTCCAGGCTGCAATGTGGTACCCGCGTGAGTTTTAAATTTAATTAAAAAAACTTATATATTCGCGTTAATCATATTTTCTCCTAACTTTGCTAAAAGCATTCTTATTAATCCCAAATTTCAATAGACGATATATTGAAATTAGAGATTAATAAAAACACTATTAGCAAATATTAGGAGAAATTTTGATTAACATGAATATATAAAATTCATTTATTAAATGTTTGATTGGTACTACGAAAAGGTTTTATATAAAACCACAAAACAGTTTTGTATAATTAATCAAAGAATTATACATTACGGCCAACTGAAATTTGGTAATGACAACCAAAATGTTGGTAAAATTAACAAAAACTTCAATTAAAGCCAATTGGGTTATTGATACAAAGTTTTAGTTAATATCACCAATGGAAACTCCTTACCGTAACCAAATATTTAGTACAAAATTTGTTGAAATCTCAAATTGAATTAATCAGTTTCATTTAAACTTTTTGTTCATGTCAAAAGAATTTTTATATAATTTTTCAAAAGATATTTTGCATAAACAAACAAAATCGTTTTGCAGTTTCAACAAAAATACACCTATGACCGGAAATTAATGAAGACTTTTGATACTATTAACAAATGTTTTTATTGTAATCGACTAATCATTTCTCTCTGTGTGGTCAAGACGATTACGGCAGATTCCCTCCATTTGACGAGTCGTATAGTGGGGAAATCATGTATTGATACATGTCCAAGATGTAGGTTCAGGAATACTTTGGCTGTTACAGAGATCCGGAGCGGAGAGGGTCGACGCGAATCAAACTCCCGGAGTAAATGAGCGAAGCGAGGAACAGTTTTTGCATGAGAAAGTGGAGATATATTTTTTGTAACAATGGGTCGTCTTCTAGGTTTTTCAAATTAAAAGTATTGAATTGACGTTTTAGCCTGATTTATTCCACTTTTAATTACATGGAAGATTTGTACATTTTAAACAACATTTGCGCTAAATTTCAATCATTTATATCGTACAAAAGGATACTGTCAGATAATGTCTTTGAACGGTTGCGGAGTGATAAAATTAAGCCGCTCCGGATCCCTGATTATTGCACACAAAAGCTACTCAAGGCTTCTTATAAAAGTGAACACTGAAGTATATGCTAGATCCCTTCCCTTGTTTAATTTAAATCCAATGCGTTACGAAAATACTTTCTATACTTCTATCCTCACTGAACTACGCGCCACCAGTTGAGTTTCAGCTGAGTTTACTATTGGGCGCCCTGGAATATACCTAACATTAATAAATTAGAAGGATGGAATTAAAATGTGTGTCTAATTATGTCAACTTCTTTTCGAGTTTCCAAAATGCCTTTTCACAGAATTTAAAACCAAGGGATATTTTCAAAAATTGCCGCCCCTAAAAATCTGCCGCCCCGGGCAGCTGCCCAGGTTGCCCATTTGGGTAATCCGGCCCTGCTTTTAACGCAGGAAAACGGATATCCCATTTCATTTGAATACAAACTCGGCAACAAACGAAACAAAGCAGATCACAAACCCGTCATGCAAAGGATTTTTTAGTCCTTACAAGGAATGTCGAGACTTCATTTGAATTCTACGTAAAAAATGCTCAACTTCAAAGTGAGTTTAGTCAACCAAGATTTATCAGAATATTTTTGAAATGTAAAATCATGGATGGCATCTTTTATGAATCTTGTCCTGTAACCAATGTGCATCAGAAGTGCAACTGGGATTTCTGGATTTAGTGCTGACGAAAGAATTCCTTACAAACATCAAACAACAATATCGTGCGACACACTGCACTCACTAGTCGAATCGTCATTATCTGTGTCAAACATTTTTGATTCACTGCAAGCGAACAAAATCGGCAACTTCGTATATACGAGTACACATAGTCCATAGTATTACGTCAACGTCCTTGAGAACTATGCCAATCCGGTGGTATATGCTATACAACATGTCGCCCTTCTTTTCAATATGGGCTACTTTTCAAGTAGAGTATTTAGGAGCTTAAGAGCAGACACGATGAGTTCTTTTCTGACGTTTCGATTGCCCCCATAGATTTTGTTGCTAGTTGGATATTTTAGTAGGAAAACACACAAGAGTGTTCACTTCTTGTACGAGAATGTATGTATATTACCATTTGCCATTTATTCCTCGAAACTTTTTTTTCCGGCCTTCCTTCCTTCCTTGCCTTTCTGATACTTTTGGGAGTGTTTCGATTCATTCTATGGGTCGGCTTGATAAATGTTTAATTTTTTCGTGTCGTCGTCGTCGGAGTTGTTCACTTTACTGTGTAGAGTGTAGTGTGGTGTAGAGTATAGCGCCTGGTCAAAAATTTATCCGAGTGTCCAGGAGTGGAGTACGATGGAACGTACATATCCTGGCCTATGTTGAATAAGCTGTTTTCCTCTTGACTTATAGCCTCTCATGCGGCGCTCAATGCTGTATAGCTTTGTGTTATTCGTGCTAACGGCCAACACATTAGCTGCTATTGGACAAGTCTGATATGGATGGGTCGATTTTCTGCATTGTTCCAATAAAATGGCCTTTTATTGATTTTGCATGGGCCATTATGGGAGTAAAGTGTAGATAGTGTTGTGTATAGATAATGCTTTGTTGTAAGTTTATATGAGTGGCTTCCTGATAGATACAATTCAAATTGGTGGTACAAGCAAAACTCATACGGTGAGCATACATACGTGCTGATTGTAGACATACTCGTACGTACAAAAATCACATATGAAGTGGGCAAATGTTACGACGTTCAAGGCTCTTTGGCTCGTGGTATGTATTTTATGTAATCAGCCTGAGAATTGAGAATTGTTCAACATCATCATCTTCATTTAGAATTCCTTTCATCGGTTTCATTTATTTGTTATGTTTCTTTTTGGTACGGCAGTTGAGTTTGTTTGTAACTGCGGTCAGCAAGTTTTGATTGGATGGATCATTTGGTCAGAATAAAAGACGAAAATGGAATTTGTATTTATGGAATTTTAAATGTATTGGTTGAGTAAGTAGAGTAGAAAAGAAATAGATGATTATCCAACAATAACGCTTTACTTTTCTGTGGGAGGTTGTATTTTATTTTAGAATGATTAATTTTTGGTGAAGTCATGCTCTTTCTTTCTTTAGCTTTGAACGCTATCAGAAGGAACCCATTTGTGAAATACTCAATTTTAATAGTAGCCTCATAAAATTAACGTATAAATCAAACACAAAACCAGCATCTATGAAAATTTCAACACTTACTTCTCAATTATAAATATAAAAAACCGTTCTGCTAGGCATCTAATTAAATGGACAAGTAGTAACATTCAAACTTACACAAATTACACAATCCAACGAATTTATGCATGGAAGACCGAAATTCCCATACAGCATGATGGCATCATTTTGCACTGCAAGATTCTGGTTTTTCTTTTCTAGCAAAACATCTAGTATCTGTAGACTTGTCCAAGACTAGTACCCCTATACACATAGATATAATAGACTTTGGTCATAATGTCGAGAAGCAGTCATATAAAGAAAATGCTGTAATACAATATCCATTCCATCGTCTTGCCTGATCATCTCTGACTGACAGACCTTGACAGATCCGCACTATCTATGATACAAGCCAATCGTTTAATGTCAAGATGATCTAAACACTATACTAGTATTAACTGCAATTAGCGTGTAGCATTTACGCAGTGGTAGTATAAATGGTGGTATTGTGACAGACACGATACTTGATGTTACATAATGCCATATTGTGTAGTTTCATACTTTTTGCTATAATGTAGAGTCAATAAAGTTGGGACGGATTTGATTACGTCATGCCCGTCATAAGTAAGATGTCACGAAGAATTTAATTTTACCATAACGAACGAGTGGAGAATAAAAAATTCGCAATATAGTAGTCTGGCTGGTCTAGCGGTTAGTGCGCGCACCTTCGGTGCACAGGGTCATGAGTTCGAATCTCACCGTGGATCATGGTGTTTTTCGAACTCACGAGCTTGTGACGGACTATGATCTCACTCAGATGTTAAACGAGTACCCATTTATGGGGATAAATAACACTGCTGAGCGTGATGCTGATCTCATTACCTCAACAAAAAGCAGATAAGATCTTGGAAATGGGATGTCACTAACACATCCTGCGGCCTTAGTCCAATGTTGGATTGTCGCGCCTGTTATTTATTTAATATAGGGAACCGAAAAATTTGAATCTAAAAACCAATCTCTTTTAATTAGAAAAAAATCACTAAATTTAAATATTTGAAAAAAAACGTCAGTTTCTTAAGACAAGAAATTACAGTAGATAATCGATTATCCGAACATTGGAATAACCAAATCTAGGAATCAGATTTTTTTCTTGAATTTTGAAGCCACAGATTTTGTAATCTGTCCCGTAAGTTTGAAGATCTAAGTGTCTGATTGAAGCAAGGAGTGCATTCACGCACAAATGAGCGGAGTGGTCCCAAATTTTCCAGTGAGTTCTATTTATTTGTTCACTGAGAAAAAAAATCCTGTAAATTCAAAAAATACGCATATGATTCAAAGAGATTCAAATATGATTTTGCTTCATATTTGTTTCCCTTTCAATCATGGTATAATCCCTTTATTTCAAACGGATTTCCCTTTGAACTAATAAGATATTCCTTTTAAAATTCTATCTATAATCACTTTAAATTAAAGTGATGCAGTGTCAATTTAATCAGGTCACAGCCATAAATCGAAAGGAATTCCTTTTAATTTAAAAGAATGGACTCTTTGTTTTAAAGGGATATCATTTTATTTAAAATTAAAAGATTTTTCTTATTATTTATCCAAATGCATGAACTCAAAAGAATACTTTAAATTACACCAAAAGGAGTAATTTTCACAGGGTGTTCTTTCCCTGTGAAAATAATTCATAAATGAGTTTTGTATAACTGACCTCGCTATAGGCGTTGGCGACATTTCATTTACCTCCTTACGCTCTAAAATGCACAATAAATTACCTACCTACAGTGGGATTCGATCCCGCGACCCTATGATTTGAAGACTAACGCCCCTACCTACTACACCACACAGACTATACGGGACGACGTTTATAATTTACACCATACATTGTGATATCGCTCTACCACACTGCCGACCAACTGCGAGTGTAAACAAAAAAAAATCCTATTGAAAATTTGGATTTAAAGGATTTCCCATTAATTTAAAAAGATTTCCTATTGAAAATTTGAATTTAAAGGATTTCCCATTAATTTAAAAAGAATGAATTTGAGTTAACGCGATATATATTTAAAAGGAAAGGATTATATTTAATAGGAATGTAACTCGATTTCAAAAGGATATCGAGTTAATTTTAAGGGACGTTATTTTTCTCGGTGTTCAAGGTAGCGACATAGGTGACTTGTGAATGCAATAAAAGACTAATGCCAAACGACATTCATTATCAAGATTGTCTACAATCATCAAAAATATGTAGATAAGCATAATCTGCACCAGTGGCGTAACTTGGATCTTGTCCTGGAGGGGGCTAGGTCTATATTACTGGACATTAGAGCTTACCTCCGCAAGCTGGGTGATGGTGCTCCTAAATTAGTAATTAGGCTATACAGTGGTGTTTCAAGCTTATTTTCAATGCATTACATTTTTTCGGTACTTATAGCGCCTTGAAAATGTCATACTCGTAATAAAGTTTTCTGTTTTCATGAAAATTCAATTTTGAATTACTCTTCCAGCATTGCAATTGGAGGGTTTTTTAAAGCAGAAACATTGCATTTGAACCGAGTAAAGTCAAGAAGTGCAGCTGGGTATCGAACCAATTAAACCACCGCAAGTAGAGGGGAATTTGTAAATGCCCAGTAAAACACGATAACAATTTATTTTATTAGGTAATATGGGCAGTCGGTGCACTGAGAGGACTCTATCTCGCAAAGAACCAATTCGTTTTTGATTTGAATGCAATGGCGGCTCGTTATGTACGACATATCATTGAATGATGTACAAGTGATGCAATTCAACTTCTATTACAATGAAACATTTAAATGTTTATCTTATAATGTATTCAGAGTGACCGAAAACATGTCATTTGGGGCTATTTTCAGGTTTTCGTATATGAAAACAACCCCAAAACATTTCACATTGACATATTGAAAATACCCTATTTTGCGTGTTTTCTATAAAACCTTTATTTTTTTCAAATGAAAACAAGTAAAAACCCAGGACCCAAACCTAATTTCCTCTATTCAGTACATTTCGGCTCACTCCGATATTTTAACTGACATCCGAACAAATTGTTCAGTTTCGTGTGTTCGCCAATGTACTGAATTTCGCCATGATAAGAGAATGTACGGGCAGTATGAAGTGACGAAATATGTTGCAAATGACTATCGATGACTGCACTAGCAAATCTTTATACTTTGAACGATTTATAGGCAAAATAATATTGCCGGTTGTCATATGAAATTACAAATAGTGCACTGTGAACACTTTTCAGTGATTTCTGAAAACGTACGGCGAAATCAATCGGTTTTCGTCCACTCTGAACATAATATTAGCTGAGAACTCCGTAAAAATATAATATAAAATTCAATTCAAGGAGGAGGATTTTTTTCGAACAATTTGTTTTGAAGAATTTATTTTTGCCATCGAGCGGAATCAATCAATTAACGCTGAATCTTCGCAGGATTGTGAGGACAACCGTCTGGATTTCTCTTCTTTTCAGCAAGTTGTAGACTGCCTATCAGTCTGGAGTTTTTTCGCCCATACTCGAGGGCCGTCTCAAATAATCCTGTGAAAATTCAGAGACACATGTTGTATTTTTCTTCGACTGATAAAAATGTTGCAGATTGCACGGACCATCGAAACAGACTCATAATAGATCTATGATCCAGGCACAAGAATTTATTTATTTTATAAACTCTGCAATTCTTCAGATCTCATTTTGCAATTTTTCATTTTAAAATTCCTGGGTCTGGGAGGAGCTTTAGTCCCCTAATCTCCTCCGGGTGTTGTTCCACAGATCTGCACTACTCGTACATTTTTGTTACAATGTAGTTCTTCATAATTTTCAAATTTATTTTCCCGCCATCTACTCCGCTATATGGTTACTTCGTTGAGAAGCGTAGACATTTTTCGCTAAGTAGAGGACGTTGCGCTACTTATCACAAACACTGAATGGCTGTTCTCACCGCTAGAAGTGATAACATTTTTCTCAGCAAAATGTGACTACTTAGAGGAGTGGACGTGAATACACTCAATATCTCATCAGAATCACTCAATTGCATAGAATTTCTTGTTTTCCTTCAGTTCTAGTATAGTGTCACACGTTTTTAGCGTGCCGGTTAAATGACTTTCTTTGAAATTGTTCAAATTTTTGTATTGAAACTTGATTAACCGAACTTTCGGTAATCCGAACCATTCATGTGGACGTTTGATTATGGCGGAAAAAGTCCTGACCGATGGGGGGTTCTCAACATGGTAAAAGGGGGTAACGGGGGGATATTTTTTTTAGTTTTAGCGATTATTTCAGAAACGGCAAAAGAAACAAAAAATGGCCTGAGGATGAAAGAAACTAGATAAGATCCAACTCTTGAAAAAAAGCGTGTTCAGTCGTGAAATTTTGTATAAGTATTCATATTGGTTTGGAGATGATTTTTGCTGAAAATTGAGTCGCTCAGAACCAAGGACCCCTATTTGAATTTGGCAAAAAGGTATGTCCATAACTCCCCGAAAACTGGGGCAGAAAGCTAAATTGTGGTTTATCGCCATGGGGGCGCCATTATACTATACCCTCCAAAAATCCGCCTAATTTTCCAATATAGGTCTAATGTATTATGTGTATATGTTTTTTCGTCCTCAAACCATTTTTCTGTATCATTCGCCGTTTTTTAAATATCAAAAAATACCCCCCTTCCCCGTTTTTTTCCCATACTGCGGACACCAGTGGCGCAACCAGTATCTAGTCCTGGAGGGGGCTAAAGCCATCCATATTATTAGGCATTGAAGTTTGCTTCCGGAAGTTGGGAGATTTTGTTATTTTCCTATAATGCAGCTACGCTGATGTTTAAAGCCTCCATTGCAGCCTGGGTTTTTCGATTTAATTTTGTTTGTATAGCTTAGCGTTGCGTAGTGACAAAGCAAGTATAACGAAAACCCAATAGATCGTGAACCGAAACATATCGACAATAATATTTGATCAAATAGGACTTTCCTATAGACAATAATGTAATGTACCTGATACTTAACGGACTTTGAGGCCCTAGTAAATATTAACAAAATAAGGCGCGGATGGGGATAGGAAGTACGCCACTCGCTATGCGCTACAAGCGTTTCTATAACAGAAAGGGCAGAACCGCCCCATGGATTTATCATGTGGCTTTGTGGATTTTTGTCGTTATCACCCGTTCAGGGATCCAAATATAGAGGTAAGGACATCTCACGACATTTTACGAAGGTCGAGATGTGCCGCTTGGCAAAAAATTACCAACTGAAGTTCGAGCATAATTTGTTAAAGCCCGTGTGAAAAATAGGAATTTAGGCAAAAACATAATTCGGACTGAAGTTGGGCAGCTCCACAAACAGGACCCTCTCGCTAAGAACCGATAGAGTTTGGATGTGAATTAATACGATGGCCGCTCCTTATATTATGATATAACATCGAAGGATACAACGCTTGTATACAGTTTAATTTTTACTAGGATTTTGCGGATTTGTTATGCAAAGCATTTATTTTGAACAATATTTTTTTTTTGCAAAACTTTCCTAAGAACTTGGAATTTTTATTTTAATATTTTTGCATAAATATTTTTCTAAAAAAAATAAAAATCTGGTAAGGATGTTGCAGCTTGTTCAGACCATGGAGACTGCTGCATAAATTATGCTCCGATAACAAGAATTCACATTTTAGAAAATCTGCAACGAAGTGCATTGCTTCATATTTCATTTTGATTTTTTTTTATTTCCCGATTGTTTGGGTCTTGGAGGGGTTTTAGCCCCCTTAGCCCCTCCCGTGGTTGCGCCACTGGCGGACACCCTAACGGTCAGGATTTTTTCTTCCATAAACAGAGGGCCATCCCTAACAATCCTGCAAAAATCCAGAGATACATGATTTTTTTATGAAATGAAATGTTGCAAATCATAATTATTACCGTAAGGGGGAAGATAAAGGTTGAAAGGCTTCGGCTAATTCCTATATCTTCTTCAGTTGTGGCATAACTGCGGACCCTTAGCTATGCAGGAGGAGTTTCATAGGAAAAGGACTTCGGCCAATTCCTATGTCTCTCTACGGGGCGTTACTTTCCCGCATTATCCGAGTAACCGCTGCGCCTGAGTGCTGCATTAACATCTGCAGCGTCTCAGGTTACTTAACGTGATAGGTGACAGAAAACATTTAAGTCAACCACTAAAGCAGCATCTTCGAGGCATGCCCATGATGGCCTTTACTCAACGATTAAACCCTATCATGGTTTAGCGATGTGCCGACAACTCATCCTAAGAAAAACTTCAAGTCAAGAAACCTGAAACAAAAGCCTCGGATTGGACGGATACAAAACAACGACGACCCCGCAAACGAACAACTGATTACTCTTTCGGATCCTGGAATGTACGCTCCCTGAATAGACCGGGAGCCTTAAGGGCCCTTCTGGATCAGGTAGAACAATACAAGCTGAGCATAGTTGCAATCCAGGAAACTAAATGGCTCAAAAGCGAGATTAACGACCTCAATTCGCACACTATTTTTACGAGTGGTAAAGAGGAGGGCAACAAGGAGTTTGGAGTAGCTTTCATCGTGAATAAGCAGCTCAAGGACCACGTTATCGGCTTCAAACCCATCAACGAGCGGCTATGTGCGATCCGCATTAAGACCCGTTTCGCTAATCTCTGGCTCATTAATGCGCATGCCCCTACAGAAGTAAAAGAAGACGCGATTAAGGACGAGTTCTACAACGACCTAGAAACACTCTTCGATTCACTTCCATCAAACGACGTCAAGCTGCTGCTAGGAGACTTTAACGCCAAAGTCGGAAATGAAAGCTGGCATAGGGGAACTACTGGAGGCCATAGCCTCCACGACGAAAACAACAACAACGGTCAGCGACTTATCGACTTCGCGAGCGGCAGAAACCTGGTTATAAGCTCTACATGCTTCCCTCATCGACGAATCCACAAGCAGACCTGGAAGTCTCCAGATGAATACACCGTGAACCAGATCGACCACGTACTGATCAGCAAGAGATGGGCTTCTAATGTCCTAGATGTTCGATCCTATCGGGGAGCCAACTGCGACACCGATCACTATTTGGTGAAGACGACCTACAGGTGCAGAATCTCTTCGGTGCACCTAACGAGAATCAACCCTGCCAAGATCTTCGAGGTTGACAATTTGATTGACGATGCCACGGCGGCTGCGTATACAACAGCACTAGAGGAAAAACTGTCGCCCATGCTTGATGACATCAACAATTTAGGCATCCATGAGTTCTGGGAGGAGCTCAAAGACAGCATCAAGGGGGTCGCAGAAGAGGTCGTGGGCTATAAAGGCCGGCGCAGACGAGCAGACTGGTTCGACGACGAATGCAGGGCCTCGATTGAGGCGAAAAATGAAGCCTATCGCCAATACACACAACGCGCATCCCGAGCCAAGAAAGAAAGATATAACGAGCTTCGGCGAGTATCTAATAAGTTAATTAGACGTAAGAAACGCAAACATTTTGACGAGCAGATACAGCAAATAAACCAAAGATTAGCCAGTAAGAACATTAGACAGGCGTACAAACTTATAAATAATGTTAAGAACGGATATCAACCCAGGACAAGCCTATGTAAGGACAAGGATGGTAACATCATCAGCGACATCGAAAGCGTCAACAAACGATGGGCCTCGCATTTTGAAGAGCTCCTCAATGCACCATCAACATCCCCCGCGGAGCCAGCTCTTGAGCAGTTAGCCGAACCAGGCCCTCCCGTTCTACCCCCAACAGTAGAGGAGGTGAGTCTTGCCATACAGTCGCTTCAAAATAATAAAGCGCCCGGCGCTGACGAGATCCCAGCAGAACTGCTGAAGCATGGTGGAACGTGCCTGACCAACGATATACATGTGCTACTGCTGAAAATATGGAACGACGAGGAAATCCCCGAAGACTGGCGCAAAAGCATAATCTGCCCAATCCACAAAAAGGGTGACAAGCTGAAGTGTGAGAATTACAGGGGCATATCATTAGTTTGTACGGCCTATAAGATATTATCGAAAATTCTTCAAAAGAGAATTAATCCGTACGCAGAACGAATCATTGGCGAGTATCAAGGCGGCTTCAGACCTGGTCGATCAACGACCGATCAGCTTTTCACAGTGAAGCTACTACTCCAAAAGTGTTGGGAATATAACATCGACGTATACCAAATCTTTGTCGACTTCAAGCAGGCATACGACAGTATCGATCGAAGTGTACTGTACAACATTATGCTGAATTTTGGTATACCGGCAAAGTTAGTGCGACTCACAAGGATGACGATGACTAATACCGTCTCGCAGGTCAGAGTGCAGAATCGACTCACTGACCTATTTGAAAATCGTACTGGACTCAAGCAGGGCGACGGGCTGGCGCCGACGCTCTTCAACCTTGCTTTGGAGTATGTAATTCGAGCCATGAATATGGACAGCAGCGGAACGCTACTCATCAAGTCGACTCAATTAGTAGCGTACGCCGACGATATCAACATCATGTCTCGAAGGATGGGTGATGCAGAAAGCCTTCTGTATAACCTCAATAACGCCGCAGAGGAAGTTGGAGTACATATCAACGAAAGCAAAACAAATGCCATGATGCAATCGAAAACAAGGACGCCAGCAAATTCAAGCATCACAGTGGGGGACCTTAATATCGAGTATGTAGACAACTTCAACTATCTGGGTTGTAACTTATCAAAGGACGCCAACGAAACCGACGAAATTAAGCGACGGATACAACTAGCCAATAAGACATATTTCTCGGTCCTCCCTATAATTAATTCGAAACTTGCGCACAGGAACACGAAGCTCCGCGTGTACAAAACGATCATCCGACCCGTGCTATGTTATGGCTGCGAAACATGGACCCTCACCCAAGCCTCCGAAATTTTGCTAGACCGATTCGAACGAAAGGTCCTTCGGCGAATTTTCGGGGCCGTTCGCGAGCGAGACCAATGGCGTATCCGGTACAACCATGAGTTGTATCAATTGTACAATGAGCTGGAAGTATCGAAAATCGTGAAGCTTCAACGTTTGCAATGGGCGGGGCATGTACAACGGATGGACGATAATCGCATGCCAAAGAAAGTGATGAACGCACAACGAATTGACGGAGCAAGGTTGCGTGGACGACCGAGAGCTCGCTGGGAGAACTCCGTAGGTGAAGACGCCCACCAGCTGCTGGGCTTCCGAAACTGGAGGACGAGGTCGCGTAACCGCGACAATTGGAGGTCAACGATTCAGGCGGCCAAGGCCCGACGTCGGGCTATCGTGCCACATTGATGATGAAATCATAATTAACTGGGAAACAGGAAGAAGATAGTTTGTTCCACATTTTTGTTGAACGCGATAGAAATGAGTTGAATAATTTGACGGCACGATTTGAAAGTCGCGTGACACGCGAAGGAACAGCAAGACAGGAAGTAGGTCATTCATTGGACCAACGATAGTTATAATATCGGTACAATAACGTTAAGCAACTAAAATTACGCCTGTGCTCCAGAGATTCAATGCAAAATGTAATTGACTGATCACTACTGTTTCAAAAAGCCTTGTGTTGAACTTTATCAAGAATTTATTAAGATTTTAATCGTAAGGAAGCAGGTGGAGCATCTGATCTGATGCGTGTCACTATAGCATTAGATACTACTCGGTTGCCTTCAACCCAGGCAATTGTTTTTAAAATGTCCTGATTCAACGATGTGAACTTGATTGTCTTTCCCACAGGAAACGACTTTCGACAAAAACAATATCCAAAGTCCAGAGTGCCAGCATAACTATGAATAGGACTGGATGTTAAGGCTAAGAGGTTATTGTTGAAAATTAGAAAAAGAGTTGGAGACAGGACAGTGTCCTGCGTTACTCCAGTTCTAATTGCATGAACAGACAATTTTACGCCATCTAATACAACAGAGCAATTGACCGGTCAGCTAGGAAACTTCTAACTTAACTTACTAATAAGGAATGAACACCAAAAGGAAAAAGTTTTGATAGTAGAACTGAATGCCAAACACGGTCGAAAACCTTTCAAATACCAAAAGCAACGGTTTTCTTCGGCTACTAGTATGTATATCAAAGTTTTTGGTCCAGTGTCTATGGTCGCAACAAACATGCAGAAAATATATTTTTATAATAGTATGTATACACGCATATCTAACAATATTAAATCTTTGGCAATTTTGAACTAATTTTAACTTTATTCTTACTTGGTTATTTGTTTTCTCCAATATTTAGCTTCGAGTTGGTGCAACTTTTCCAGTGGCCTGTAGGTATTCATTTCAGATACACCCTAGATACACAAACCTTAATTAGTTTGACCTGTTTTGCAGCACATATAATTCTGCATACACTTCTAAATAATTTACTAAGGCTAGATAAATCAGACTGAGTAATACGACTAGCCTTTTGGGATTTAAAGATTTTATTGTGAAAATATTACAATGTAATTTTATTTATAACGTTTGCTAATTTGAATACAATTATAGATTAGTCCAACATTCAGCAATTGAACCAGAAACTATTCAAAGCAACAGAACCCAAAAACACTCAAGACATTATAATAAAATTCCCATTTCTTCCCAATTTATTAATATTTTCATATATTAACATTATTGATTTAACTTGGCCTTCACTACTTGAAAATAATTATCTTCTCCCCTTTCGAAACATCAAAAGTCAACTTTTGTGACACACTGTAAATGACACGCGTCATAGGCATCCTACACAGAATTCGTGTGACTGTATTCGTAAAAATCGGCGCTAAAGAGACGCATTACTCAGCAGAATACCCACACTCAAAATAGAATCTCTTCAACCACCGGCGAAACCATCAAAACAATAATGTCGATTTAATTCTATTTTATGAAATCCATACAAATACAATAATAATATTTCTCTTTTCACCAACACTTACACCAACACATTTGGATTTTGCGCCCAATGTGGGGCCATGCCATATAGAGCGCGCTCGCGAGTGTCATGCAACATACTATGAAAAAATCAGCTGGAGCAAATTCTCCCACCGACTGATATGGTTTCCAATCAAGTTTAGATACGCGATCAAGTCGCAGCAGCAAGATGTAGTCAGCCTATGATGTACGTACACTGTTCATTCGTTGTTATTGTTGTCGGCTTGGTAGGTCACCAATATATTCGTTATGGTTTTACTCGCTGGGCAAACCACACCACCGCAACCACTGCGTTGCGTGTAGAGGAAAACACGTGGCCTACAAACCCATAGAACCTATCGCTATTTGAATGTGTACGTGTGTGTGTTTTAACTATTATATTAAAGAGCTTTAAGCAACCTAGCCTAGTCGGAAAGTTGACAAAAGAAGAGTACAGCCATAGCTTTTTCGGTTAGTGTAAGCTACGACACTGCACTGTGCACGATACAGTGTAGTTGGTACTCACAGTCAGTGCCTCAAAATGCAGGGGGCGAGCGGACGAAGAAAATATCATTGCAGCAACGATTATGCGGGCCTCGGAATATGTGTGTCAACGATTTCGGGGGAAAGGCCGGGTAAAATTCGCCTGACAGCTACATATTCTTGTATGCATATATGTACGCTTCGGGTCTTCTCGCTTATTGATGTCGATACGTTTTTCATTGAAAATAAAATTGGAATTAGACATCAAGAATATTAGTGGTACAAACGCAATTGAACTCATTGAAATATACTTAATCTTTAAATGAGTATAGTAGCGTACAGTTATAATTACAAGTAGATAGTGTATTGCGCTCCATATGCGCATTGACATTGAGGGGATGTTGAGGAGGCTTTCGATGAAACTAATTAGGCAATCACTTGGATTCGATTCAAACAACGGCAGAGCCTTTTAGGGAAGTCAAGTGAGTGTCATCGATCGTTTAGGTGTTACTGCATCGACATATTGAGGACATTCGTGTCAGTGGTGGTAACACCCTTTTGTAATTTACAGATGGAATTGAAATTGCCTAATACTGTTTGCTTGTAAGATTTCATCATGCGTGAATTTTTAATTTTTAGTAGTGATTCAAAAAATAAATTGACTACGTTTAAAGGAAACAAAAAATATTAATGATTTATTAGCGTTCTTCTTTAGCCTATATAAATCGTTAGCATATTCCTATCAGAATTGCTTATTAATCAATCAAATATGTATTATTATAGAACGTCAAGCAATAGAATATGTAAAGTATGGAAAGACATTATGTACCAGTACGTTACTTTCTCTGCGTCATTATAACTAGCATGCGCATGATTATGGGGTCTTGACCTATACTTATCTCCACAGGCCATTACTTCTTCTCTGTCTATATGTTTGTAGAAGTACAAATCAACATCATTTACACTTTTTTCTATCATTCCTAGAAATTCCACCAGAAAATACATAAGCAAATTGCTTTCCTCTTTCTGTAGTATGTTGGAAAGAATATAAAATAGAATAACGAAATTTAATCATTCGAAAATCAAAAAACGATCTCCGTAGAAATAACCTAAAATTGGTAACTTCCTTGAAATTCAAAACAAGAAAAAAGGGGTCCACTAAACCGAATTCGAATTAAATATGTAGTTTGAATTATCGAGTACACAGTGTACCTACTACTAATGTATTTAAACTTATTAAATAAGGTAACGGTCAGATCAAACATGTTACGTGCCTTATGTGTCATTGGTGAACACGCGGAACCCGATTTCTTACTAAACAATATATCAACGGCGGGAGCGGTTAATTCCACACATTTATTCGTCACAGAGCATGCAAAACTGTTAAAGTTTTCGCTACATTTCCACAGAATTCTTGTAGTTGTACAGTTTTAAACTCCGATGGTACAGTTATATAACATCGAAGTTTTAAATCCACAAAAATCAGCGATAGCTCACAATTCCTTACCTTTTTCGGCTTCTGAATGTTTTGACAACGTTTTAGTGCCTAGGAAGGGGAAGGAAGCTTTTTATTTTTTCCTCCTCTGTGGTACATTGTTTCCCAACCGGTGGTCCGTGGGAGTCTCAAAGGTGGTCCGCGGAAGCAACTAAATTAATCTCTAGCCAAAGTTGAAAAATCAATTGCGAACCTAAAGATAGGTACGAACGAATTTGCAATTACTGAGCCTGGTCCCAATCCCAATTGCACCAACGACTTTTCACTTACATGTACCACAAAAACAATTGTTTGGTTCGTATAATGATTTTTCAATTCCCACATCCGAAAATTAGCAGTTGTTTCGTTTTCTTTACAGTGGCGTCCTGGTTTCTCCACAGCTATTTAGATTTTTTTTTAAATGCTAGCTGTCTCGTTATTTAGCAGAATATGGACTCAATGACACACAATATTTCGATAACAAAATTTCTAAATTACAACTGGTTTTGCTTTGAATTAGATTAGAGTTTTGCTGTTAGGAAGCCTTGGCTTTTCGTAAAAATTCGAATTTTTTTTAAAGATTTTTTATACCGAGCAAAGGGTTTATTTTCCAAAGAATTAAAAAAACCGAATTGACTAAGCCGTATCTGTGAAAGAAGTAAAGTTTGAAAAAAAAAAGATATACGTAGTGGGCGTCAAAGAACCATGACTGACAATATACTAAAGTGATTTATTGGGTAAATTCGGTACGCTTTAAAGTGATCCACGCTTACAGCGACAAGAAAGATCCCCTCAATACCGACGCTTCTGTCTATTCATTCCAAAGAACTACACTTGGTTAAATGGTATAGCAGATCGTCCTACTCTTCCAACCTCGTGCGACTGCTTTGTCCTCAACATCGTAAGCCTAAAAAAGCTAGAGTATCAATGGGAAAATTGCATAGACCCGAAAGGGCTGAAAAAGAGCAACAAAAATGTGGTCAGATTGATTGAATGAGTAAGAAAACCATTCTGGAAACTTTTCAATCCATCCTCGGGGCAGTGGTCCATTGCGATTTTCTTCGAGGCTACGTGGTCCGCAGACATCTGTGGGTTGGGAACCACTGCTGTAGTAGAAGATAGATTTTCGGTGTTTTTTGAATAGGTGGATTTTAAAACAAGGTAACAGATTTGTCATTTAGTTTTCTTTCCAATACATATATAGGTATCAATCAGTTAAAAGCTTTGACGTAAACACCATTGCAACTTGTATTGTTGAGCAAAGTATTACACAATTAAAAAAAGTGCTGCTTTTGAGTAAATTCCTAAGAAAAGCAATCAAATTTTGCGTTAGTTAACTTGATAATCAACAAAAAATATTAATAAAAAAGATGTTAACAACACTTTGCGAACTATAAAATAAATAACAGGCGCGACAGTCCGACATTGAACTAAGGCCGCAGAGGTGTAGTGTCACTCCCCAATTTCCAAAATCTTAATGCCTTTTTTGTTGAGGGGTTGAGATCAACAGCACGCTCAGCAGTGTTATTTATCTCCATAAATGAGCACTCGTTTAACATCTGAGTGAGATCAAAGTCCGTCACATGGGTCGTGAGTTCGAAGAACATCATAAACTAAATTCGTTCACGAAGAGACTCGAACCCACGACTCTGTATACCGAAGTTGTGTGCACTAATCACTATACCAACCAGACTAACGTGTTAAAAATGAAGCCATCGATCCGATAGAGTGTCCAGGGTTGACTATCAAGGACAATTCGTTACTCGAAATTATGAAAGCGTTTTATTTTTATATCTTTCGTTAACACATAATATTGAAATCGGACGACCGCTATATATGTACATTGTATGTATTTACTCATATGTACATATTTTCAAAGCAAAAGAAGAAGTACACCTATCCATAATCTTTCAAAAAGCAAACTAGATGCATGTGTACTCTTTCATATATGTACTCCATGCACCAAACCTAAAATCCAAATGCATTCTTGACTTGCACCCTCTTATATGTTTTTTTTTGTATTTTTCAACTTTTTATTTTGTAAGGCTACTTATTGTTGTATGGATGCAATCGATAAACCTTGGGGCTTACAACTAGGCATACATACAATTTTGATGGCGCCCAATGAAAACTTTTCTCAAACAATGGCCATTTGTTTTCTAGATTCTAGTATATACTGCCATTGAAAAAAAAAAACAAAAAAACAAAACGAAACTAGTTCAAATTTGCCGACTGGATTCGAGATTAATGTCAAGTGAATCGACTCATTAGAAAAAACTCATTCAATACCGACTCATTAGAAAAAAACTCATTCAATTGTGATTGAAAAAAATTATTAAATTAAATTTATTATTTATTAAATTATTTAAATCGCTTTTTCCGTTTTTTTTTCTTGTTAAATACTTAAAGGTCTGGATAGACCTCAGGCGGAATGAGAACGAAATTTTTGTCCGCTGCGATTTTTTCTCAATGAAAATGCATACTTACCGTCGTGAAACATGTCGCAAATGATCGAACATTTTTTCGGCTATTTTATGTATTATTTTTCGATTTCCCGGTCAGTAGATATTTTTCACGATGAAAAACTCGTTTTAGAAGCGCTTAAGGTACGTTGTCCTCGACGCGGCCGCACGACAGCGACTCGCTCATTCCATATAAAAACTCGTTTTCAAAATGAGAGAGAAACGAGTTTTTATATGGAATGAGCGAGTCGCTGTCGTGCAGTCGTGTCGAGGAAAATGTACCTTTAGCATTATTATTAAAACGAGTTTTTATATGGAATGAGCGCGTCGCTGTCGCTAGAGCCGCTGGGGTCGTCCCAGCTAGACAATTGTCTCCGATACCCAACGGAATCGATAAGTCCTCGATTATATAGCGATAGCTGCCATCGAAATGTCTCCAATAACCTAATGAATTGATAAGTCATCGATACGACAGCGATACAAGTCACTAGATTGTTTACTATACTAATGTTTTCGTCAAGCCTCGATCCAATTTCGAATATTTAAATCTAACTGTCTCCGATACACAACAGAATCGAAATGTCTTCGATCCCAAATCGAAGACCTACATTCAGTTGTCTACCATTGGCATCAAAAAGTAATACATCCGAAAACGATGACTTTTTATCCATTTGTCTCAGATACCATGTAATCTCGAAATGCCTTCGATCACATATCGATGACTTTCTTCTAAATGTCTCTGAATTGGATTGAAGTTGTCAAAAAATAAAACGACTAATTCATTCTCATAATTAGTAATCGTAGATAGCTCAGGTGTAGGACGTAGGACTACGAAACTATAGGTGCCCGGTTCGATTCCCAGTGGTAGCAAAGTGTAACATGGTAAAATTCAAATAATGTAATAAAAAGTAAAGTATAATAAAAAAAAATAGAAAAAAGGAAAAACTAAAAAATAATAATTTTTCACCACAGTCATAGTTTTTCATAAATTCTTCATAGTCCGCAGTGGTCGATTCTACATCAACGATAGTCTTCGGAATAATTATTATTATTATTTATTTTTCTCCAAAAATACATTCTATAATTATAAAAATTAGTTTCGAATGTCAAAATGATGAAAAAAAAAATTCCCAAACAAATAGTAATATTATAAATTGCCAGGCGAAGAACGGAATAAGTATTAATTATATATATATAAAAAAAAAATGTAAAAATAAATAGCAAAAATTAACAATTAAATAATAAGCAAACACAAAAGACAAATAAAATGAAACAGAATAACATAAGAAATAATAATTTAAATAAATATGTATAATTAAAAAAGAGATATAGAAGGGGGAAAGAAGAGAAGAAGCAAAGGAAAGATAAGCGTGCAGACGAGAATGAAACATAGATTAAAATAAATAAACAAGATTATTCTGCATAAATTAATCTTAAATAGAGCTAACACATATTACAAAACTCTAAACCATAATATTGTTTAAAATTGAATGAACTCCAGTATAGTCAAAGTTCATAAGCCAGACTTTTACCTCTTTGATAAACTTTGGAAGAACACGAATTTTTCTAATTGAGAGAGGTAGATTATTAAACAGCCTAGGAGCCGAACATAAGAAAAATTTTGAAAAACTAACTCTTGTACATCGGGGGATGTTTACTAAGAATGCATCATTCAGTCGTAGGTTATAGAGATACGAGTTTCGAGTATTAAGGTAGCCGCAACGAATGAAAAATAGCTTTAAAATTTTAAAGCAGTATAAATGGATTACTGGAAGAATATTTAGTTCCTTGAATAAGGGATAGCTACTATGCAGTCTATTTTTCTTGCAAATAATTCTTATAGCATGCTTTTGAGCTAACAACACAGGATTCAATCTAGTTTTATAAGTACCACCCCAACATGCTAAGCCATAATCAATCATAGAATGGAAAAGACTAAAATAAATCATTTTCAATACATGGAGTGATCAATAAGGGCGCAGTTGATACATTTGCCTGATCGCAAAGGACAGATAATCATTTACGTTCGAAATATGATTAGCCCAGTTCAGCTTATTGTCCAGAGTTACTCCCAGATATTTAAAACTAGGAACGACCTCAATTGAGAAGCATTTATCAGAACAAAAGCCATCGAAATAAAAAGTGGTAGAGTGGTTACGCAAGCTAGGAGAATGGTCATTATCATTAGGCAACAGAAAACGTTTGCAATTGAGATGATGATACTTAAAAGTGTGAGATTCATAGCTATGGTCCCTCATATTAAAAAACATTATTTTCGTTTTTACACTCATGGAGAGCTTGTGAGAAGAGAACCAAATCCTAAGTGTTTCCAAATCATGATTTATGTTGCAGGTAAAATTTAGCATTGATTTTTCACTGAAAGAGCAGGCTAAATCGTCAGCAAATGCAGTAAGCTTACTTTTGAAATTTTGAACAAACAGTGAGTTAATAAAGATTAGAAATAAAAGTGGCCCTAATACGGATCCCTGTGGAACTCCCAAATCGATCGCCCGAGTTTTACTAAAAGTGTTTCCAATTTTCACTCTTTGTTTCCTGTCAGATAGAAAAGAGGAGAACCACTTCCACATAAACCCTCTGAAACCAGCATTATACAGTTTTTTGAGCATCAACTGGTGGTCTACAGAGTCAAATGCTTTTTGAATATCGACAAACAAAGCCCCAGAAAGATTGCCTTCGTTAACATCATTAAAAATATGGGTACAAAAAGATAATAACGCATCTTCAGTTGATTTGCCTTTTCTAAATCCAAACTGACATTCGCTCAGGAAATTGGTTTTGTTTAGAAACGAAAGCATACGAGTTTTAATTGCTCTTTCAAAAACTTTAGTGAAGGGAGACAAAACTGAGATCGGGCGATAATAATTATTAGGGTCCGAAGTATCACCTTTTTTGAACAAAGGCACAACCTCTGCTATTTTCAAAATATCAGGAAAGACCCCCCAAAGTACACTTTTATTGAAAATATCTGCTAAGACATCAACAATATTTAATGCTATATTTTTAAGGACCCAATTTGAGAGGCAATTCTCAACATTAGAATGAGTATTTTTTAAGGACATGATTAAGCGATATAGTTCGAAAGATGTAATACGTTCGAAGACGAAGCTATGTGTTTGAAAAATATCTTCTTTCAGTTGCTTAGAACAGAAGTTATTACATGAACTACCGGATATATCGTGGGAAAGATTACAGAAAAAGTCTATGAAAATATCAGCAAGTTGTGTCGGCTCTGAAATAATTGAATCGTTAATTTTGAGATTTTTTACAATGCCTTTATTGGATTTTTTATTCAGTATTTTATTTATTGTGGCCCACTCACCCTTTGGACTACCCTTATATTTATTAAATTCATTTAAGAAATACATTTCTTTACACTTAGGGATTTCTGTCTTGATTTCAAGACACAACGTCGCAAACTGTTCCTGGTAGCTCATATTAGATGGATGCTTAGAACATTTTAACCTCAATTTATTTCTTTTATTTATTTTTAAAGCTAATGAATTAGTAATCCACGGCTTCAGCATTTTGATAGGTTTCCTACGAGGACTAGAAAGTACACAATTATTAGCATGGTTAAGTAAAGTTCGTAAGAAATTATCAAATGCTACAGAGGGGTTATTACTATTATATGTATCGTTCCAGCATTCCATTCTTAGTAAACTATTAAATTTGTGCAAATCATATTTCCTTAAGGGAATGGTTTCATCAACTGTACTCTCATTACTCACAACTGTATTATTCAAAAAAAGACTGGTCATATAGTGATCGATTCCAGTTCTCACTTTCGGTATCGAAAAAACGGCCAAGCCCATACAAATGTCTCCATAGTTTGATCGATAATGTCATCGATTCCTTAGTAGACGGTCTTCGATTCTTTATCGATGAATTGTCGATTCTGTTCTAGCTGGGGTGTCGAGGAAAATGTACCTTTAGGATCTAGGATGGTGGTTGAGAGAACCTATTATTATTTCCCACTAGGAAAAATAGTGTGAAGTAAGCCCTTCCAAAGGTCTTCTTGGAATGAAACAATTCATTCTTTTTACCTACCTTTATATCTACCATTTTCCATAGCCATGTCCGCGGAAAGAAGTAATTCCAAGAAGGAATCTTTTGGAAGTATGTACTATGTAATGGTTCCATAATGACTTCTAGGAAGGTTTTATTCCTAGTACTTCGGAATGAAATAAAAAGGACTTCATGGAAGGCTTTTTTTTGCTGTATTTTAGAATGAATCAATAAGGTCTTCTAGGAACGTTTCTTTTGCAGTACTTCAGAATGAATCAGTAAGAACTTCTAAGAAAGATTCTTTTTCAGTACTTCGGAAGGAAATAGTAAGGATTTCTTGAAAGGCCTTATGGGTAGTACTTTAGAATGAAAATGGGAAGGACTTTTAGAAAGATGTTTTCACTAAAAATAAGCGCGTTTTTGTGCATTCGGTGTGGATTATTTTCGGGTAACAACATAGTGTACATTTAAGATCTATTTTATATTTATTTTTATTTATTTTTTATTTTCTTACCTACCTTATTTATTTATTTACCTACCCGCACTCAATGTCCAAAAATGTATTAAAATGATGCAAATTCAGTTGATACTAAAGTCTTTACTTTTCAATTGAGATCGCCGTTCAGAAAGGAACAAATTTCATTTATTGATAATAACAATCTTATCGCATTGGTCTCGGCGATGAAACGATCTAAAAGAGTAAGTTACCTGTAAAAATAGGCTGAGACATTACCGCGAGAACGGGCGACGCGACGTACCTACACCGCAGGTCGAGCTACGCGATGCAGTGGTATAGAGGGCAAGGAGGAAGAAGAGCAAACATTGCTTATGAGAGATAGAGAGATAGATCATCATCTCACGAGTTCTAAGAACTCTCCAATCTCTTGATGATGATGAAAAAAAACTTAGTAATTTATGTAGAATTTTTTATATTAAATTCATTATATCACACTCTTAACATTTTTAAAATAAAAAAGAAAAAAAAACAATTTCGTTATTTTTAAGTAAATAAACTAGTATGTATATGAGTTTCTCAGCTGTTTTTAGTATAGACAAAAAAATGAAATTTAGAATTTTTTCGGTAAAAAAAAGAAATAGTTTCATATTTTTTCGGTAAATTCAGATTTTTAACAAGACTTATTGACAATATTAATCGTATTTTTGTAAAATTTTTGTTTTGCAGCTTCAAATCCCTCCTTCATCTCTTCCACGTAATTTAATTATCCAAATTTTTCAGTTTTCACAGCATCTTAGGATGAAATTCTTATTAGATATATAGTTATACAGTCGAGAAATAAAAGTAATGCAAACCTACCAAATATATATGTATTGGTTAAAAATGCACTTTATAAACTTCAAACTACGTACGTATATAATCGAAATTTTCTGCTACGAACTGAATCAATCCACCACTGACAACAAAAATTATGCACAAACTGCGCAGGAAAATGATTTCCAGCAATTTACGAAATTGTACGTCGCAAAGTTAGCGGTAAAACAAACGGCATATTCCTTCGAATTCGCTCCCAAACAGCTACCCGGAAATGATTTTATATTAGGAACGTTTAATTGTGTTTATCCCGTGCAGGTTTGGGTAGAACTTCATATAAAAAAAATGACACTTACCCAGGTAAAGTTAACCCGTGCAACTACCCTACACGGGATAGAGCTCAAATGTAGATGGCGGACGCATAGGGGAAATATGAGGGAATTTTGTTTTTTCAAAGCAAATGTGAGAGTTTTTCTAATCACGAGAAAAGATTTTGCAAAGAAATAATCATCTTTTGTGATAATATCCACCACATCTAAAAAATAAGCCGACGAATGCGAGTCAAAGATGCACAAAAACTGTCAAATGTCAGCTGTTTGGTCTTAACCGGGATGTTACCCGCGATCGTTTTTTTCGAGTCAGACTTACACGCGATACGAAAAAAACGTCGCTATTGTCTTCTGAACTCATTCTAAATGCCTCCATATTTACTTCCCTGGAATGACTATTACCTTCTACACACCTTCTAAATACCTTCCCGAGAAGGATTTAATTTCATTTTTAAAGTCATTCTAAATACCTCCATATTTGCTCCCTTGGAATGAAAAAGACCTTCAAAACATCTTCTCCGAGAAGGACTTCTAATTTTTCCTAGTGGGTTGTGAAACAACATACTTTCAGTAGTTGTATACTAAGACCTAATCTATCTACCCTTTATTACCTCCACTAATCAATCATTTTCATCTGTTCGGTTTCAAATTGATCGTGGGAAGCTAAATATTATTTTAGTTTCAGTTCACGGAATATTTTTTTTTCAAATCTAATAATCGTGTCTAGACTAGACACACCAAAATCATATGTCAATTGAACAAAAATTAATATCACGATTTAAAATACTTGAGTCGAAACAACCATTGGAAAATTTTTCCATTTACATATACACACTTTCCATTTTCATCATGGACTTTTTCGTACGATGTATACAATTAGCAAGCACTTGCCAAAATTTTACTTTCATTTTATACATGTTCGCTCCCGCAACGCCATTAATGCTCATGAATATGTGTAGAAAATACATACATAATTTTCGAGATGTTAATTTCGAAGTTTGACCACAAGAAAAAAATTTTTTTTTTAATATTGATGTTATATTGTTTTTTGCTTTTGCATTTTGCTCATCTTCACTGTTTCACGACACGAGCAAATACATATCTGATTTGACCTGAATTTTTCCAATAATGCTTGCGTATAATATTGGAATATCATTTTTATGGATACACATAAGTATTTAGATGCATATTGCATATAGTTTAAGTTATATACATAAATGCATTCGTAATTCAATCCAAAGTTGATGTTAATAATATGCATCTGTAATTATTACGACGACCAGTTTTGCGTCTAGCGCAAGTTTAGCCAATGTGCATTCAATTTATCAGAGATCCAGGGTTTTGTTTATTTGATCATATGATCCGACTATATGTGTATATGCACTCCTGCAGATATTCATTTCAGATGTTACCGTAAATCGATCGATAGATCGACATAGGATTTGGTCGAATGAAACATATTTATAGCCGAACCCATCAACACGTAACTCAGTGTATTGGGGCGTATTTGAAAATACACTTGTTTAGATTTAACTGCTGGAAATAGATGCACAATCACGTTTTGCATAATAAACTCGTTGCAGTTGATGCTTCGTTGCTATTTTTCGCAAGATGAATTGCCTTGAAGTTAATAGGTACAGTATGTATGTGCATACATTTGAATATAAGTATGTATGTACTTACATACAAAATATCAGTTTTTTTTTTCATGCAATACTGTAGACATAATAGACAGATGAGTTTGAGATATTTTAGCGATATGTAAGCATGTATCCAAAATAGAGCTGCCTGAATAAATAGACCGAGCTGCAACATTTCCGCCAGAACGGGTGATCTGCCTGCACCAGAGGCCGAGCGACGCGGCGCCATGCCATGGAGCGGTGTAAGGAGGTAAGGAAAAAGAAGACTTAACTCATTGACGGAAAGGGCTGCATATGCGATATACCTACTGCGCCTTCACAGTATTACATGCAGGTTGTCCCGTAATTCAACGTCAAACCGAAAATCGATGATAGAGCAATTGCTGCGCCACTCGCATTTTCAAAAAAAGCCCGGACCGTTCTTTTCAGGTTTTTTCATTAGTTAAGCCATCTTTTTGAAAATTCCATTCATTCAGAAACGTTCCCCGATTTTCTTGTGCAACGGATGCGCTAGTAACCAAATAAAAAAGTTTGTGTTAATTTTGATCCCGAACCTCACAAAAATTACTCTTTTTCTTCTAATACTACAAATCACGCTTATTCGAAAACTGATTTACTTGGTACCATGCATGCCAACAAATCTCACAGACCTATAGTTTATTTTTGCAAAATTTGAAATCATATTTTGATAAGCAAAAATGTTTATGCTAAGTTCAAATAGTTATGTTATAATATGTACTTCTGTGACTTTGCTAAACATTTGCTGGTATGTAATTTTAATTTTGTTCAATTTTGAAATTTACACGTCTTATTGTCGTGCAGTTTCCACACGATACGATTGCCGATAACCAGAATTTTTTTGTACCGATATTCAGGGTGCCAACATTCGCGATTCATATTTTTCGACACTTCTTCAAAATTTGCGATGCTTATTTACGATTTCGTTCCACTTCGAAAGTAAAAATTAAAAAAAAAAAAATTAGAACTATATTTTCGTGTTCGTTTTAACCATTGCAATTCATTTGAATGTAATAAAATTTACCGCTGCTGCACGCATGCTTTTTCTATCTTAATTAACCCTTCACCGAGCACGTGGGGTCTTTTGGGACCCCAGAGGGTATTTTTTCAATATTACTTTTTAACGGTTTAGCCCATCCAGGTGAACTTGTAGGACATCTAATCCAACAAAATTCTGCTCAGAAATATGATTGAAAAACATCCCAATTCTTTTCAGAAAAAAAGTTTTGATAGGCAAAAGTACAAATTTGCAGGAACGGGCACGTGGGGTCTTTAAAGACCCCATGAGTACCAAGGCCTCAATTGTCCTGAATATCCCGGAAAGGAAACTCGGAACCATACCCTATGTTGAGACCTTTTTATCTCCACTGTCTCGATATCTTTACTATTCTTCCCCGGTCGTTTTATTGCGTCTTTTCACACTGAGCTGTAGGCAGAGGTAAGCCTCATATAATTCTTAGCTGCAATGAAAGTAAAGGAAGAGATTATACCATCGATCAACTGGTCAGAAATTATCCTGGCTTAAGAAATTCACGAAAACAGATACTAGTTTTGTTCTTCAATTGCTGCGATAGCTTCTTCTTCTGATATAGGACGGAAAACACTCCTTGACTGTAGCAAATCTGAAAAAATGGTATCATAATTTCGCCTCCCCTAATTCTTACCACAGCTTATTCTATGTCAAATGAAGTCGCAGGGGCATCTAGAAAAAGTTGAAAACAAGTTTACAGGCATTGGCTTTCATATTTTTGAAATTTGTTCTAAAAGTTAGCCTCACTACTCTAGAAACAAAGTAGTTTTCCTTGAGTCCAAGGCAGAGGGACAAAACAGTAAAAATATTGATCGCCATAGGCGCTTCAAATGTGTACAGCTTACGATATGTACAGCACATTTTGTAAATAATTGTCTCAAACATGTTCAAAACATAACACAGTACTTATAAATTAGTTTTTTTTTTACAATTTGATACATGTTCAAGGATAAGTTCATTAAACTTTGGGGTCCGAAAAGACCCCACGTGCCTGTTCGCGTTGATCGCGGGATGTGCCTGGCGAAGGGTTAATTTAGATTAGAGTAACGCTAAAAACCTTTATAATATTTTAATTTTGCGCGGAGCAGCAGGCGTAAATTTTTCATAAATATTCCATGAAATAATTAAAATGGTTTCATCCCGGAGAAAAAAACCTTCACCGGGTCTCAAAACCACAAAAGATCAATCGACCGTTGAAACTATTGCTTCGCGCGAATGCACAGAAGAAGAAGAAAGACTGAATAATATTTTCTCGTTTATTAATAATCCGTCTGCTTAACAAGGATCGTCCGAAAAGTCACCGCTCGGACAATTCGGCCCATTTCAAAATAGTTTTGATGGTTTGATGGTTTGACTCATGTCTGTATAAATGAGCCGAGGCGTTGTCGGAATGAGAGAGCACTTTTTCCGCTCTAAACGAGACATGTCTCCTTAAATTCGTCATCGAATTAAGCGAAAAAAATACTGTAACTGTACCTACTGTACAGTACCGTAACCGTTCTTCTATTCAAGATAAAAATCTTTGTGAGTCACCCGAAAATGGAACAAAAGCGTTTCGGAGGAGATTTACCACATTTATCTAGAAACACCACTGTTTCACCTGCTGTTTGGTGTCTTTCGCGAAGCGCTGGATCCAGGCTTTATTTACGGTAACCAATCGGAAGAAAAAAATTACTTTTCATGGCCTCATGCTCGAAGTGGTCACACGATTTCATTTCAAGCTTCGTCTTGTTCTATTGTCGTGGTCGATGTTTCGCACAAGTTTTGTATGATATGCCCTTTGCCTCGAGTTCATTCATTGATCGGATACCACAAGGTCATGGAGTGTGACGATCATTTCCGCATTTGGAGCCGTTCTGGGAACTTGCTCATCCAGAAACTCATAATGGAAAACGAGTGGTTGAGTGTCCTAAAACTTACATAGATTTGTTGGTGAAACTTGGAAGGAGCGTTGGCGGCAAAAGCTTCGAAGGAATCCATCCGTGAAGAAAGCGATTTGAGGTGGAACTGCAGTGAAGTCGAAAACGACTTCAAAGTGATAAAAACGAGCCACTCTTGCCGTTTTTTACAAAGGAGATATTGCATAGAGTGCCTTAGTATCCTTAGTATATGTCGTGCTCTGTGGCCGTGATCGTTCGGTCGCCACTCTGTGAAATAGACACTCATAGAGAATCGAGTTTCCAAACTCGGCACGACTCGTCGCAAGTTTATTATTCAAAAGAAGATGATAAGAAATATTCTTATCGTAGAATAATAAACTAACAATGCGACTAGAATAAGTACTACATATATTGCACTATATTAAAAATGAAGAATAATTTATTTTATATTTTTATACATATACAATGTAATGTACATATTCAATTTATTATTCTAGTAGTGGATATTTTTTTTCATGATGGAATATCTGGTTCGCAGAAAGTTGCATACGTGCATCTAGTGCATGTATACTACGAGTATGTACATGATCATTCAATTTTCATTTCTTCTTCGTTAACAAGAGTACCCCGAATTAACGACAAGGCCAACCGTAGCGAAACTATTGACCGTTGATCAACGAAAACGAGGAAGTTTTTCATTCTCCTTGTCAGAAAACCGTGCCCATGGTAGAGAATCTCACAGTAAGATTGGGCTGCTATGCTCGATTTCGATATTGTTGATCTTCGCTCACAGTTTAACTCTTTTGAAGAGTATGCCGGGAGCTTCGCTTCACCTACATAATATGTTGCGCCGAAATTGCTGATCACTTTCGAAGTATATCGAGCACAGCAAGTTAGTATGGCTAGTAACATTACTTCTGAGCATCAGCGGCATCATCAGAAGAGTCGTTCAGTGATTTACGACGTCTTCAACATGGCTACATTCAACAATGACACAAAAACGTCTGACACATCTAATCCTTCTCTATGTTCACAGGGATCGAACAGGGAACTTAGATTCCTCAAAAATCATGAAAGAATTCGTTTCCCGAGGAAACCGGAAAACAACCTTTGGGAAAATCGTTTGACCTTTAATTTTATAAAGCTATATAAAATAAAGAATATGTTTATAATCTATACAACACAACAACGGAATTACAATGGGATCAAAATGGGTAACAAAAAGACACTTAAAGGCTAGTCTCATATTGAAGACTATTCTATACGCTCCAATATTTCAGTTGTAACTTCTAGGATTTTGGGACGAATTACTGAACTATTAGGAATTATTTGAAGGACAACTTTGATGTTTACTTGCATTTAAAATGTATAAAATTACGCTTAGGCTTATTCCACAGCTCAACATTGCCCTCTGAACATTGAATGTACATAATTCAATTTTTTTACATCAAGTTCTGCTTTACGAAACTTTGGTATGCAATTTTTAATGCATCTACGCTTTCCCTAGTTTAAATTTTATCATAATTATCAAAAATAATTTGGTAAAGCATTATAAGATTTAGTAACAGCAAATAGGCGAAGTACTACAAGTACGAAAAAAACTGTGCCCCAAGACTTATTCAGAAAAAAATTTATTTAAGGAACTGCACTTCATAACGCAATATTCACCAGATTGATGGTACTTATTTACATGCTACACTGAGGAAACCTGGAAGTGGAAAGTGAAAACTTTTTGATTCAACCCCTATTTCTAACCATAACATACATACATTTAATCGTTTCGCCTTTACTAAAGTAAACGAGAGTCACAAAACTTTTAAGGTACGTGTTCGTAGAGACGACTAACGTGAGGATCGCTCAGCGATCGTAGTTTTGCATCCAATTCCGAGCCATATTCGAATATTTTTTTAATGGTGGTACTTTCCTTGTGTCGACTATGACCCAAAGGAACATGTCTGTATAGAAAATATCCGCATATAGTGCTCAGAACCGGTGGTTTAACAGCGATCGCTGAGCGATCATCACATGAGTCGTCTCTACGAACACAAACCTTTAGAGTGCCTATATACGGCAATAAGTGTGTGGAAATATTTCACAATTAGTGCATCCAATGAAGAAAATTCACTGAAAAAACATTGCATTTGTTATACCTAACGCTATTTGTGCTGTTTTTATTAGGAAAATGCTCGTACAGTAGCCTGCTCTCCAAACTAAATCACCCTGAAGCTACCCTTTTTTTCAACGACATCACCTGCCTAAATTCCCTTCGATTCAAAAGAAAAAAAAAAATTCGTGAAGATCCAATTGATGAATTTCCAAATCGAGTTGACGAATTTCCAAGTATAATAAACGAATTTTCAAAAAATTTTGATAAATTTCCATGTCAAATTTCCATTTTAAATGGATGAACTTCCAAACCATGTTGACGAATGTCCATTTTAAATTGACGAATTTTCAGATAAAATTGACGAATTTCCATTTCAAATTGTTCAAGTTCCAATTCATGTTGACGAATTTCTGTTACAAATCGGTGATTTTTAATTCACGGTTTACGAATTTCAATAATACGTTGTCAAATTCCTATTCATTTAAAATTGACGGATATAATTGCCCTATTTTCAAATCATGTTGACGAGTTTCCATTACAAATTGACGATTCGTCAACAGGATTATAAAAATCCGTCACTTTGATATGGGAGTTCGTCAGTAGTCAATTTGTAAAGGAAATTCTTGAATTCGTAAGGGAAATTTGTCAATTTATAATAAAAATACGTCAAGTTGTAATGGAAATTCGCCGACATGATTTTGAAAATCGTCAATTTAATCTGGAAATCCCCCATCTCTTCATAGAAACTAGCCAAGTTTTAACTATTACTTAAGGTATCAATCAGCGGTATTAGTTGGGTACTTCTGACCCCGCTCGAATTTTTTTTTCTCTTTCTCTTATTTGAAACAAATATGACTCTTAATCTTTTGGTTTGGGGTTCGGTGTTCCAATGAACACATGGAACACCTTAAGTTATGCCACCGCCAATATTCAGCGGAGGGATTCGGTGGCAAGGGTTTTTTTTATAAAAATTCCAAATTTCCCAGAATTTCGAGTGGTTGTAATTTTGTAATTTCTTCCGGCTAATTTAGCCGTAAAAGGGCTAAATTGGCAACACTGTTCAAACGAAACCGTGACAATTTATTTAACACTAAAGGGAAAGACGATATCGTCTTACTATGCCAAAGTCATGATTATATGTAGTCAGTAGAACAGACTGAAAATTTGGAAATAAAAAGGTTCAATTACAGTGACAATAAGGTGTGCCCTTTTTCGTCCTTTTTATCTGTAAAATTGCCTGTTCTGGTATTGACGTCGAGGGCCGATGATATAATCCCGAAATTCGAGATAAATGTAGAGAAAACAAAAGACATGTTTGATTGTATACAACACGAAAGAGCGAAGTGAAAGTGCTTGATGAATATAGAGGACCCTATAATGATTTAGCGAAAACATTGATATTCAGGCAATTGATTAATTTATACAGTGATTGAAAGCGAATAATTGTTGGATTGGCGATTTGTCTTTTTTTCGTTTGATAAATCAAATAAAACAATAAAAGATTTATTATGATTGAATTATATGATTGGCTATGAATAAACTTAAATATACATCATATGAGAAAAATAAATAAATTCATAATAAGGTATGAAATTGAATTTTTGTTTTTATAAACTTACCCGGACTAACATGTGATCGTTTTGTCGATTCATTTTCCGTATCCGTATCTAAGGGTCTTTTGCGAGAATCACCAATTTCCGGACTCGGGCAAGTCTCCATACCGGTATCAGCAGCCATTATTTTCTGTCTTATGTAGGTATCAATTTTGAACGGATATATTTTTAAGTTTTATTAAAATATTTTTTTTTTAGTTTTTGGTTATTTTTATAGATAGTTTTATTTTGTTGTTGAACAATTTATTATTATCAATTTACGGTTATCACGTGAATATATTTTTTTAAATACGATCAATTGAGTTTAATAGTTTTTATTTGGTTGTTTTGGTAACGCAGCAGTTTCGATATATATATATATATAGAATGAGCAGAATATATATAACAATAATAAGTATGCGTCAAAAAAGAAGGTGTTAATTCAATGTATATTTGTAAAATAAATATGATTTAATATAATGAATATATAAGAGCAAACTTTTTGTTTAAGATGATGTTTTTTTTATATAATTATACGGTAACAAACACTTTGTATTCGTTTCTTTTTTATATTTAATTATTTCTAGATATATATGTATTTTTTTTAAACATTAACTTTATTTATAATTATATACGTTTTATTAAAACCAACAAAAAGAAAAACTTAACACACTTTTCTGTTTGCTTGTTGCCAGAAAATTATATATAAATTTTAACGTATATTATATTTTGGTGGATGTACAGAAATGTTTATATTGCAGCGAAAAGTTATTTATTTTATATATATATATTTTGTTTGGATGGTGATTATGATGGTGGTTGTGATGTTGATGATGCTGTTGAATCTGTCGATGAATGGATTGAAATTAGAGAAAAAAGAAAAAACAAAGTCAAATAGATGAAAATTGTGATATGAAGGGTTTTTTTTTAATTATACATAGATATGTATATAGATTTTATATAAATATAGAGTGAAATAAAATAATGTTATATTAAATGAATTAAATAAAATATAACAATGAGATTGGCACAACGTCTATATAAGGAACACCACACACACAGATTACACTGTAATATTAAATGATTGGTTTTTTTGGTTGTGGAAGTTGCTGCCGTTGTTGTTGTTGTTGATGATGGTGTATTATTGGCGATCATATATAGTTTTTGTATTGTTTAAGATCTAAAATGTTTTTATTTTGCAATTATGATATATTTTCGAAAAAAGCGAGCGTATTTAACACAACGGTTAAGGCGTAGAAGAAATGTGTGATTTGACGAATATGAGTATATTTAACAAAAAAAAAAATCGTTTCGAGTTTGATTAGTAGAGCTCGACATAAAATTTATGCAACATTGTTTAAATGACATCTGGTTTGAAAGATGTTAATATTATACACTGAATATAGGAGGAATGGTGTTTGTATGTAATATTGAATGCAAAAATATCCATATCGAAATAAGTTTTGCCTATTTATGTACATACATAAAAATGCTAATGCTATAATAAAATATAAATGAATTCCAAAAATATATTCTCTATAACATCTGAGTGCTTTATATGAATTTCACCAGCCTATCTATACAAGCATTTTGAAATTTTGTCAGACAATATAGGCGAATAGACCTTCACCTTGTGTGCTTCGCACGCAATTTCTATGGTTAGTATAGAAAAGATCATTATGAAATTACAACGAAAGAATTTAACTTAAAAATAGAAAACACAAATACAAAATTATTTTGTGTGTTTTCACATTCATAGAGCCTATAATACGCACGCATAGAACACTGAAAGGCATTTGATGAAAGATAACGATTCCTTTAATTATGCAATGTTGATCGCGAATACATATTTCGATGAGGGTGTGTAAACGTGACTTTATATTGTAAAAACAATATTCAGAAATTATATTATTATTATGCTGATGTTTACATAGACACTACTGATGAAAAGTTTGGTGATTTCGTTTGAAAGTTAAGCATTTTTTTATTTTATTTGTTGATACGATATAAGTATACATATTTAGATATTAAACAAACAAAATTGCAAAAACAATATATGTATGTATATGTGTGTGTGTGAATAAATTTTATTTTAAAAATGCAATACACAATTTTTCAAAACGATTGTAACGACCCTCATATGAATACACTTTTTCTGCATGTTGATTAATTTAGTAATGCATTATGGGCATTGAGCAGAGGCAGACAGATGTGAAGAACGCATTGATTTTTTTTTTATTGACCGATAAGCTTGACAAAACACTGAAATGTTTGCTGCCTGCTATATTAAATGGGAGGGTGGTTTAAATGGCAGAGTGGTTGTGGTAAGTCGTCGTGATCATATAGAAATAGAGAGAGAGAGAGAGGCGAAGTAGTTTTATATTTATTATTAAATGTCAAATGGTCAAATGGTAAGTGGCTCGACAGATTAAGAGTTGTGTTTGGTAAAATAATGGATACGACGTAGAAAAACTAGATTACTACTTACACCTATCGGTCATCTCTGTATGAACTTTATCTTTGGACATCTTTGCGTCGCATTCATAGGATTGAAGTTGCATTGATTACACCTAAAACCACAAATAGGTTGTTAAGGTTAATGAATAAGGGTGGTTCATCATTTTGGTGTTGAATAAGCAATTGAAATAATGAAAATTTTTCGAAGGTGTATATGTATGATCATTCTGCGAATAGTTAAAATTAGAATGATTTTTGATGTGTTTAATATGTTTGTAGATAGATATAGGCTCCCATCAAGGTAATTAAGATAAGGTGACCGGACGTACAGCATTTTACTCTACAGTACAGCATTTAGACTTGCCCTACAGAGTCCAGAAGCGTACAGCAGCGTGTACAGCGTTCTCGTTTTCACGCAATGAAACCTAATGACCACTACAACGAGCTCCAACTTCGAATTGTTTGCCACCACACGAAATCAGAGTCAACATTCTGTAACATGATAAGCAACAGACGACACTTATTTTCCAAGATTCAACAGAGAGCCTCCACCATCATTTCTACGGACTTATAGGGCAAATTCCAATGTCGATTGCGTCAAATTTATAAATTGGCATTTAATAGATGCCATAAAAATTCAACGAAAATTGTTTCTTTAAAATTTTGCAAAAAAATCAAAATGCTTTATTGTACAAAAATGTCCTCAGAGATGCGAAATTTTGGCCGTGTGTGTTTTTTTTTTTCAACAGCTAATCTACGCTATAAGGGGTAGTTTTCATATAAATTATAACCCGAGACCACATTCAGGTTAGCAATTGAAACCCGAATAGCCATTAACCCTTTGAGCCCTGAATTTCAACGTTGCACATTTTTTTCAATTTTTTATATAAATATGAACAAAAATGTAATTCAAAAAACATTTCTTGTAATTTGATTAAAAAAATTTCAGTCCAAAGTGGTGTTTTGAGGTGGTTCCATGGTGAAACCACCAGGGCTTAAGTGTGAAATTGTGCAAACCAATTTTTTCTGTGGTGAAACACAATCCAACGTTGCATGTGTTACAAGCCCACCTCTTTCGAAGGGGATGCGTTTTTATCCTACAATGAGCGCATCTGCGCGATGGCATACGTCTGGGCATGTGCGCTGTAGAGTCAAGCCTCTTTTTCTGAGCCACATTTCCTCGAAAATTGAACATTTTTCTGACACTCTTACGCCTAGCTCGGGTGCCAGACTCTGCGCCCACCAATCCGGATACCACGGCTAGCCTAAAAGATTTCATACCATTCAATTTCTTGAATTTGGGGCTCCAGAACGTTTTCATCCAAATTGGGCGCTAAAGGATTCTCGTCGTTATCTTCCTCATAATTCATGCCATTTGAGACAGCAGAGGTGAATGATTCGTTGTCGGAAGGTATGTCCTCAAAGAATTGTTGAAACTCTCCCAAAGACATAATTTCTATTGTGGAAAATTTCCCCGACATACGCGCGCCTAGAACAAAAAAAGGGCTCTGTAGTCCGAGTGGTTACACAGTGAAACCACCAACTTCCGGCGTTTAATAAAAAACAATAAAAATCAATTTCAGTGGCTGACATTTAGCCTAAATTCTAGCCCCGATAACTTTTTTGGAGACACTGGGTCGATAAACCTGCACCCTTAGTCAGGGGCGTACACAGAATAATATTTTGGGAGGGGTTTTCGTAAAAAGTTTGACGTTGGTCGGAGAGTCAATCACGGATTGATATCCTAAATTTACTTATAGCCGATACAGACTACGAACAAAACCCTGGATACTAGAAGGAATCATTGTCACTAAATTTAAATTGCAGTGCAATATGGTACAATTGTTAATCAAATCGAGGATTTCATAAATCCTGTCAGAAGTGCCCGATAAGGACACTACGAATATTTTTTATACCCTTCGCTCATACAGTGAAAGGGTATATTAACTTTGTCAAGAAGTTTGTAAAGCATTGAAGGAAGCATCTCCGGCCATATAAAAAGTATATACGAAATTTTAGAAACAAATACTGCTCACAAAGTTTGATACCCTTCACATTTTCAATTTTTTAAGAATATTCCGCTTTCAACTGCTTCAATATTTAAAAAAAAAACATCCAATAACTCGACCGCTTAAAAAATATGAGCTTATTTTACTAAAAACACACTATTGAACGATTGGGTGAGCCTAAAAGTCAACACAACGTTATTACGCAATGTGAAGAGTATAACAAGTGGAATTTTTCATAGAAAAGGAGAAAAAAACACAATCGGGCGCAATACATCTGAGAGATTAATTCATCCCCTCCCACCTCTCAGACATATGGTAGATAGAAACTGAAAACTGCTTTGGGTAGTTGATCGATAAAGATTAAGCTACAGTGAGTTTCAGAACTCTTCCTTTTCATATCGCTGATTGGCGCAACAAAAACTGGTCACTTAATCTGTCAGATGCATTGCGCCCGCCCGAAGGTTAAAAAAAATATGAAAAATTAGAAATTGCCGACACTACTAATGGCATATTTTTTTTACTCTGAAGATGCTGCGTAACCTTCAACGGCATCAGAAGGTTGAAAAAAAAGTCACCATCATTAAGCACAATGGTCAGATTACAAATCGGGACTATCATTTTCCCATCCCCTATGTCATTGTTGTTTTAAATTTTGTAATTATGTAATTTGCTAGCAACCCTTCGGCGATCATTAAAATTTTTATCGAAAAATGTTTCTTGATATTATTGAACAAATATTTCTACAAAATATCGCTGCTGGAAACCTTACAACATTTACATCAAAAATAAGTAAAGAGAAGTTCGTACGAATCTTATACATTTTTCATTCACAGAAATACAAATATTGGAACTTTGTAACAGTTTGTCATTTTACATTTAAATTGATCCAGATTTAATTTTTTAAATCTCTACGCCAGGAGTTCTCAAAGTGTTTGTGAATTATTTGTGTTTATTGTGGAAGCGCCCAGTCTCTTATTCATATATTCCACCAACTGACAAAAAAGGGCCTTTCCTATTGCTATCAGTTCTCTGAGTCAATAGGCACGTTTTATTGTGTTTATCCCGTGCAGGTTTGTGTAGAACTTCATATAAAAAAAAGACACCCAGGTAAAGTTCACGCGTGCAACTACCCTACACGGGATAGAGCTTACAAGAATCGAATGTAGATGGCAAACGCATAGGGGAAGTATGAGGGAATTTGTTTTTTCAAACGAAATGTGATAGTTTTTCTAATCACGAGAAAAGATTTTGCAAAGAAATAATCATCTTTTGTGATAAAATCCACCACATCTAAAAAATAAGCCGACGAAGGTGAGCCGAAGATGCGCAAAAACTGTCGAGTCAGATTTACCCGCAATACGAAAAAAACGTCGCTACTATGTATAATCAAGAGTGGTTTTCAAACTTACATTTTGGGATCAAAATATCAACGATACAAAACTGGCACAAACAAATTCACTACGCCAATTCCTGATTTACACACAACGGATCACTGATAAGGATAAGTAAGAGAAAAATGCAAGGACACGTTCGTTCTGTACAAAAACATCACTTACACTAAGCTCAGGACAAATCCACACAATATTTACATTAAGATAGACTGATTTCCTACCGCATTAAGTGTATAAATGTGTGCGGTGTCGTCCACCTAATATACCTAGTTTGGTGTCGGTCGTTTCTAATTATGTATGACTAATCATCCTTAAATCCTTCGACACGAAATGTATGTAAACAAACAAGACGATCTAATGACCATGGTCGTCTTAAGTCAATATGCTGACTGCGCGGGAATACTATCCGTATCAATTATGTATGTATGTATGTATGTGCATTCATATTGTTGAAGTTGAACGGAAGCGTATAAAAGAAATTGAAGTCAAATTAAAGACAGTGGTATGTATTTTAAGAAAATACAAAATAGCGTGCGATATGATAACACAGTTTATTATGAAAAGTGTAATTGTAAACAATATAGCAGGCAAAAAAACGTGATACGTAAAAAATTTCAAATTTGAATGATAATATCGCTTTGTTCATATGTACATACTCGTATTTTCACTTCATATAATAATATCTCAAATATGTATGAGGTCCGTTTTATTGGGTTGAGTAATTGATTAGATAGCTAGTTGTATTTTTCTAAATTGTTGGAGCGGCTTTTTGCCTATAGTACTCATATAAAAAAGTTGTTAAGAACCAAAAGGAAAAACTATTTTGACAACTTTTTTGTTTAGAAACAGCGCAATAATTTTTTTTTTGTAACAGAACATTTCGATTATTTAAAAACAAACACATTGGACGTGTTTTTTTTTATTTATCCACTGTTAATGTTTTGAAAATTGCATTTTAAGGATGAAAAGTCATGGCAAGAGGCGCTGGCGTCTGGGATTCCACAAGACCTCACCACACCATTTTGCAGTACATTTTTTACTTCAGAAAAAGGCAGATATTCAACAAAACAAAAGTTCTATATTGACGATCCGAAAATCAATTTTCTACTGTAAGGAAGTGAAAATCACTAGAATAACACAGTAGCTCTGTGGATAAATCGTAAGTTTTGAAAATTGACCCAAATTCAAATGGATTTATCCCTTATTAATTTTGTGAATAGTATCCTTGTATTTTATTTTTAGCAATATTTTAATAGAAAACTACCGATTTATGAGTTAAGACAAAGTTGGAAAACTACAAAAAAATGGCTCCAAACCTGCCAAAATTGTCAGAACTCCCACTCTCTTGAAATTCCCCAACTTTTTTGAAACAATTATCAGCCATTATGAATCTTATCGCTTTTTCATAATAACTTAATTTAACAGCAAAATTATACATCAAATGCAGAAATAAGTTACTATCTTCTTGGTATCCTGATGTACCCCACGACAACAATTACTTAATTTATGAAATGATCACGACACCGATTGAGGGTTAAGGTCGCCTTGGCATCCATTTAGATGCTCTTGACACACACCACACTGCGGCATAAATTTTTAAAAGTTGTTGGATTTGGTTTAGATTCCATTAGGCTATCACATTTGATTCATTATCCCAATTGTAGTCAGAATATTTTTTCGATTTCATTGTATTTTTAGCCAAATAATTGCAACACTCAAAAATTGTAAAAATGCCCCTGGATATGTGTCTGGCTGGTCTAGCGGTTAGTGCGCGCACCTTCAGTGCACAGGGTCATGAGTTCGAATCTCACCGTGTTCCATGGTGTTTTTCGAACTCACGAGCTTGTGACGGACTATGATCTCACTCAGATGTTAAACGAGTACCCATTTGTGGGGATAAATAACACTGCTGAGCGTGATGCTGATCTCATTACCTCAACAAAAAAGCAGATAAGATCTTGGAAATAGGATGTCACTAACACATCCTGCGGCCTTAGTCCAATGTTGGATTGTCGCGCCTGTTATTTGATGTGTAAAGTTCCAAGTTTCTGATTAAAATTGAGGTTAATGAATCAAATGTGATACCGTTATGGAATCTAAAACAAAAAACATTCCGCAGAACCCTGATGCCTGTTTTTACAGTAGGTACAGTTATATAAGTTTAATGAATCAACGATTTTGATCTCTCAGTTTTACGAAGAATCTCAGATTTCTCTCAAAACTAAAAGAGTTACTTTTCCGCTTGGGCTTCGGTTGAGCATTTTATTGTCGTTATAGTACAAAAAGGAAATTTGGGAAATATTGAGATTTACAGTTACAGTACGTAAGTAACTATAATAAGGCGTGCATTTTTCGACTTCTAACTTCATGGCTGTTCTGTTTAATTCTCGTCTCAGTGACAAAACTATTGATTTAATCGATTTTACCACTAATTAATAAAAATAATTTCTTTTAATATATTGTGACTGTTTTTCTGCGATCCATAAAGGGAGTTTCTTTCTTATGTAATACATTAACCTAATCATGATCGCGGACTTGGTTTGGTTTTGCAGTGTGAGATAAACACACTTGACTCTCGTATAAACCATATCCGTCTGTCTGTCTTTCGGTGTCTGCCCGTTTGCACGATAGCCTTCGAGACAGTGAAGATAGCGATTCGACATTTTAGTCAGATGCTTTTATTGATAAAATTTTTGACGGTGTTGAAAATGAGCCAAATCGGAACAAAGATTCTCGTACATATCTTGTCCATAACTTTGCAATGCCTTTTACCGCCATTCTGCTGGGACACAAATGTTCCTGAATTAAAAAAAATGAAGAAAAATTCGGACATTGAAGCTATAGGATTCAAGCCCCGAAAAGAAGAATGGATAATCAAGCAATTTCCGTTTTGTAAAGTGCAATTGCGCCCTGTGGCGCGGGTCAAGAATAGTGCCTCCGTCTTTCCCGACGTGTCGTAAGAGGCGACTAAAGGGACAGGAGAGAATAAAACTCTCCTGAGTTTCGAACATTTCTCTACAATTGTGCGCGCAGCGACTCTGCTTTGTGTGCTCAAGGGTTCAGATATGTACGAAACTTAACAAAAAATTGACCCCTCTGGTTTTTGGGGTTAGAATTATGCCACAGCGTTCCCAGCTTGTCGTAAAAGGCGACTTGAGGGATAGGGTACGTAGGCTTGTAACCCGCGTACTTGAAATTTTCTTTACACTCGAAACATTTAACGAGCCTCGGATACTTCGGACTGATTCATCGGCAACGACTTTTGGCTATAAACAACGGACCACGATTGGGTTTTTGAACGTTCGAACAATGTGGGGCGAGTGCAACAACATGATACTCACTGAAGTCGAACGGGAAATGACCGCGTATAACATCGCTATATTAGGACTGAGCGAAACAAGATGGCTCGGATCAGGAGCGACTTTATCACCAAGCTCTCATACTGTTTTATTGTACTCTGGAAATGATGACCAAAATGCTCCTCGGCAGGCAGGCGTCGGAATCCTCTTGACAAGGGATGCACGTCGATCCCTTATCGATTGGAAACCAGTTTCCGACCGTATTATCACCGCCCGATTCAAATCCAGAGTACGAAATATCACGATAATTCAGTGTTACGAACCAACCGAACCAGCTGACCAAGCTGATAAAGACGTCTTGTACCAACGACTTGGCGACACCTTTGATAGGGCTCCCAGAGGTGACATTAAAATCATAATGGGGGATCTCAACGCTAAAGTCGGGTCAGATAACCAAAGATTGGAACATCTTATGGGAAATCATGGGCTAGGCGACAGAAACCAGAATGGCGAGATGTTTATAGAGTTTTGTAACTCTCGTCAGCTCGTCATTGGTGGGACTCTGTTTTAACACAAAGATTGCCACTTATCAACCTGGACTTCTCCAAATGGCAGAACTGAGAACCAGATAGACCATATTGCTGTTTCCAAAACGTGGAGAAACTGTGTCCTGGACGTTAGGGCGAAACGTGGTGCTGATATTGGCAGTGACCACCATCTTATCATCGCAAAAATTCGGTTACGTACGGCAGCAATCCAGCGTCCTAACCGTGCAAATATTTGCCTTAGGTATAATGTGCAGAAGCTCAAAATTCCATCAACCAAGCGTGCGTTCTCCACCGCTTTGCACGAAAAAGCTAATGCACCACCACCAAATGAGAATCCGACAATTGAAGATAGATGGAAAGTAGCTAAGGATTCATTTATTGCATGTGGCGAAGAAATTTTAGGACGATTGGATCGCGGTAGGAGACCATTTATTAGCGGCTCTACTTGGTCTCTTATCTCAGCACGCAAGAGAGTTAAGGAGCAGATTAACTCAGCTGCTGACGACTCAGCTAAAGAACGATACAGAGCTGAATACCGTTCGCTCCAAAAAGGCGTTCAGAGGAGTGTAAGACGTGATAAGCGTAACAATATCAACGCACTTGCGAAGGAGGCAGAGGATGCGGCTCTCCGCGGTGACAGTGGAACACTCTTCAAACTTATTAAGCCATTAACTGGCAGATCTTTATTAACGGAACATCCTGTGAAAGATAAGGAAGGTGTTCTGCTCGTTACCGAAGAACAACAGCTAGAAAGATGGAGAGAACACTTTTTAGAGGTCCTGAATAACACCTTCGGGCCTGCAAGGTTATCTTCGTTGCCAGAAGAAGACGTCCCTCAAATAGACGGCATTAGTTCCGGTCCACCATCCAAAAAGGAACTAACAGACGCTATCAAATCAATGGACGCCGGTAAAGCCCCGGGGATTGATGGAATTCCGACAGAATTTTTAAAAGCGGATATTAACGCTACAGCGGATATTCTTCTTCCTTTAATCCGAGAGTGTTGGGAAACTGAAACTCTTCCCAGTGAGTGGAAAAAGGGCCTAATTATTAAAATTCCGAAGAAAGGTGACTTGAAGAATTGTAATAATTGGCGTGGGATCTGTCTACTTCCTGCTATTTCCAAGTTGATGGCTAAGATTGTTTTAGGACGAATCAAGGAAAAAGTCGATAGCACATTGAACGATGAACAGGCTGGCTTTCGCGAAGGGTTCTCCTGTAGCGACCACATTAACACCCTCCGTATTATCATCGAGCAATCCGCGGTGTGGAGATCCCCATTACATCTCATGTTCATCGACTTTGAAAAAGCCTTCGATAGTGTTGATCGTCAGTACATCTGGGATGCCTTACGAAGACGAAATATTCCAGATAAGATAATCTCCATCATTAAGGAATCCTACAATGGAGCCCAATGTCACGTCTTGCATAAGGGCAAGCTTTCAGATCCTTTTGAGGTGCACAGTGGAGTGGGACAAGGCTGCATTTTGTCACCTATTCTCTTCCTTATTGTCATTAGTGATGTACTCGGCTCCGCACTTCAATTACATCGTAACAAAGGTATCAGATGGAAATTGTTTGATCAGATGGTGGAGCGGATGCTGATGTAAAATCACGGATAAACAAGGCTAGGGCGGCTTTCTTCAATTTGACTCCTTTCTGGCTAAACAACAACATTTCCAGACGCACCAAACTTCGAGTCTTCAATTCCAATGTGAAATCCGTGCTGCTATATGGCTGTTCAACCTGGAAGATGACTAAAGAGATTACTGATAAGTTGCAAACTTTTGTAAATCAGTGTCTACGGCGCATCCTACATATTCGTTGGCCGGAGATCATTTCGAACGAGGATCTCCTCACTATAACTGGCCAAGAAAGGATAGGCACTTCGATCAAAAAACTTAAGTGGCAATGGATAGGTCACACCTTCCGAAGAGGGCCCAATAACATCGCAAAAAAGGCCCTGAACTGGAATCCACAGGATTCCGGAGCAAGACGCCGTGTTGGACGGCCAAGGAACACATGGAGAAGATCGGTAACAAGCGAGGCGAAAACGCTAAATCTTACATGGTCACAGCTAGCGCCGTTGGCGCAAAACAGAACGAGGTGGAGAGTAGGCGTAGTTAATGCCCTATGCCCCACAAGGGGTTGACAGGAACTAGAGAGAGAGAAAGTGCAAATTGCACTTAATTTATTTATTAGAATTGTGCTATTGAAGTTATAGTTTGCTCTATTTAAGATCGAATTCAATGCTCTTAGAGTTAACAGATTTTAAGGCAATATCTGAATGAAAGATGAATTTAAATTCAAGCATTGAGTGCATAAGCAACACCTAAAACTTCCCGTGTTGGGTTCCTAAGAGTTTGCAAGTCAAAAGTAGATAATACGCAAGAAAAGTTAAAAAAGCGAAATATCTAAAGAGTGCAATTTATTTTCTTTAAATATTTCAATCTCAAAATAACTTTAGATCAAGGGAAAATATGGAAGTTTCAGGGATATGCTGCCCCTAAAAATTTGCCGCCACTGGCAGTTGCTTAGATTGCCCATATGACCGGAAAACCCGTTCTGGGTAAGTAACGGGTGGCGCAAAATTAGTCAGCCTATTGGAAGATGACATAATTTTTATAAGTGGGGTCGTACGTGATCATATTGATAGTTCTAAACTAGACAGCTGCAGAATACAAACAGACAAGCAATTGAGCGCTGGACTCTGCCAGAGCGTGGAAGTCAGACTGGATATAGAAAGAAAGCGAAAGAAAAAGGAAGCGTTTCCTGCTAACATAATCTCCCGTTTGGACGATTTGATACTATCACCGGAAATCTTGAGAATGCGATAAAACCAGGACAAATGTGTGTCAACACTGACGGGCCACTTGATGGATATCATCTTTTCGACCACAGAAAAAAAAACTAAAGATCTTCTGAATAAAAATTTCCATAACTCATATTTTTTTTTATTTTGTGAAAACGGTTATTCAGAAACAAAGTTTAATAAATAATTTTGCGCTATCCTGTATAATAATTCACATATAGATACATTTATGCTAATTGATTGTAAGAAACGGATCAAGTTATGTATGAAAAGTTACTATAAATTAACTTTCATCTATTAATTGTGGAAAAAAGATACATAAGAAGATGCGACCTATATTTGCGTATAATGTATGTTTGAAAGAAACAAAACAAAAAAATCGTAAGGTACGTGCACCTATGAAACAACCGGTATCTGCGTTATCACTTTCCGCTGAATTCATTAGCATGTATACATAAATTATGTATCTTCATCTTCCTAAAGTGAAACTTTTTTTTTGTATCTATAGTTATGATAGGAAAAATGTTAATCCAAAATGTTTGACTTACAATTTTTATCTATTTATTGGCCTAAAAAACATAGGCGCGTTTTTTGAGGGATATGTAGTTATGTAGGATAGTAACACAAAAAAAAAGCAACCGAGGGTAATTTTCTGTCCCAGCTGTTCTCGAAAACTAAAAATTGCTTTTCATTTTTGTCTAACTCGCGTCGGATTTTTTGAAATTCATTCATAATGTAACTTTGATAAAACTCATATGCATGAAATTTTGTCTTTTCATTGGTTAATGTATGGCATACCACATACCTACTTCCAAGGCAATTAAAATTGATTTTATTATTTCATCTATTATAAATAAAACTGTATATGTAAATACTTACTAGAGGAAATCAGGACAGTCCTGCCATAGCTTGTATTGATTTCATTAAGCAAAAAAAAAAACAGAATTACCTATAGGTATCAACCTTGAGTACAGAAATATCATTGTAAGGTATCAAAGTGTAGAAAACCTTACACTGAATATTTTCTACATACATATTTCATCGTTCATGGCGCTTTAAAGTCTTACAATGGTTCACACTATTAGATTATGTACTTATGTTTTTACTAGAAAAAAAAAAATTGTCACGAATCCAAGGAATCCAATAGAACAATAATATAAATATGTACATACATTATGTATGGGTTTGTTCATTGTATTGTAAGCACGTAATGTGAGAAAAACGTGAATATACAAATTTATGGATTCTATTGACATCACCATAACATGCGACAAAAACTCATGTTTGAATGACGTATTTGATTTAATAAATATTTTATGAAGAATTAAAATCCAAAAACTACTCGTGTGTGGAATTTGGTTTGTTTTTATTACCATCATAATTGTCGTTACTCAATTCACTCAAAATAAATCTTTTACGAAAAAAATTCTATAGGGGTAACGTTCAAAAACTTCAAAAGAGCATGCCTTCATACCTTCTGGATGACGATGTACCTATCGCAGTAAGCCAAAAAACAGATTCGTGTTAAAGAATTGGATAGTTCATCACCTCAAGGACTGCCGAAGCAATTTTTTAAATTTTAAACTTTACACTAAGTCTCTTCACTGCCAGTTCTCGTTCTCATCAAAGAAAGATGTAGCCGTCCAGTGAACCACGGTCAGACTTGATCGCTTTACTGCAAAATGATCAATTGAAATCTAGTGATCCCTTCTAATGCCACCAATGGATCACTAAGGGCTAAGGGAATCCAACGAAACTTCATATAAAAACAAATTACAACTTGCCCAGCTGCCATTTGTTTTTATATGGAGTTTCGTTGGATTTGGGGAATCCATGGATTTCGTGTGTGCGCGGCTGTATAAAGAACCAATTTGTTTTATTTGTTTTTAAATTAATGTACATACAATTAAAGATAATAATGCACCATATTTAAAACATGTATTCGTGTCTCGAGAGACAAGAGTGTATAATATCGAAGAACAAAATACAAAAATTGTACACTGAGAAAAATTATTTAAACTTTTTATCTAAATCGTAGTGTCTGTCGCAACTGAAAATACTATTAAACTCGTTCATTTAACCACGCAATATTAGAGGAAAAGTACAGTGAATTCTTCCTGAAGTCATAAATCATAAGCTAAAAATCAAAGACGAGCTTTAGCCGATATCAACTACTTTTTAGATGATGGATCTACTATTTTTCCCTCAGTGCATGTGCGTATTAATTGATCAAACTTATTTTTCAAATCATACAATAAGTGGATTCAATTCAATTATTATTGCTATTATATTAATTCCCATTGTTACAAAGTACAAAGACACTCGGCACCGTTCATACAAAAAATATGTGTATTGTGTACGTATGTATATATGTACATACTTCAATTTGCCAATAAAGAATTCTTATCACACAAACTTTTCACCAGTACTGTAATCATAGAAAGATTTTTGGAGTGTTGATATGGCCAAGTATAGTTACGGGTTCCAATTGAGTTATAAAACTTTATCAAAAAAAAAACACTTTTTTTTTAAAGTGTGATTACTTGTAAATTTAATATACAAATTTTCTGGTTCTTTTGACGCAATCTCTTTCTCCGTGTTAGGAATTATATGATCGCTCCACATCCATAATGTAAGTAAGTAAATACGACAGAAAAAAAATAATGAAAATTTTACCGATTAAATATGCTATGTATGTGTACAGGGTGGCCCACATAAACGTATACGATTTGAACTTGTAATAACTTTAATGCCAATTAATCCAAATAATCGGATTAGGAGCTTTTAAAGGCTATTAATTATTATTACACCTAAAATCAAACATAAATTCATTATTTCAATAGTTTTTGGATTGTGAATAATTTTTTAAATTTTCTCAGCAACTTTGATTTTTTTCAGAACATTTAATGAATGTCATTTAGGGGCTCGAATTGTTGCAATCAAATGATTCGGTCCAAGTAGACCAGTGATTCCCAACTCGAAAATGACTGCGGAAGGGAATTTCGCGGTTTTGGTTTTTTTTATATAATTTTTTTTCGACAACAAAGTGGACACCATATGACAAAAATGGTTGGAAACATCAAAAGAAAACACCACATTCCTCCTCTGTGACCGCGTTGATGAAACATACACAAAAAAGTGCGGCCGAACCACGCGCAACAGTCCAGCCGAACCACGCTCAAAACATAAACGAACCGTCAGCGGGTTGAATTCTCCGAACCACGCAAATGACGATTAAATTCGATTTCGCTGTTTGTCTATTGTGTGGTACGGCGAACACCGAGCTAAGTTGGGGCTTTGGAAAAACTTAAGCCCTGCAATGTAACATTTCATCGACTTTTGTCCATTTGTTATGAGCACTTTTATACCTACCTGCGACAAAATGTATATGGGTAAAGAGTTTACCGTAGTAACTACCGAAATTAAAGTGCAGGCACAGTTCTTGAGGTTCTTCAGAACAGAACAGACACACATAACTTTGAGAGTTAAAGGCGTCTAACTTTTTCATTTCGGATTAATTTTAACTTTTTCAACAAAGGATTGATATGGTTGATTACTCTTAACACGGTTTGTCAAATGATTCAAATGATACTGCGGCGAATTTTGGAAAACTGTGCTCTGATTCCCGAAAATCACCGGTACAATATACACTAAGACCACCGAGCTTTTTGCAACTTAACTGCACATCGCATTTTCAAATCAACTACATGACTATTTAACGACAGAATTCAGTACTTTATTTATACTATAACTAAGGCCCGGATTTATATGCAAATGCATATTTGTGCATATTTGATGGGTTATTGCATATTTTTGCATATTTTGCTCTTTCTTAAAAATTTTGCAATAATACCTAATTTGCTCAAAGAAAATTATAAAAAAATGTTTCACAAAGAAAAAACAAACATGAAAAACAAAAAGAAACTGCAAATTATTCCGTTTCGCATCAATATTACATGAAATACAGTGTTTCTAAAGCTTACCATACACTGTCCAGTCGATTGAACAATCGATTGCACCCAATCGATCTGACGCCCGTACATCACAAACATTATACAATTATTTATCGTACAATCTAAAATGATCGTCTCACCATCCACACGACACAACACAACATAGTGACAATTATATATTTTGTGGCGAAGGGCATCTATTGCTACTTTAGATGGAGAATGGCCACCCGAGCGACAACATGGAAAATGACCGGTGGTCAACACATGTGAAAAAATCAACTAGTTGCTGATTTTTTCACATAAACCGGTATGGTCATTCCTTATATTGTGGTTAAGGCGGTCATTCTCCATCGAAAGTAGCATCGCCACAAAATATATAATTTTCGCTTGTTGTGTTGTGTCGGGTGGATCGTAAGACTGTCAGTTTAAGTTGTACGATAAATTGTATAGTAAATGTGCTGTACGGGCGTCAGATGGATTATGTGCTATCGATTTGACTGTATATGGCGAGCTTAAGTGACAGTTGTCAATTAATTGACGAGTTTGAAGAACATACATATAAATTGTATTCCGGGAAGCTTGGGCGAAATGCACAAATTAAAATTTCATGAAATTACAGACAAAAGCACAGGCTTAACCACACTAAGGAATATTAACAAAATCATTAACGATAACAACGCGGAGCATTCGGAAATAAGCGACCAATAAACATTTAAATTTGCTCCAATTACATCAGTGAATGTAGAAAGATAATTTTCGGTAAATAAATACATATATTTTAAACGGCAGAAAACACAGTTTTACTGAGGAAAATTTTTAAAAGTACTTCATTGCAATTCAAAAATGGAATAATAATGAAATCATTTAAAATATATTTATGTACCGAAAACGATATGAATTTTTGAAAAAGATTTTGGTTGGATTTATTATATTGCTAAAGTTTATGTATTCGTTATTATTCTGAAATGTGTTTTATGTTGAATCTGAATTGAACTGAATTAAGTATTAAAACATATCATCGAAAGCACTTCTGTTTTATTATACTTAAAAAAATATCTCTGTTTGAATCGAATTGCGATAAAAATTTGTCTAGTATACTGATGGTAAAAGGTTTAATTACGTTTTTCAATATTTTCAGCTACATATATAGTACGATATTTTTGGTTTTATCACTGCATATTTCATTGCATATTTTGTGATTTTTTATTGCATATTATATGGCATATTTCGACCTTTTTTACTGCATAGAAATCCGGGCCTTAACTATAACATTTGTCAATGCTCATGCCTGTTATTTAAATCAATTCCGATTAAAACTCCTTTTTCAGAAGTATTCCCCCCTCCCTCCCCATAGTAGCCCGCGGACTACATACGGGTCTCTCACGGTTTTATTTTTCCAAAGTTTCAAAAAAATTGGCCCACAAACAAAAAAGTTGCGGCTAGTTTAAATCGTATAGGTATATATTAATATGGGCCACCCTGTATGTATATGCTTGTAAATCGGCCATATCTATCAGAGATAACAAAATTTTTGTTCACAATCGTACATATACGAGAGTTGAATTTTTATATATTGAAGGTAAAGATAAAAGATACACGCGGTTCGGTAAGAGAAACGCCGCGATAAGAGTGTAAATGAAATGTATAACAAGCATGGTGGAGTATAAAATCGTATCTCTTTTGGCCAGATAGGTACTTTTATATCAGTTAAAAAAATATTTTCTGTGTCGTTTCGATCTTTAACTGTATGTGTACCTTTTTATGTATACATGGAATGGATTCCGTATTGCACAATGATTGTGTCTTTGGTATTTATACTCTTCTAATAGAAAAAAAAAATGAAACCTAAATTGGTATTCCTATTGTAGAAATATACGCATAACTGTGTCCATAGTCAGTGACTTCCAATTTCTGGACATCAGATACTATAAGTTATAAGATGCCAAGAAGAGAAAGTGGTTATGACTTTTAATTTCGTCTTCTTCTTCTTCTTCTTCTTACTTCTTATTGTAAGTGCGAGTGCGGCTAGTTTTTGGGATTTTCGTATTTCGTACTCGGATACGTAATTAAATTGACTTACGAAAATTGCATTTACTATAAGATAAATTTTTCTTTTAGTAATTTAATTGCAATACATATTTAAAAAAAAATGTACACGAAAGGAAAGGAATTTACAGAATTAAATATACTTGCAATAGATTGTCGATATTAGTCATTATTCAATATTAACTTCAAATTGTATTTAGAAAAAATAACCTTTGCTCGTTTAAGGATTCAAAAGTAATCCACCAAAAGAACGTAGCAATTATTCAGCGAAAAATTTATTTAAAATATAGCAAACGTGTATTTAAAGAACATTGAACGAAAATTAATTTATTTTAATGGATTAAGTAAGTTTTCTATTGAACATACATCAAAATGAAAACACCAATAATATTGTTATCGTTTCATTGATAAAATCTCATTTTCAAATTCATTGTGATTAATAGGAGCGGATACAATCAGTAGAAATATTGGATCAGTGGCGTAACCACGGGAGGATCTAGCTTATGGTGGTAAAGCCCCTAATAGACCCGAAATATGGGAAGAAATATGTACATAGTTGCAAAATAAGATATGAAAAAAAAAGCCATTTCGTTGCAGACTTTATTAAAATACCAATTAGGCTATTCACTAGTTTTGATAGTATGTTCAAGTTGCAGCTTCCTTACCAGAATTTTAGAAATACATTCGTAAAAACATGTGTGAAACACACGCGCAAATATGAAGAGACTTGTGCAAAACGGAAATTGAATGAATGCTTCGCAAAAAATTCGCCTGCTTCCACTGAGCACTATAAACACTTGACAGCTGAAACAGACACTATCATTTTGTTGTATTTCTGTAAAACATTTTGTAAAATAAGTCCTGTCACTCTATTGATTCCAAAACTTCAAAAAGGTAGTCTTACTCGATTTTTTTTCTATTTACTGCCCTGAACCATCGAACTTCTAGACTATGGAATACGCTTAGACCAATTAAAAAGTGTCCCAACATCTGGGTAAACTTTTTCGGTCTAAAATATATAAAGCATAGCATTCACTGGTCGAGCCGTCAAATTTGACAATTTCAGCTGTCTGTGGTATCCACACAGGCTGCCAATTGGTAGCTTATGAAGTCAATTGGAATCAGTCATCGTTTCAACACCAGCAAGAATCTCACTCGCTGCCAAATTTAGATATCCAATTTATTTATGCAGTGACGTATCATTCAGCTGTCAACCCATTTATGGAATACATAGTGACAATTTTGCAACTTTTATTCGTATTTTGTTTGAAACTATAAAATTAATGTCCTAACATTAACAAAAGCACAGTGTCCGATTTTGATAAATAAATGTATGAAAACATCAAAATGAAATTTTAATTGCATCATTTTCCGTGTGTGGATGCTGTTTTAGTTCGAAAAGTGACCTTAAACAACTCGCCTACTAGTAACATTTGAAAATCTGGTCTAAATATTCAAAAAGTTTACCCAGATGTTGGAGTCACTTTTTGATGACACTTTCATATTGTATGCGCATTCCATGTACTAGAAATTCAATGCCTGAACTGGGATATATTTTAATTGTGCATCATAAAAAATCGAAAATTCATACACATTGTTTTGTGCAATTTAGATGCCAACCTTTAAGAAAATCATTTGACAAAATGGTGTGCGTTTTCATCACCCTGCCGAGAAGTTATTTGCGGAGGAATAGTATTAAGGCTATCGCGATGTGTACTGTGGTCTTGTTTTGCTGAAACCACCATGTCCGAAGTTTTTTCAATCAATGCTAGATGATTTTACGAGGAGGAACAGATGCATTCCGATGAATATTAAAAGGACGACGAAACTCTCACTGTAATCAAGGTTAGTACGCATCATATGCAGAAACACGGTGTTCAATGGTCCATTGGTTTATCCCTCAAGCTAAAACGCTACTTACTAAGAAATTGAATGCTTGTCGCGCTGCTTCTTCTTCTTCCTTGCCTCGTTCTTTATACCGCTCCATGGTTCCGCGTTGCTCGACCTGCGGTGTAGGCATATCGCCCGTTTTGGCGATAATTTCTCAGCATATTTCTACAGGCAGCTCTATCTTGGATCGTGTCATCGCCGAGACCAATGCGTTGTTGTTGCTTTTTCATTTGACACATCCAGGTGTTCTTCGGTCTGCCTCTGGCCTTGGGTCCATCAAGTGGAACTTCCATTGATATCGCTCTCTTTGCGGGGTTCTCAGGCGGACGCCTTTGAACATGGCAATACCAATCCATTCGTCGGTCTTCGAGCTTTTCTGTGATTGGTTGGTCTATGGACAAGCTGCCTCGGATGTAGCTACTCTTGATGTGGTCCCTTTTGGTTACACCAACTGACATGCGTAACATTTTCATTTCAGTCGCTGTCATTTCTTTAGCGTAACCTTCATACATGGTCCAGCATTCTGATCCATACATGAGTGCGGGACGTACAACCGTTTTGTACAACTTGCCCTTTAGCTTCAGTGGCATTTTCTTATCGCAGAAAACTCCAGAGTTTTCTCGCCACCTCATCCAACCAACCTTTGTGCGATGTTTGATGTCATCATCGCATGTAGCTCCGCTGTTCACCATCGAGCCAAGGTACTTGAACTTGGTACAAGACTTAAGCTGCTCTCCTTTGACATAGATTTCTGGTATCGGTGCATTTGGGTCTGAGCATAAGAACTCAGTCTTTGTTATACTTACCCTCAGTCCATGCTCCTCCAGAATGTCACACCATTTTGTAAGCGCAGCTTGCAAGGCAACGATGTTTGGGCTACTGAGGACTATATCATCAGCAAAAAGAGGAGATATTTCTAGGCCGTCGGAGACACGTGTTAATAAGTAGCACATGATGATGTTGAAGAGCAACGGACTCAATACACTGCCCGGTTTTTTCAGGTTTTTTGGTACCGGGTTTTAACCCGGTACCAAAAAAAACGGCTTATGGTTAAAAAAAAACCGTCGGTACTGAAAAAAAAACCTGAGTCAGGGAAACCGCTTGTACCGGGTATTGAAAAAAACCGAAACCCGGTACCGAACAGGCCTACGTGAAATAATAAGCCGCTATCGCAGCAATTCACATCCAAATTCAATTAGCTCTTTGCACTGTCTATTTCTTCTGAGAAGATAACGTTCCCTGAAGCAATTAGAGCGAAATTAGCTCAACTGCGGTCCTGATTTTTTTTTGCGCCTCAATTTCTATTTTTCGCAAATTCTGCTTCAAATGCGCTGGGCCATTTGTTTCAATACCTAGCTGCAAAAAATCTACCCTAGAAGTATTCTAAGAAGTGCCACGCTTCCGGCGCATAATGAGTGACGTATTTCCTATCCGCATCTGCACTCTTTGATTTTAGCATTTTAGCAATGGGAGGTTAAAACACCATCGGATAGTGTCATTTCTAGAAAAATGCAATTTGCGGAGGTCAGTTCAAATGTGCAATAATGTGAATGGCTTTACAGCCACGTCCAGGTCAAGATCCTGGTTTCGCCACTGGACAGGATAACCTCACTTTTAATTTAAATTTGTATGGATTTTAGAATATACCGTCATATAATGTACACTCGTCGGCATATATATTTTGACATCTCGTACTCTCGAGCCCTGAGACTGGTTTTGTTTGACTAGAACGCACAACAGACAATTTCTTTTAACTTAAAGTACATAACAACAGCAGTAAATACATAAATGTTTAAAATTATTTTCCTCGGGACTCTCATGCTATAGAGAAGAGAAAAGATTGGGGAGCAATTCGGTTGCGGCATCAGCATTTAATATTTAACTCTTTGATTGCAAATCTCCTTTTCGCAAGAATTAATGAATACTCTTAAAAATGATTGAGGTGCTCGATTTGAAATTCAAGTAAAATATATCACCAGTGGCTCCAAACAAACAAAAATTCAGAAATTAGACGCTTGGTTTTAGCATTGATAGAGGCCAAGCTTAGCCCTGCTTTAAAACTTAGATACGCGGATATTGAATTTTCTGTCATACGGTAATTTGCTCATTAACACAACACAACAATTTTATGCAATAAAAGAAAAACAAAATTTATCGCTCTCTGGCAGAAAACGAATGTCAGCCCTGATTGGTGAGCGATCCAAGATGGAGAACTTTAAGAAAGAAGTGAAGTTGAAAATAAATTATGCTACAAGAAAAATCAAATACGACTTTGGACGATTCAATGACGTTATTTTCACTTAAACAGACTAGACCCTTGCAAGCAATATATCCCTACATCATGTCAGAGCCTTTACTGCGGCTATCATTCCAATAAACAAGTACATATTCGGTTTTCTACCCAAACCGGAAATATTGTTTTTTTTTATAAATGTGATCAAAAAACAAACCTATAGTGGCTTGAACTTTTTCCTTACTAAAAGAGGTTTGCGTTTGATCGTTGCTTTTATCTTTCTTTTTCTATTCTCGTTTTTCAAAATCCCATCGTTCATTATCCTGCCATTTCAATATCCCGCCAGTTAAAAATCCCACTCAATTAAAAACCCGTCTAATCATAATCCCGCCGACTTAATATACCGCCATTTCAATAACCCGCTAATTCAAAATAGCGTGTTTTAATATCCCGCCATAGATATTAAAAAGCGCGACCTCATTTATCGTTAACAGGGTCTCCTCACATGGGAATATACTTAAGTCTCGGAGACCCAAGGGCCAAGTGACTTAATTTGAAAAAAAATTGGTATTAGGTATCGCCGGGTATCGCCTGTGGTACAGTCTTGTTCTGTGGGGTCTCAAATAGCATCTTGATCGAAGAAATAAACAATTATTCCGACGAATTTGTGGTAAGTAAAAGTATAGTATTAACTGCTAGGAATCACATAACGTACACCCAGAGAAAAACATCCCATAACCTGTTAATGGGACTCCTATTAACTTTTCGCCTCGGCTATTTTAAACAAGTTAATAGTTTTATCCTATTAGTTTAATGAGATTATAAACCATTGAATTTCTAATAGGACGTACATTTTAGACTAATGGGATTATCTAGTAAGATTTATTCAGATTTACAGTTAGTTGCCAATATTTTAAAACGTATGCTTATGCATTATGATTAGAGGTACGGATATTTCGCAAAAAAATGAAATTTCGCATAAAAAAATTTCTGAATATTGGAAATTTTGCAAAAATTCAATTCAAATGTAAAAATCAATCTGAAATGGAAAAATATTTTCTCTTAACTGATTTTTTGAAAGAAAATTAACTTTTTCGTGGAAAAAGTACAAATGGGTGGATTTCGCATTTATTTTTTAAAACAGCAATTTTCGCTGAATTCGCTATTTTGTAAATTTGAAATAGATGCGAATTCGGGACTTAATTATGATTTTCATTTTCATACTCCCGTGTATTTATATACAATTTTATATGTTTTTATATGTATGTATATATAAATTTTATATGTACAGTGATGGAAAAAAATATTGTTCACCTAAATTTTATTTCAAAAGACCGCGTGTACTATTTTAAAATGGCGTAAGATTTTGTTTAACTGGTTTATTAGTTCAATTCACACATGTAGTGCTTTTTTATTTTATTTATTTAATAATGGTCCATTTTTGAACACTGGATTCCAACTTGTTTTTACTAACGTTCAACCTTTTCCTATTTAAACCCATTTCTTCACTGAAATGGATAATCAACATCTCTCCTGTCGTGTTATTGAGGTAACGGTATTTTCAAAGGGACACCCTATGAAATTTATATGAAATAACTGTTGTCCTAATAAGAAAAAATTATTGTTTTAATAGGGTGCCCCATTATCCATATTATAGGATAAACTATAATTTCAATGGGAAAATCATATTAATTTAATGGGATGTCCTTTTATTGAGGCAATAGGATAACATGATTGCACTAATAGGATATCGTTTAACATTAATAGTATAATATCACTTTGATTTAATAGTTCGATCTAATTATTTTAATGATGTTCCATCCCATTGAATTAATGGTATCCTATTAACCCAATAATGGGATTTTCCCATTGACTAAATCCAATGGGATAAAATGGCTAATTCCTATTGGTTTAATGGGATTTTTTTTCTCAGTGTAACTATTAATTTTTTTGTTGCCAATGAAAATAGTGGAAGTTGGTGGAATTTGACGGATTTATTTCACTATAGCGGGATTTGAAAACGGTGGGGTTTTTAGTGGGGGGGGGGGGGGGATTTTAAGGTGGCGGAATTTTGTAATGGCGGGATTTTATAATAGCAGGCATTAAATGGCGAAATTTAGTAATATCAGGATAGTATAAAGCGGGATTTTGTTTTTAGGGATTATATAGGTATCCCTATCTTTCTTTGATTTTATGTTATCTGCGTATGCATGAAATTTGCCTTTTTTAGTTTTGGCCAGATGGTGGTGGTTATTATCTGTACCACGATGGCGTATTCTCGGTATACATAACTTGGTTTTATTTGGACATAAATTCAATAAATTTTTGGAATATTTTTTGGTAATTTATTCGATATTCACATCTGCTTTTTGTGATAAATAATTTTTCTGTTTCTTTTCTATTATTAAATTTTTGTATTTAGTAATTGACAGTTTGCCGTATGAAATCACATTCAATTGCAGCGTCTCTAATCTTTAAACCAGGTGTAAAGTTTGCATCTCCGGAGGCTCAAACCAAACTTCTAATTTCCATTTTTTTGTCCATTTTCCAAGCCACAGGTTATATTTTCTGCTTGGATATCAAAGTATAAACTTAGAAATTAATAAAAATATGCTTTGATCATTGTTTTTTTTTTTTTTCGAAAATATTGGTGTACAATTAAAGATTGAAATATTGTCAAAATACTTATGTCGCTACAGAATTATTCCCTTATCTGTTCTCTTATTTATAACAAGACAATCCGATAAAGAACAGGAAAAATATTGAGCATATTTATTGCTGTTCATTATGTACTTTGACTTCCTTATAATAAATTTACCGTTATTCGCTAATAATATTTTACGGATAACATTCGATCATACATAAAAACCAGAGTATTGAGTAGTAGGTTTCCTCTCCTCTTCTTAGAATCAATGCAGGATCCTCTCTTTGATCTTGGTTAATAGTCAATCCATACGATTACCAAAACCACGTATTTTTCTATTAATACTTTCTATCTTTCTCTAAAATGCTTACTTAGTAAAAGATTTTATGGTCATGTAACCCTAAATTAAATTTTAAACGAATTTCCTCTTTTCCTAAGAACGGATAGCACTCAATATCCGCACACACTTCATATACCCAGATATCCTTTAGAACAATAGCATTATCCGAATATTCAATTTCCCGACAATCGGGAGCAATCGTAAGCAATATGTACTATGTATAAGAGAAGAGCCAATGTACCTGAACATGTAGGACATTGCCGTAACCAAATAAAGTTTAACATTAAATTAGTATCTAAAAGCTCTTTTGGCACCGAAAAAAAAATACAAATTTTGCGCGCGCATCAAAGCATAGTATACCGCGTATATGTACATATAAGGGGATGGTTTATTTGCACCCCTCCGCACTGCATAAATAGAACAGAATAAGAAGAGAGAGCACCTACTGAAGAGTCTCCGAATTTCCGGCAACAAATTTATGTATGGAAAACGAATATTTTGTTCCTATTCCTATAACATAGGTAGGATCATGATATTAGTTCTTGTGATTAATGTGAGGTCGGAAATTATGATAACTATTGTTTTGCGTTTGCTATCCGTATGTTTGGAATTAAATAAAACCAACAAAATGACTAGTAAAAAACACAACAAATAAATCTTGGCCTGATTTCATAGTTCTCGCATATGTTACATACTACTTAAGTCTTTCTTTTCTGTACTGTATGTGAAAATGAGGAATATATTCCACACCACTGAGCAAGACCAACACATGTTGAAATTCCGTCACAAAGTTAACCGGTGGTTGTGTATAGAATAGATTTGAACTTTAAGGTCAACTTTAATTCATACACACGCTTTTCCATTGTGAAGCATACAAAATTCATTTTCAAAAAGTTATCAGTGTCGTTGACTTATTCGTTCTATAAACGTTTCACCCAATGTAGTTTACGGTATATGCATACAGGGTGTCCAAATTGTTTTTACCGCAGACTTAAAACGGATTAAAGAGTAACTATGATGACAAAGAAAAAAAAACGGTAGAATTGCACCTCACCATGTTAGTAATCTAAAAACCAGAGATCGATTCTCGGCGTGGTAAAAAAAAATAACAACGTGGATTGGAAACATAGTACCTACTTACATCATTATGCACTCAAAATAGTTTTTATTGATGCCGGAATGTGCAAAAATATGGACCGTGCTTTTCCCTCACATGACCAATTCTAGGATATGAATAGGTTGCCGTGAATAGCTTGCAATTAAAAACTGCTGTGGACATGCACCCCAAAAGGTTTTACTCTAACCTCTTTTGCAATACTTTATCGTATTCTTGCAAAGGATTTAGGACATTAACAGTCGAATGCTCCAACAAAGCAGGGTAGGTCAGTTATCGACTATCGGTGGAGTTAACTTATTGGAGCACCCTACCAATTGAAACATTTTCTGACAACTTTACAGAGCATATAATTTTAACAGTTCAGACGAAGAAATAAAAATAAAGGAAACCACCCACCCGACATGAGTGTATGTATGTGTTTATCTAGACTAGAAGATCCATATTAATATGATATTAGCAAAATTCGATTTTCACTTGATTGTCAGTAAATATTGGCTTTTTGTGTATTGGCGTTGCCAGTCCTGCTCATTAATAGCTTTCGTGTCAGGGGCGTACATAAGATTCAGAATTTAATTGGTTAGTAAAAGGAGCTTAGGGTCGCCACCTGCTCGTTGCGTACGGCATGAGAGTGACATTGGTCCCGTGAGTCACATGAAACATAATCTGACATGCAAATCTGGCTAAGATCAGATTACATGACCACGAAGTTATATTTCGGCAATAATTCTAGGCAACTCAGAAAGAAAAATAGGTAGTCCCTTTTTATCCAAGGAATGATAGTTGACGGATAGGTATAAAACAGTACAGGGTTTTGCTGCTGGGGTAATTGGGCCCATTACCAGTGTAATAATTGCAATTGGTACTTGGTTCAGGGTTTTTAACTTAAATCGAAACTCATGACATCGAGGTCTGCATCAGGGCGACTTTGGATGATCACGGAGCAAAATTTGTTCATGTTCTCTTATGTTGACAGCCGGGATACAAATAAATGAGGGAAATGGTGCAGCGGATGTAATGGACAGGCTGGACTCCTCAACGATTTTTATTTTGATCGTCCCATGAACTGGGTTTCTTCCAATTATTATTGATTGGCTCAAACTATCGCGGATATGCTGTTGAGGTAATCACTAAAACCTCCTCAATTGAAGAAGTTGCTAATAGCCTTTCCTTCACATTACGATTACCACTGCCTGTAGAACTGACATGATGTTTCGTGTTAGGTCCATCAATGGTTGACACTCCTTTTGCACAAGATTTCATTAATCTGACGGAATTGGTTGTGCACACGTGTCTATCACACCTTCCTCTGCCATTATTGAGATAGTTCCTCAATAGGATTTACTATAGTCTCCATCCGAAAAAATGAAAGATCACCTCCGATCAATTGGGATACGGCATAAAATACATACCATCTAGGTATACCTACCGATTGAGTAAGTGAGCGAATTCTTAAATCCATTTAATGTAGAAATGGATGAATTCGAAACAGAAACACAATTTCACTGGGCTGCCATATCATACCCCTCTTTTCCTTTCAGCAGGTGCCGGGTGAAAGTCGTGATTGAGGTGTTTACCCTAAAGGAGCTTCTCCGATGAGGCCTCAAATATAGAGGAGATTCGTGAAGGCTGAATTTTTCCTAAGAATGACTGCTGCTAAGCCCACTTTGAATATGAAGGATAGTTATGCTCTGGCTATCTATGCATCCTTTTTTTTCTGCTCGGAGAGTTGCTTGATTCTTTTAGCATAATTAACAACCTTGCCAGTAAAAAATGGCCGATTTTTCTTATAATCACAGAAAAACTGATTTTGGCGGGAGACCCGAGTTAAGTTGTCCTGCCACTGGTCGTTACATTCCCAACTGAAAGTCGAGGTTAGTCGAGGCAAGCAATTATCCTGACTCTAGAACATCTCGCAAATACAAAATTAATAAGAGCCATTTGTGATGGGAGATAGAGCGTGAGATTTCGAATACAATACCTCAACGAAAAATGCAAACCTTATTTCGTTTCATTATTACTGGATGGTGGTCCGGTCTGTCGAGATCCATTTTCAGGCTAAGTGGTCCGCAGATGTTTCTGAGTTGGGAACCACTGTACAACAACAAACATCGTACGTACGATTGTTTTTCGGTTGTACGACGTGAAAGGCACAATGCTTGTCTGCCGGTAGTACGAGTTTTTTGCCGTACGGTTTTGTCTTATAATCTGAAAAAGGCTTACGGAATAAATAACGATCGACGCGACACGGTTGTACAGCGGAAGCAATTGGGATCAGTGCTGGGAGTATAACTGGATGAATGACGAATGACGTCCACAGCTTTTAGAATATTGGTCAGACAAACGAGGAGGTGGAGGATGCTATAGAATTCATCCTCTGTTGGAGGCTTATTTATTTTCATACCTTTCGTTGCAATAACCGAAAGGCGAGTACAGTTCGCACCAAAAATCAAGTATCTAATAATTAAAACTCACGCCACCGCTCAGAATATTTCATTTCTGCCATAACTTTTGCAAGAATATCACTAGTAACTTGAAATTTGGATCAGAGGTCGTAGACTACCGTAGGTCTGACTTAAAGATGTCCTTCCTCCCCTATAAAGCTGAAACCGGTCATATCTTTCGACAGAATATGTTTCAGTTCATACTCCTTTGTGAAGACATCTGAGCCTGGCGCCCGCCCTAGAAATTTTCAGTGATACCTCGAGAAACATAATTGCCATTACTGGAGCGATCACAATCTTCAAGTGTTCTACCACTTGGGGCTTATATAAGAGGCGCGAGCTTAGGCATCAACTTCAATCAGCCATATCAAGCGATTTTTGAATTTTTTTCCTGCCTAAAATATTTTTAGCGGTGTTCATCAAACAGATTTGGTTACAGCTTTCTTTTAATCGAAGAATATTAAATGTATGGTCGATGTATTGCAACAATGGATTACTTTCGGTTGATATCAAAAGAATTTTCATTCAAAATGGTGGTCAAGAAGCAAACCATAATCAATATTTGAGCCTCCCACAGTTTGGGACTCCCGGATTCTCCGAGCAAATATTGCATGAGCTTTACATTCTGCGATAAATATTGATGAATGCTCAGGACCCACCAAGCGGAAAGCTTGAATATCACACGTATTGAAGTACTTACAACGTGTAAATTGAAAATAATTGGAGGTAAATAAAGCATAATTTTTGCAGAATATTTACTATCGACAAAATGTAGGGTTTCAGTAGGGGCGGCAAATGGATAAATCCGCTAATACCTACAAAAAATTAGTTGCATATTTCGGATGTACAAGGGTATCGCAATCATCGTGTGCGGTTTCTAATTTTTGTGTCAACGATCAAGAGATCCTATCAGGCTTTTTCCCCGCTTGACAATAATTTTTGGACACCCTGTATTTTGATTAGAACTGAGTTTTTTTTTGTAAAAAGTAAATTGACATTGTGCGTCGTCTCTTATCTTCAGATAGATTCCTATTTCTTTGATTATTATTTTATTGTGATATTATTTTACTAACTTTTTGTAGCTGCTTGTGTTGACATTTATGTGTATTTAAACTTTAGATTTGTTTCGCTGGACTTTTCAACTGAACTAGCAGATTATGTTGGTCGCGATTTTGCACCAGAGGGAAGTAAAATTGATTTAAATTCAACGAGAATCAAAACACATTCTGTTCATAACAACGTACCCCGCATTGGGCGCCGAATTGTATAAATGGCTACACTGTATATATGTGTAGATTGTCGGCTCTATATCTGCAGATTGAACGCAATTAAGTTAAATTGGTCGACGACACACTGCTCTGCTGTTGTGTGTCGATGTCGATGTATTTTAATATAAAAATGTGCTAAAATAGGCGGACAGGCGATGCACAACAGCACACAGTCGTAGTATTCTATGTATAAGCACTCGCGCGATAGAAATTCTTTATTATAATTTGATGTACTCAAACTATGTATATTTTTTAAATAAATTTGTGAATTAATTTTTTCAACGCCTTATCGTCAAATCACAAACAGCTGAAATAACAATTAGCACTACCAGAGAGAAAGAGAGAGGGAGAGAGAGCTTGATTGATATTTACATAACACCATCCAGTGAAAGAGTAAGAGGTACAACGAGCTAAAAAAAAACAATAGGCAACTGTCACACAAATTACTTATTGCACTTTATCGGTCGCGAAATAATATGCGATTGATAGAGTTGTGGGGGGAAAACACACATACGAGAATAGCATGCAGCACAGTCGATCGGACAAGTATTTTGATTTATACGCGCGGTCGTGGCAGTTATCAATAAAACACAACAACGCATATACACTTCACATGGGATGTGGATGGGGTGATAATTTCAAATTTTTCAAGAGGCTTTTGCGGCTCGTCGTTTTGGCGTTTTTAATTTTTTTCTTGCTTCTTCTCGGTATTTATTGTATAACACACTTTTTTTATCTTTTACGACGGCAAAGCATCTGCTTTTTCTTTTCACGTACGCTTTTGCGAGTACTTCTTTCACTCGGACACACCGTACACTTTGAAATTTGGGCACTGATCAAGCAACAACAACAATAATAACGCCGAATTATTATTGTGGCTTTTTTCTGAGAGTATGTAATTTTAAATTTTTGTTTTTTTGTTTAGCACGATTATTTCGCGAAGAAGCCAAGATATTCGCGGGGATTATTCAACGACCACAATCATAGATAATTATTTTTACGGTACAGACTTGGGGTAATTTTTTATTTTTACACAATTGCATTAGGTAATATGATTTGATTCTTGTATTATTACTTTTGGGTCGCTGCAAAAACACCTCATCAACAACAATTCACCAATCATCTAGATTTTATGCACACAAAATGAATTTCCGGAACGCTGTGGAATAATTTTCTTGTTATCCAATTTTGACTAAGGGATATCTCACCGTTGAAATAAAAACCGCCGAACACCGTGGTTGCTTCACGCGATAAAAATATGGGGGGAAAAAACTGCAATGACCGCACCAGCAACAACGATTTTTTTTAAACACCAAATTTATTTTGATTTATCAACAAACCAAAATACAGAACACACAAACTTAGATATTATGTGTGTACTCGACGAACAATTGTAATAGCAAACTTTTCCAAAAAATTTTGGTAAAATGAACCGCGATTCCCAGAGAGTAGTTATCACGAACTTTTTTTTTCGGAAGGTTTTCTACTTTTTGTCACTTTTTTTTCCTCGTCACTAATAGACTCTGTTTAGCGTGCGGTCTCGTAGAATTATTGTGTTATGTGATCGAAACGCGATTAATATTTTTTTTTCTGACGTATATACGATTATAACGAACTAACAACAACAACAAGAACGGAAAAAAACGCAGATACGATACGATTTCTTTTTAATATATTCTTTTCAATATTTAAATATGCGAAAAAATATACACACAGAGAAAAGAGTGTAGTGAAGTCGTGAAACAACCTCGACACTTGCTCGACTCGAATGATGAGAATGCTAGCTAGTCAGTCGCTATAGCGGTGCTATTGCGAGTATCTATCGTGTGTTCCCAAATGGTTTGGTTCATGCATGTGCCGTGGCGGAAGTTCACCAACGACCGAGATACAAAACGAGCTGTACGTCGTCGCAGATAGAGTTTGTGAGCGCTGGCTGAGTATAATTATTTTCAGTGTCGTCGGTATGCCAACGAAGAGCCCCTATCAAATCTTCGTTTTGAAGCCCGCAGAGTGTAGATTGTACAATAACAGAGAGAAACCTCTTAGAAGTAGTGCGACAAAATTATATCTTCTGTCCAAACAAACATTGAGAATTAGACACGACACGAGCACGGAAGGAGTGTGTGCCCCCAACAAATAAAAGTATCTGAAGCCGTACGATATCGTTTTGTTCGATATATTCGTATAATTTACATTTTCTCCTCAAAGACGACGACGAGACGTACGGTACGATACGAATACGATACTTAAATGCCGAATCATAACAGGAGCAACAACAACAGTGTGGCACATGCTTAATATCTTTTTCGTGCTGAGCATTATTATCTCGTCGTGAGTGTTACGTATATTTCGCTCGTTGGTGTAATTCATTGTTGTGTGTTGGCCGACGAGACGACATGAGAGATGAGACGATGATGGTACGACCCGCACAGAGAAATTTCTTAGGATGAAGAGAACATACACATTGCTTGCCCGTTTCGGTTCTGGGTCAGTGTGTACGAACCTACATAATTTGATTGTAGTTTGTAGTTTAGTCTAGGCTAGAAGGCGCAAGAGTAATAATAATTAAATTATAAAAATGCAAAATGTACCTACATAGAAAAATTATAACCATGAATACATATTTGAAAAGGTTCGTACATACATACATAAGTATGTATATGATGAAAATAAGAACTATAAGAACATTAAAAAAATCACATTATACATAGGAAGTTCTCACTACTATAAGGCGACCAGATGCCTGAATCGAAATACAGTGCTTGTCATCAGATTAGCAGTTAGCACACCCCTTCGCATGAATAGTTTCGGCTGATTTCCATCCAAACTAAAAGCTAAAATTTCAAAATTATAACTATTAATAGTCTATTCAATTCTGAGTTAATTAACACATAAAGTATTGTGTTTACATTTTTTAATATTGATTTATAATTGTTTTTCGAAAAAGAACACACAAAATAGCCATTTAAAATTTGTCATCAGGATAGCACATGCAATTTCTTTTTTGTCTATCTTGCACAAATAAAGACGTAGGACCCCCAATTTTTTGTGATTGTTTGAGTAAGATATTGACTTTAATATGAATAAGGAAAAATCATTATCTACGGACGAGGGACCAAAATTTAAGGCATACAATGAGTCAACGCGGTCAAAAAGTGAAATTTCGAGAAAAAATTAATAAAAGTTGATAAGTTGAATCCTAATTCGTGTGTAATAAGTAGCGTTAAGGTAAAAATATTAGAGGCGATAAGAGTTGAGTATATGTCAATCCTTATGAGAGAATAATTTTGAGAGAAACATCTAGCCCTCATGACTCGGTCGCAAGGATTAGGGTAAATTTTGACATTAAGACGAGTCTATCTTTTGTTCAAACAGTGATAATAAAACTCCACATTTCAAGAAACGAAAACTAAAGAATAAACTCCAACTTAACTTTCCCCGAAGGAAATACGTTAAAATTGATCATGTGAACACTTGACATGGAACAAAGAATGGCGGTATGTTATCTTTTCGGATAAAAAGAAGTTCACTTTAGAAGAGTAACACAGTTATAATATCTACTTCCAGGATCTTTGCTAGGAAGGACACCATTAGGATCGCATTCATTGTCGGACAGATTGTGTAATGGTCTCGAGTGATAAGTGATACTGTGAGATGATACTTCTTTTTATTCGATAAGACAACATAGCGCCATTGTTTATTACATGGCAAGTGCTCTCGAGTTTAATTTAAGCGCATTTTCCTTTAGTTTAAGTTTCTTTAGATGTGGAGCATTTTGGTATCACTGTTTGAACAATAGGCTCACCTTAATGTCAATATTTACCCTAATCCTTGAGACCGAGTCATGAGGACTGGATGCTTCTCTCAAAATTACTCTCTCATAGGGATTGACAAATACTCAATTTTTATCGCCTCTGTTATTTTTATCTTAACGCTACTTATTACAAACAATCACAAAAAATTAGGGGTCCTACGCAAAACCATCTTTATACAAAGCCCGGAAGCAGAACACGTTCATATACTTAAGTGCCAAATCATAGGCCTGTTCAGATCGAAAATTTACATTGCGGTAAAGGCAAATCGGGTTGGGTCGCGACAAACTTTACACGAAAAGTATTGGTTCCCGGTCGATTTTCGTCGCGAAAAGTGGAATGTGTCGTGAATTAAAGTGTCTAGAATGCAGTGAAAGAACAAAATCCCGACAAAAAGTGAATTTTCCACATGTTTTCGCGATTTTTATCAGAGCAGACACGGTTTTTTTACATGCGCTGTGCTTGTGTTAGTGCATCGTGCAACGTATATACGACATGTTCATAGGCTCGTTTTGTGTGCATGTATTGCTGCTTCCCGGCTTCTAGTGAAGGTGGTTTTGGTCCTACGTCTTTAATTGTGGAAGATAGACAAAAAAGAAATTGCATGTGCTATCCTGATGACAAATTTTAAATGGCTATTTTGTGTGTTCTTTTTCGGAAAACAATTACATATAAAACAATATCAAAAAATGAAAACCCAATACTTTTTGTTTTAATTAATTTAGAATTGAATAGACTATTAACAGTACCTAATAATTTTGAAATTTTAGCTCTTTTAGTTTGGCTGGAAATCAGCCAAAACTATTCATGCGAAGGGGTGTGCTAATCTGATGACGAGCAGTGTATGTATATTGATGGGATTCGGTTACAATACCTTAAAGTCCCACTCTGCAAGAATCTAGATATTTACAGTTTGTTTCAATTCGTTTAAAAATCTGGATTGCGTAATTTGGTTTTATTCAATTTAGAGTAATTTTTTTATTGATGAATGTCTTGTTAGACAACGGTTTTGTTTTGCTGATTATTGATATTCAAAAGATGGACAAATTACATAAATGGTGACAATGATGAAAAAAAAATAACTTTTTTCTTTATAATCAATTGACACATTAACATCTGTGAAATCTTTGGGTTCCGCTATCGAGGCAACCCAACACGACTTGGAAAGTTTTCGATTCTTTGGTTGTTTTGGGCGGCCTGGATGTTTCGTGATGACCGGTTTGGCATCGCAATACACTGGTCATACACATATGGTCAAAAATGTAAGTACACGCCTAAACATTTTTCTTAACACCCTATGGCCAAGTAGTTATTAAAAAATGAGTTCGAAAAACACCATGATCCACGGTGAGATTCAAACTCATGACCCTGCGCACCCAGGTGAGCGCACTAACCGCTAGACCAGTTATTAAAGTAAATATAATTGTTTGTCAATATTTTTTTCATTAATTGGAGAGCAATTAAATATTATGAACATAAACCATTTGCAAGGAATACTAGGTTTCATTTACCTTAAAAAGGAATGAGATGTCTAAAAAAGGTGGACAAAATATAAGTATGTATGTACATAATAATACATAATAAGTAAATTTCAACTAATTGAATTAAAATCAGTTTCAATTGAAACTCTATGCACTAATTTGACAGAATTTTGTTATTTTGTTTTATTCCTCATCCTATTGGTCATTATTTTCCAGGAAAAAATGCGGTTCTGTTGACTTACTGCATATAATTGAATGGCATGTGATTCCGTATACCAAGTTGCTTAAAGAAAACTCTTATAATTGTCCTTATTGTGGCATACCGTTTTTATAATTCTTAAGTTTAAATTCCCCAACATTTTTTTGATGAATTCAAGTTCTCCAAGCAGAAAATTACACTCCATTTTGATGAAGCTAATCCTTGACCAGCTTATGAGTTGTGGTTAGGGTTATCATACTGCGGAAATAGCCACCTACGTAACTGGTAAAGATTGTTTGGATAATCCGATACGGTTCTTAACAAACATTTCTTATACTGGAATTATCTCAAATTAACGCTTGTTAGATGCGTATTTGATTGAGACCAAACTGTGAAAAGAAACCCATGGCATAAAGTAAGTAATTTGCTGTAAGTAACGTGTATATACTGTATGTACACGTTACTTACAGCACACACTCAAAGGTAAAATGTTTTTCAGTAGATTTTAATGTTATATGGAGTTCCATCTCTATTCCAATTACATACTTACTTTATGCCCATAGATCATGATACTTTCGCCTCCATTGGAAATAGTCCTTCGATATAGCGTAGGTCAAATTATGTTTCTCTCAAATGGAAAATATTTCGTTAGGATTTCAATGTCATCAATCACTAAAGCGCTTTAAACACATAGCCGCAAAATCTACTTAGATTATGTAATCTCGTATGCTGTTCACACTATGGTCGTAATCTTGTTCCACGACTTGACAGTACAGTACAATCCATCTATATTGCAAACTCCGACAATTTCATGAACGACTGAAACTGTTATTTATATTAATTTGTTAAAACAAGAAGCAGACTCTATCTTATAGGAATTATGTCAATGATTTATGTTCGTCAATAGGTGAAAACATCACACTTTTGTGTACAAAACCATGTGCCAATCGAAAATGGATGAGATGACCTCTACTGTAGAATTGTCATATGTGAAGCTCACCACACTTCACCATGATTTTGTAAAGATTTTCTCCGAGATTTTGGTTATAGTCTCCGAACAAAATCTATGAAAACGTATGAAAAATCTACAGTATTTTCGCCTAGATTTTGTAAAATCTCAAGATTATGCAAAACCCTCTATAGTGTGTAAAGAGCTTAAGGCAAAATATTTCGTTAGTGTTCAAGTTTTAGTTTGAACGAAAAGGAGAGAGGAATAGTTCTTCTTCTCAACATTTGATAGTATCGTCAATATTTTTCTTGTTGCGAAAACAACTTTCAGCTTATTCCCGAAAATTACTTAGCTCGTATCGTATCGTATCTCTTCGAAAAGTTAATTGAAAACTGCAAAATTCAGTTAACTTTTCGGAGAGATACAAAATTTGCAATACAATAAGCGTCGAAACCGCCAAGCGTCTTTTTTCGGCCATAGTGATAATGTTTTATCCTTGAGGGGCTTGAGGCCCTTCTATGGACTTTATCGAACTTCTGACTAATTTTCTTTAGTTCTTAAAAAATTGTGCACTAAATGCAATGGTCAGCTAATTTATTTTGTGATTGAACGAATAGTTTAACCTCCATTTCCAAGTTTGGAGCCCAAACGCCTTTCTTTAGGTCTAGTATACGTTTTTCACCCAATAAGATTTTTTTGTTTTTAATTTGACGTTAGCTGACCGGAAAAATAGAAGAAAAACCAAAACCATACAAAAAGTCCGAAACGGTTGTAATTGAAATGTAAAAAATACCGGCGTAGGTACAGAAGGCTGCGCTCGCAATACGAGGTTTTCTTTTTGGAATTTTAATGCATAGTGAATATTTTTTGTACATATACATATTTTATAAGCAATAAATAAGAATTGTGCACAACATTAATGAAATGCTCCCTGTAAATCTATTTTTGGATTGGTCTAAATAAACGCGTTACATGCACCTTTAATTAGACCAATCCAAAAATAGATTTACTATTTACCCAGTTTGTATAAAAGTACCCCAAGGCAAATCTACAGGCAATTTTTGATTTACGATTTCTGATGACCTTTGAGCAATAAGAAATTCAGGCAAACGTAAGGATGGCTTGGCTTTATATAATGAACTGTATTATTAGCTGTAAATCTACTGTTGCTTTTTTCTTTAATCAAGGAAAAGCAACTTATATGAAATGATTCCATTGTGCTGCCTGACATAAGAGCCCACGCAAGCTTTCCTATGAGTATTGAACAAGTATACTTTTGCAGCTATTCAGGGACACCATGTTAACTTGGTCCTACAAACTTCAAAAAATATTTGTGGCAAACACTGTTACCATTCTATGCATTTCCATCATCATCATCATCAAGTTAAAAGATATGCATTAAAGAAATGCTTAAGAGGCTTCTCTTATATTGTGAAAGGCCCTTACTAAATACTTACTTGGCTATATTTCCGGTTTGGATACAGTTATTCGAATGAAAATTCGTAGGCATATTCCCTATGTAATTTTTTAAAAAACCTTAGCAGAATTTTCATATTTGGAAACCTAAGAGGGGCTACACACGAACAAATTGAAATTTTACAAATTTACTGTTATTTACTTTTCCTTAGCAAAAGTCAACAGTCTTAATATTTAACGGATATAAAGCCATACTGACCAATCTTTGTGCAAAGTTTCATAACGATCTCTCTAACGGTTTAGAAAAACGGAGGTCGAAAAGAAGTTTAACTTTAAATGCCAATAACTTTTTTACCGTTACTCGAAACTGGAAAATTTTAACTGATATGAGATGTTCTTGTTTAGATCCTTGATTTAAATACCCATACGTCAATCTCCGATAAAAACTAAAAAAGTCGACTTTTTTCAAACGTTCGGGACAACCTGTTATCTTTTTCCTACCAACTTCTAAGGTATTTGTGCCAAAGACTGTAACTATTCTACACATTCCTACCAAATTTCATGACAATCGGTTGAGCAGTTCGCGACTTATTTAGTGAAGAGACGGACGGACAGACGGTCGGACAGACTGACAAAATCGATTTCATAAGGATTTTTTGAAAAAAACATTTGCATATTTTGGAAGTACATTTTCAAAAAATACTAATTCTCAGGTAATTAAATTAAATGCTGATTGAAATGATTACGCAACTTTAATTCTGCGGCCCGCTCAAAGCTGAAGACATTGCTATTTGGCAAGCTGAAGACATTGCTATTTTGAGTTTGACAGCCTTGTTTTATAGCGTAAAATGCAGGTTTGACTCCTGAAACGGCACGCAAATCTTCGTACTACAAATAAACAATTGCGCGTAGAAGGCGATTAGTTGGCGCCTAGTCTCGCAACTTCAGGTTTTCTTTCAATCGAAAAATGTCAGTCTTGGTGACTTGGATATTCCGAGACATGGAAACTAACGAATTGCTGCTGAGACTGCAGTCTCGAAGACGAAATTTTTGCTCATACTTTTTAGGCCTTTTATATTTGGAACTTTGATATCCTTAATGATCCTGAAATCCCTCGTTTCGCATAGTCGAATCTGAAACCTATACTCTTAGTGAAACAAAGTTTTGGATTCGCTATGATTCTAAAAGTATAGACGAGCCACGCAATAAAAAGCGAAAATGGTAACCGAGTTGAATGTAATCAGCAGTAAAAGAAGTAAGGAAAGTTTCGTTAAAAGGCGATCAAAATAATTCTAGATTGTGCTTTAACATCTTATCGATCAATACTTAAAGGACGGACATTAAACCTCCTAAAAAAATCCTGGATATGATCATAAAGTTGAAAAAAATTTGCTCCATAAAGTTTTCCTTAGAACCACTTGGTTATGAGGACGAGCTTTCTATGGTAGTCCTGTGACCATAGTCCAATTTCATCCATTTCCACATACCTACGTGATGTGACTCCGATAAAACGGCAGTTATCTAAGGTTTGTTAGCCCATAAACCATTTTCATTAATGAGAATAAGACATTTCTAAATGCACGGTGTTCGTAGAATCACGAGCACAATATAACTTGCTAAACATCCAGCTCGGTGTGTAGTCGGAGGTTCGATGAATACATTTTGTTTCTGCAATGAGAATTCCGTAGAAAAAGCTTTTCATCGTGGTTCGACGAACCGCAAAGTTGAAATGAACTATCTATAAAAAAGACAGAAGCGTAAAAATGTGGGTATACTTCTGCTTCAGAAGTCTCCCTTTTACAGTTACTCCTCGAGGAGCGCTTTTGACTATTTGCGTTGTCAAAAACATTTCTCAACAACTGAATCCGAGCCCGAAGTGTGATTTAGTTGACAGTCACACTACTTCTTAATGTATTTTTTGTTTTTTTTTTTTTTGTAAACAATAATAAATGCGTTTTTTTTCAGTTGAGAGTTTTGAGTATTCGCTTCACTGTGAATTTATAGAATTTTCAGTTTAACCTCAATAACAATAACAAAATGTACAAAATTATGTTTTTATGCGAATTTCAGCTAAATTTCTAATATTCGAAATGAGTTTACGCGAAATTCCTGTTTTTTATTTGCAAAATTTCCGTGCCTCTAAGTATGAGATATCGAAAAAAACCAGCACGATCACCGCAATCTATTTTGGAGAAATCACAGAGAAAAGAGAACAAAGTTTTTTATTAGTTTTTTTTTCGCAGTTTGTAGTGTAGTGTTGGATTTGCCCCCCTCTAAATGAAATCCTGGCTACGCCCATGGACCGGAGGCAAATGCTAGAGCGTACATGAAACCCATTACGAATATAAAATATTTTGAATAATCATTCGGGTATTTTTTACAGCTATGCAATCAAAAGAAAGTTGAAAATCGATTAATAACTTTCCTGTGAATTGTAATATTTCTTAACTTTATTCTTTTAGAAAAAAATAAGGGTTTTGGTTTTAATCAAAATGTGACCTTCTTTATGAAACCGAGTGATCAAATGTATGAAATTCGATTTCGATTGTTTGAGTCGTCCGCCAATTAATTAGTGAAAAAAAAAACGGACGGACATAAATCAATTTTAAAAGGGTTTTTTGAAAAAAAAAAAACCTACAAAATGGGAAATTTTTGGCTTTATAGAAAATATTTTGTTTAAAAAATCACATCCGTTGTGAAAAACATCTATAAAATCTAAATCCAAATTTCACATTTCCACCTTTTCAGGGTGTACATACACAATCAATTAGTAGAAACTTTAGACACGAAGTCGATTTTCGACAATTGAGTGAATGCATGTCAGTGGTTTCAGTGAAAATGCGGAAATCATATGTATCGGTCGGTAAAGTTTGGAAATATAATAAAAATATCGTCGCAACGGTCTTCCAGAAAAAGATAAACGACAGTTGCTGAGCTCAAAATAAAAACATAAGTTAACCCTTCTGTCGGCACCTACTACAATATGCATATTCTATACCCAATAGGTCTGGCTGGACCTACTGAGAAAAATTTTTTATTTTTTAGAAAAAGTAAAATTTTTATCGGTAAAATCATTCTATCCATTCTTTACTGCAATTTTTCAACAATAAAAACATCAAAATAATTTTTGTAGATATACTGGAAACGTTTTTAAGTAGATTTATTTTGAGGTGGTATTAGTACAAACGTGTTTCTCCCTTATTTTCTTCTTTTTTTGCTTCGCTATTTGCATTGTGTTTATCTAGTAGATATTTCGATCGAATTTTCTAATTCCAATATCTTTGGGGAAATATTAAGCACTTGTCGGCAGATTTTACCTCGATATTAGTCTGCAGATTTAGGGAAATAAGTGGAAAGAAATAGGGAATTTTCAAGGCAAAAATCATTTAATTCTAAATTTTTCGTTTTTTTTTTTTATCAAATCTATTTAGAAAGACGTTTGCAAGTCACTCATACTTAGTCCTTACTATTACAAAGGAAATAAAACTGGGTTGAATTTCCTAGGATCAAATCTCAGTTGATTAGGTGGTGTTATAAAATGTGACGAAATTAGGCATACCCATTTTCCGAACTTCACGGCTTTTTATAGAAAAATCTCAGAAATTTTTATCGTTTATAGTTCAAATTGAGTTTAAATGACATTATTACATCATAAATAACAGAATTTAATATTTACACTTCTTACTTCAAGAGAAAAATGGGGGGAATAACTATAGGTCTGGCCAGACCTATTGGGTATCAAAAAGCACTATAAATTGAAAATCATCAAAAACATACTCAAAACTTCAATCGATTTTTTTCAAATTTTTGCAAAATGCTTCCAAACATATTATTCTAGGATATCATGAAATATGAAGTCGCTGCGATTTCATCTTCTATGCTTTTTACACCAAAATATAGTGCCAAAGGTCTGGCCAGACCTTCGTGCCGACAGAAGGGTTAAAGACAAAATCTTGCTGAAAATTTCAGTGTCCTAGCCAGTGGCGTAACGTACGGTGTTCCATGTGTTCAGTCACACACGGGCCAGGGACGTAGCCAGGAATTTGTTTCGGGAGGGGTCCAAATTTCGATTCCACGAATTTGATTGTAAATCAATTTTATTTTTGTGTTGCTAGTGAAGAACTGTTTTAGAGGGGATTCACACTTCCGACAGGATTTATTAAATCCTCGATTTGGTTAACAGTTGTACCATATTGTACTGCAATTTGAATAATGCAAGTACATTATACGATGCATTCTAAATTGAGTGACATACGATTCGATATAGTATTTAGGATTTTGACTGGATTTATTTTAATCTACACCAGAACTTGTTGGTAGTCTATATCGGCTATTACTGTATATTTTTTGTGATACAGAAAAAATACATCGCTAAAAAAAATGTGTTGAGATGCATCCCTTTTTATTGGATATATACCGATAGATTTCATGCGCTCATATTACATAGAGGATTTAAATAATTTCTGAATATCTTAGAAAATTAAAAAAAAAATGGATCAACGTTTGATCCTCGAGGAATGCCTGATGTTGGTGGAAATTGAGAGAAATAGAGTCATGGTCACAATCACCGAACGGTGTCATGTGTCTATTATATTAATGAGGGTCACTGATGTCAAAGTTTTTCATTTTAACTAGATTTGAATATCAAAATCGCTTTGATAAATTTCCACGTTAAGGTGCAATTTTAATATAAGAGGGCATCCACACTTCCGACAGGATTTACTAAAACCTAGATTTGATTAGCAATTGTACTACTTCAATGTGAATGATGCAAGTACATTCGACAATGCATTTGGAATTTAGTAATTTCGAGTCTCAGCTTTGTCGCCATTTTTATGTATTGGCATGGCACAAGGCAAGACATATGTAGCTTAACTGACTGGTTTAATAAGAAAAGAAAGTGCGGATACCTAATTTTTTCTGCAAATATCTTTAAAATCGGAGGAAAATTATCTTGGCTGCTGTCTTTAGAGATGTCAAAGTCATTTATATATATATATATATATATATATATATTTTTAGAATCAGGGCTAATAGAAGGATTTTATCTATAAGTGTGCTATTTTTTAATTAAACTATAAATTTGAAGAAAATTATATCAGCGAAAAATTGAGGTTCATAACGTTTTCATTTCAGTTGGTAAGAAGTAACAGTCGTAGTTGAAAATTTGTTTCAGCAAAATGGAATTCAACGAAGGTTGTTGAAATTTATGAAAATTGATCACAGACAAAGGAATAACCTTAGCATTATCTATCTAGAATAAATTAACCGAGAAGAGAAGAGGTTACTTTCCAAAACGGGGTAATTTATTGGTAAAGCTAGTTAGGACAACAAAATCTACGGTAAACTGCGAGGTCACTCACCGAACGTTTTGGCAATGATTCATACAAGCAAAAAAATTCAAATAATGTAAAACAGCTCGGGTCAATTTGTAGGTATTTTTATGAGATCCGAAATTTTCAAATTACATAGTTAGATTTGCAAAAACCTCTATCTTTCTCCATAAAAAATGGAGACGGATGCGGTATCTAAAAAATCGCAATGGGTTGAGAGGAATCCGGGCCGCATGGACAGACAACAAATGACGGCATAAATAAATAAGTACCCAATTTTCTGAACAACTGATTTAATTTCAAAATCATGTGCAATTCGGTGATTTTTTGTACAGATGTCCTGACAGAGAACTTGCAAGAAAATGTGTAGCGCACATTTAAATAAGTGTGCATTATTACAGTTTTCATGTTATAATCACTGAAATTTCAAAGCCCATTGAAAACATTTCGGGAGGGGTCCGGACCCCATGGACCCCTCCCCTGGCTACGTCCCTGACACGGGCCCCCAACCATTAGGGGCCCCCTAACGTAGTGACGAGGAGTTGGAAATGTTGGACTGTGATTTAAAAAAAAATATTTTCGTTAGACTTTTGGGTCATTGCAACGTTGAACCTAGATTTAAGGCGGATTAACAAGTAAGGAGTGCTCTTGAGTGAAACGTTTTTCTTTGTTTCGATGTGGTTGAAGCGAAAATTTCAAGGAACTTTTTATTGTTGTGCTGAAGAGCTGCATTCCTGTTACCAGGGCCTCAACTTTTGCGAGGCCCATACCTAATGCTCGCATCCGTCCTGTTTTTGACAAGACATGTCATCCTGCTATTACCCCGAATGTTTTGCTTTTATCCTGTTTTGTCCTGTTTTTGGACGTCAAGTAGGCATTTCACCAAATATCAGACAGCTTTGGGGAAAACTTTACTTGAATTCATAAAATTTTACAAAGATGATTTATAAATAATATGAGAGCCCTCATTATGTAAGGCCTTAGACAAGAGAATCATACTGACATTGCTGAATAGTGTTAAACATGGTTGATGATTGGTGTCGGTACAGGACATTGTAGTTAGTTGCCCTTGAAGGCATATACATACTTCCCTTCACTTGCGCGGGTCCCCATTTAGGACATACACATACATAAGTTTTGGATAGCGATTACCAAATGCAAATTAGAACGCATTAGCTTCGATGAATTGTTACAGATCGTATCGAAGCTAGGAATGCCTTACAATACATAGTAGAGATTACAAAACGCATGCCAAGGAGGGAGGGCAGAAAATAAAATTGTCCTCTGATCACACTACAATGTTAGCTATTCAGTATGCAAAAAACTTATTTTTCCTGAATCATGTGAAAGGTACGTAAATATTATACAGTCAAAATTTTGCGTTATTTGTATTTCTGGCTATCCATTTTCACGTCCTGATATTTTAATAGCGTTGTCTTGCCAACGATGATATTTGGAGCATTTGTCCTGCGTTTTCCGCAAAAAATTTACGTGCGTTATCTTAAGCCGTTAATTCTTACGTTTTTCATTTGCACTTTGGGTCGCTTTCAAAAGTATGATATTTATTAGCTTAAGACAGCTAAAGCTGAAAGCTTTTAAATAGCTGCAGTAAAAACAGGATTCATCCATATTAACAAAAGAAATTACTTTTAACTGCTGTGATACTAAAAGAAAATTCCAATGAACAAAAAAAAATCCACCCGGTTCATAACGCGATTTCAACCAAAATCCCAAACTAAATCTATACGAAATTGTGGTAACAATCTAGATAATTTTGCTGAGTGTATGCAACACACATCTTTAAAAATAAATGTCACTTTTACAGTAGCTCGTTATCAACCTAAGTGCAAATCATTGACGTAGATTTCCATAACGCCGCACACACACGGTCAATTCGAATCCATTTTTGGATACTCGTTCCGTCAAAATCATACATTTTCTTGAATTATAATTGAGCGAAAATCTAAAAAAAAAAATGTATTCGGATTCTTCGTGTGTGTGCGACATATGTCAGATCGTGTGAAAGTTGTGTAATAAGTTAGGACGATCGTGTGAACAGGATCCGAGATTTCATAATAAACCTAAATTTCGTTGTCAAGTTTAAATCTCATTTTACCAGAACCTGATAGCCGTCTATACACACAAACAAACCCTGGGTTTGAACTAAATAAACTCATTCCAACCGTTTACTCGATTGAATCGTGAGGTTTTAGTATATCCTGTCGCAAGTGTAAATATCCTATAAACATAGCCCTGGATTTACTTGTAATTTCAACATTTTTCCAAATCGGGCAAAAAAGTGGTTTCAACGATTTTGTTTAATTATAAATTATTAGTTTGTGGGGGGCCCCCATTTCGATCTCGAACACAAGATATTTTAGAAACGTTACGCCACTGGTCCTAGCCGTCTCCGTTCGAAAGTAAAGTAAGTAAGTACATATGTACATAGTAAAGCTGTTTTTGGATTGGTCTAATTATTTTGGAACACGTTTATGTAGAACAATCCAAAAATGGCAAAAAGGCGCAATTAGTGCATTTCCAAACGATTTTTACGCGGTTTTGTTGTAACAGTAAGGCAATTAGGTTAATACACTGGTAACTCAGTGCTCCTTAAGCAAATTTGAGTCGAAACATTTAAGTCTACTGCACTCCGTTAATTAATTTTTTCTTCCTTCAATATCATATGTAATAGTAATTATTATTTTTTTAAATTATTACTTTTCGACTATGCACAAAGTGCCTACACTTTTAACGTGTCAAAAGTCCTTGAGACGCTAACCTAGCACAGAGAGTAAATATCTTTAAGTCAACGACGATTTTATTCGCTAGTTCTTGTGGAGAACACTGTATTTTCTGGGACAAGTTCTAATTAGAAGAGCTCTCTCAGACTTCATGATACTAGCGCATACTCATTAAAATACTCTTAGCTTATGGAGGAATGCTCTTCGAATGCACTTTAAAGAGGCGATTAGAGCTGGTGTATGGTATGCAATCTTCAGCATTACATATACATTCTATAGCACTTATAAAAGGACCTACGGCAATTGACAAGTCCTTCATTAGTTTCTCTTGTGTTGTCCAAAGTACAGCATTTACGAAAATGTACCCCAAAGCTTCTGAGCATTATGAATGTATTTGAAAAATCCATTATGAGAAACACTAACACACACCACCACGCCTATTGCGTACATATGTGTTAAAAGTAGGTTAGCGCAAAATACACACAATCTGAATATGTATCTTCTTTTTAGCGTCGCTAAAAAGAGTGAAAACCACCGTTTGATTGTATAGTCGTCCAACACTTCTCGATTGGAATTTAAACGTACATAAATTATATTATAGTTGCGTTGTTGCCAATCAGCTGATGATGATATTTGGTACTAGACAAACCACAATTTATCTATAGACTCACACACAATAGATAGGTGTATCTATCGAGGAGGCGGTCGAAGAAGCCCACTATTCGCTTTGGTTAGCCCAGCTAGCTGTAGTGTAGATGTACTCGTATGTAGGATTTATTTATTCGAAAAAGTCACAAACGGCGACTGGGTCGCATAAATTATATAGCTTTGCGTTTAGGTACCCCAACGCATCTTAAAAGTCTTGCGACAAATTTAAATTTTAAGTACGCTTCTAGTCGCACTCTATAATGTATGCAGCCAAAGCATCTCTCTATAAAATTTATCTTATCTGATCCGAGAGAAGAAGATTAATCAAGTGATGTGCGCGCGATTGCTTATTTTTAAAATGTTAATTTTTCGATCAGGCACAACACGAGTACTTGAAAATATTTTTACTTGATTTTTTCTGCTTCTTTTTAATTTTCTTTCGCGATGCCTACGTGAATAATAATAATTTTTGTATTCGGGCGCGACAGATGAACTAGTTAATTTAGAACATTTCTGGGGCGTGTTTATTAAAAATACCACAAGCATTATGGGCTAAATAATTGGATTTCATCGAGTTGCAAAATGAGTATTTGTAATTAATTTACCTATATGCTATAGTGTTTGGAATATGTGTATGCATTTTGCGGGAACATCTGTTTTTTCTTATAGATTTCTCATGGTGCTCTGAATTTTTATTAGAAATAGATTTTTTTTGCTCAAAACATTTTGGAAATTGTGTTTAAAACGGAAATCGAGAGGACGTCGCAAATAGATTTAAATGTTTTGCAGACTATATAGAGAATCTAAGACTAAATTTACAGGACTCACCTTTGTTAGAAATGACCCAGAATCGAACAATAAATAATTCTCTTGAAATGTGAAAAATTCCTAATCTAGATAAAATGTGTACAAAAGTAAATGTTAACAGTGAAGATCGTCGAGTACGCCACCGTTTTATTTTTTATTTTTACCGCTGTCAGTTTTAATTTTTAGAAAGCGTATCCAAAATTAATGATTTCTTTAAAAATAATTTTCTTCCTGCTCTCTGAAAAAGCTGAACACATTGATCCTGTCTACATCTTTTGTTCAAATCACTTAAAACTAAAAATTCGATCTTAAGGTCACTATTATCGCTATATCACTAGCAAAATTTAACAAGCATTTCATGCACTATTTCAAAGGTGATCTGCTCGATTTAATGATGATTTGGAATTTGACATTTATTTTGGAGTCGTTTGTATGCAACCACATTATGATCCATTACAAAATCAAGATCATCAATTTTGTGGCGTTAAATGTCATACGACATTCTTTTTCCATCATTACAAAAAACAAGATATTAAAGACGAAACACGAAAATTTTCCACACATTCATTTTTCCAAAAGTAAATGTTGGTTGGTACATAAATGGCATCAATTTAAGTCATTATTGTGACGATAAGGTTGTCCATGTTGATGTCGTGATGATTACGGGGAACGGACCATTAGAATACAAATTGACGTTGCTTATTCAATTGTTTCTTCCGTTTTGCAGCCCCATGTAACACTCTATTCCCGCATGCAATGTCCAGCCGTGGTGGTAACTGTATTATATTTTTGAACTAAGAATTGTAGCAGTACGAGATACGAGTACAACGGATTGTACTCTTGTACATTTATCTGAATTGGGGCGACTGAATCGAAATTTATTAATAAATAAATAAAATAGACAAAGTGCTTATTATACGTTTTTTAGTGTAAATGTAAAACGTTTTGGACACGGAATGTTCTCAACAAAAAGTATGACAGGACCCTTATAATTATGATGCCCCATAAATCTATCCTCGGTAAAGGATTATTTTATTTATGCGCATATGTCCTTTTTCTGCCTTTTTTTAACTTTACGGTAGATACGTTCGTCACCAAATGTCTGTCAATGAGTCTTAAACACCTGCGGCCCTATCCTTCGTCATCGGTCAAAAACAGGCCCCCCGTTATGGACGAAACGGCGCACACTTTTTTCTTTGCGTGAAATATCGCCAAACCACGGGCAAGCTCGCCCGAATGATGGCCAAAATTCAGCTCAAAAACCCATAAAAGTTGGCCTAACCATCAGATAATTCTAAGGCCACAACCAAACTGATCGCGGATTGAAAAATCGCGCACAAAATATCCGTACAAGAGATCAAAGTTATGCGGACAACACACGCCTGGGAAGAACAGAGGCGCTTGTGGAATTCAATTTTGTTATTTGTTCGGTACTTGGTCAACTGATAGCAGTGCGGTTGGACCGATTTTTTTCGCTAGGTTTGGCGAACTCCGCTCAGTGTGGGGCAGGCATCAAAGCATTGCTCAGACTAACCATGTGTTGAATGGAGTTTAATTTACCAGGCAAAAGTAATAATGATTTTTTTCCGCATATTTTTATATTTCTTCAACGTCTTCGCGGAGTTTTGGAAGATTTCCCTGACGAATTGGTCCTCTCCATGAATATCAGAATAATATTGAAACACGCGAAAAATATCACAATGAGCAAAATTAGAAAGATTTGTTTTTCGTATATTTCTTTCTGTATTCCTTGAACGAATTTCCAGATTTCAGTAAACTGATTCCAAGGGAATTGGTCTACACTCGGAGAAACATGCGAAAAATTTACAATAGGGAAAATTAAAAAAACAGTTTTTTTTTGTAAAGCTCACGAAAAATTTAAAAAGTTAGCAGATTTTTTTACCAGCTTTTGTCAATATCTTTCGAACGACTTGGTATATTTCAGTAAATTCCTCTCCCTCAACCTGAAGCACTTCCACCTTCGATGAAGAATAAGAGTTAAAGGAAAATTGACTCAGAGAAAATTTTCAAATTTTGCAGACGATAAGCAAAAAATCAAAATTTTGGCAAAGCTCTTTTTCTCATATTTTGACCTTATCCTTTGATTTCGATAACATTGTAAAACGAAAAATTTACCGTGAACAAAATTTTGGTAGCAGCTGCTTTTTACATTTTTTTTGTGACTGCTCTTGAGAGCGGAGCGAGCTCAAGATGGGAGAGCGACAGAAGCGAGCTCTCACAGCTTGTAACCTAGTACATAAAAAATAAATGTGGTGGTTGTTTCTTATGTTTTTGGGGGGCTGAGCCTGAATCCGTTGTGCTCTGTGGCCGTGATCGTTCGGTCGCCACTCTGTGAAATAGACACTCATAGAGAAACGAGTTTCCAAACTCGGCACGACACGTCGCAAGTTTATTATTCAGAAGAAGATGATAAGAAATATTCTTATCGTAGAATAATAAACTAACAATGCGACTAGGAAGTAATATGGCTGACAACCGTATCACACTCCGAATTCAATTGTCTTTGTAACGTTGATGGACTACACACGGTAGCCATCAACGCACCATGCTCCACTAGGAGTTACGGTAATCGAGAGAGAGAGAGAGCCTGAATCCATAGCTTTTCACCAAAATTTCGTTGCGACACAGGGTCAAAAGCGCGAAAAAACCTAAAAATAATAAATTGTAGCACTTAACGCATTTTGAAGATTAATGTAGCTTTATTTTCTCTAACATGTTCATGGACACGTTTTCGCAGAAATGTTCAGTTTCAAAATTATAAACCAAAAAAAAAACGGCAAACTCCGAAAATTTGTTTTTTTTTTGCGGGTTTGGCCCTGTTCCGCAACGAAATTGAAAAAAAAAGATTTAAAAAAAATTGGGCAAAATGCTTCACGTGATTTTGATAAAAAAAATAACACCCCAAGAATTTTCCGGTTTTTTTTAGAAGTTTTCTTCGGGTTATCAATATTTTGAAGTTTATAAGAGTGTGTAATAAGCCCATATGAATACATTTTTGTTCAAAGGCATAAAGTACATACATACATACCGATATAATTTCCAACATACGTCATAATGATGAAAAGTTATTGTCATCATTACAAATTTTCATTGTGCATCTATGTTTGTCTATTTCTACCGCATTAGGTTCAGTGTTTGTACAACATTTTTTTTTTCGAATACTTCGATAATAATTTTGAAACATTAATTTATATGTTTTTTTTTTTTCTAATTTAGTCCAAGATGAAGCTGGCCTCGACGGTGCTGAATTTTTGAATAAAAATCTGTACAAAATTTACAAACTAATTTGTGGCACACTAATTCGCTGCGTCTATGAGCGATATCGTAAAAAAATTAAATTTTGCAGATATAAAATAAAGGTCTTGTAGAAGACCCCTCACAAATTTGAATGCACTAGCACACAATTGAATGCACCCACACCACTGAATTATAAGTAAAATTATTTATTGTAACACTTAAACTTGCCTACGACCTTGTGCAAGATCACTTTCAATGCTGACAAAGTACAATTTTTGACAATTCCCCCCAATTCCTTTTCGCATTTCAAGTAAAATATTTAGAGACAAACACTTTTTGGGTAGGAGTTTTTTTTTACAAAAAAGTCTTCAGATTTTTTATTTTTCTTACTTTTGTAATTTTTATTAGCAATGTGCACATTTTTGAGTGGAGTGGGCTTGGACCCATTAAGGGCACTCCCCTTTATTAAAATTGGCCATTTCACTGTAAAGAAACAATTTGGTCACATATACCCTCCCCTTTAAAAACTATCTGCGCCACTGATTAGATTGCATTCAGGGGCGGCGCATAAGGGCCCGCGTAGCGGGGGGCCCACGAGATATAGGGGCCCAAAAGCCATATAAAAAAAAGAAGAAGAGATATACACTTTTCGAAGTCAAAACAAATGCTAAATTTATTGTTCCTCTTTCACCAGGTCCCTTGGATGAACAAATTTAATATTGCCCTGAAATGTGTTCATGAGACAATCCGGATCCTCAAATGGCAGGACTGCGTTATTGGCTGTAACTGTAGCCGCGCTTTGCGATCCACCCTTTTCCTTGCCAAGTAACATATGGGCAAAAAGATTCTTTAGGTTCATCTGCAGTCATGGGCGTAGCCAGAGGGGGGCTGGTCGATGAAGATGGAAAAAATCCTTATCGATGTAGTAAAAAAATCGCTGCACTATACAACATTTTCAAAAAATTTTCACAACTCCAAGTGCTGCCGAAGAAGCCATGATTGGGAAGGTTTGAAGGCGCATACAAATAGATGATAGCGAGTGGCCTCTCGTAACTGACGGAGGCTGCGTACCAGCACACACATTTCACTTGTGAGTGTGCTACTGTGGCTGCGTGGATCCCATATTTCCTGTTTCATTTCATGGCTTCTGAGCTGGAGTACACAATTTAAACCGTTAGGTCCCTTCGGGAAGTTAGTGGAATTCAACTTATTTTCATCTGAAATGGTGACAAATGGTATACAGCTTTGCTTTGTTAGGGACCTTGTAAAGAACGGGTCTCATATTTCAGTGTCTTTCAAGCTATTTAATCAAAATTTATTTTCTAGCTGAATCATACCAGCAATAAAATTTAGCCACTGTTAATACTTTGATAAATTGAGAGGAAATCTTATTAAAACCGTTAACCATATTTCAATCAATAAAGGATTTATAAATATTCTGACGATGCTACTTTCCTAAGATGAAAGTGACACACGAAACAAAGAGATTTCGCAAGAGGAATATGCAGTCTGAGATACAAAAATTGCACTGAAAATAGACAAACTACGCTCTAAAAGCCAGATGTTAGAGGCCAGTTGAATGTAATCAGAATGCAGAAGAAAATCAATCTCATTTCCATTTTTAAAACTTGACTCTAAGATTAGCAAAAAAAACGAGAAAACGATATATTATTTGTGTGGGGTTTGGTTGGAATAAGTGGGCCAATAAAAATATTTACTCTGAAAATTTTATTGGGATGCGGGAACATGGCCCCATAGTACGATTCCATTTGTTTTTTTTTTGTTGCTTTGATAATTCAAGGTTTTGTAAAATTGGTGTAAAAAATGTTTTTTAAAAGAACAAAAATGGGGTGTTGGGTTTGTGTAGCAGCCCCATGACCCCATGTTCCGATTTGAAGAACCTAATTTGGGGAGTTGGGTTTGTATGGCAGCCGCATGACCCCATTGTCCGAATTTACCGATTCAAACATACAAACTACCTGTAGCAAAAAGAAGCATTTGTATTTGAGTAAAACGCGTCGCAACAGACAGACAGACGGACTGACTGACATGGCCCAATCGACACCCCAAGTCATCATCATCATCAATGTGGCACGATAGCCCGACGTCGGGCCTTGGCCGCCTGAATCGTTGACCTCCAATTGTCGCGGTTACGTGACCTTGTCCTCCAGTTTCGGAAGCCCAGCAGCTGGTGGGCGTCTTCACCTACGGAGTTCTCCCAGCGAGCTCTCGGTCGTCCACGCAACCTCGCTCCGTCAATTCGTTGTGCGTTCATAACTTTCTTGGACATGCGATTGTCGTCCATCCGTTGTACATGCCCCGCCCATTGCAGACGTTGAAGCTTCACGATTTTCGATACTTCACCCCAAGTCATGCTGATCATATATTTATACTTTTCATATGATCGGAGATGCTTCCTTCAAAGCGTTACACACTTGATGACAAAGTTAAGCCCAACAATGTTATTTATTCCCATAAATTGATACTTGTTTACAATCTGAGCGACATCATAGTCCGTCACGTAGGTCGTGAGTTCGAAAAACACCATAAAATGAATTCGTTCACGGTGAATCTGGAATCCATGACCCTGTGCAGTGTGCACCAATCCAACCACAAGCCAGGCTACTACAATTTGCTAACAATATTTCTGCGAGCGGAAATTTCAATTCCTAAGAAAATCATGATGTTGAAAAAATTTTGGGCTTGCCCCCCCTGATCGAAATCCTGGCTACGCCCATGTCTGCAGTGGTACTAAACTTAGTTGAAACTAGTTACTACGGCCTGCATATGTCGTTGAAGACTAAAATACTTTATCTTGCTTGCGGTATATACACCGTTATTAGAGCTGTGGTGCAGAGGCCGCATTTGCTCTGAAAGGAGTCTTGCAAAGATTGCTGTATTATTATGAATTTAATATTAAGTACAAACTTTAATTTCAAGCTGAAACAAGGAATAGAGTTGAATTCTCGTGTAGAGTTTCCATTGTCTAGCAAGCTAAAAATCCCATTGTAGGCGCAGGTAATTTACTATGCTTAAATATCACCGTTTTTATTTTAAAATAAGAAAAACTATTGATGAACTCATTAATTTAATAAACGTTACAACACGAACACTATTCTCAGTATAAGAAAGCAAAGAGTGAAAGTAGCTCAGCAGCAAAGTTATTTTAAGTACGACGTTCTTAATTTTAGTAGAAACACTGTAACGTCAAAAACATGTTTCAAAAGAATTGGTTTAAGGTCGATCCACACTTTTTATTCATCAGTCACAGTCATTTCCCATACACATGTGCAGAGATATCAATTAACTGACAATCTGTCAGCTTGTATGGATAATGACTGTGACTGATGACTGAAGTGTTCATCGACCTTCAAGAGTATTTTCGATTGATTTCACTCTGCATGTTTCTCAGTGTAGGGGGGGCCCATACAAGAAGTTGGCGGGAGGGCCCCGAGTGAAGTTGTTCCGCTACTGATTGCATTGCACGTTGAGACTGAATAATTTTGTTGCGACGTAAGTATTTTCACAACATTTTGTTCTTTGATTCTACACTAATTTTTCGCTAGAAGCATGGAGATAGCTTATTCTTATTAATTACTTTCATAAGAATATGTAGCCAGTGGTTCAAAACATGGGTTAGTATAAGTATAGTTTGGTTTGAGTCAGAAAAGACTTTAATCCTGGTGTAAAGATTGCAAACGCTGCTATTGAATCCAATTTTTGTAGTGGACGGTTCATTATTAAACTTCAAAATTGAATCTAATAAAAGAAATAGGATTCTAGGTCACTTTCTGGCAAAAAGCGAATGTGAACTACGAGTGGCGAAACCATGGAACAATCAGAGAATATAATTTATGCCGCTACAAAAGTAGTTTTTCCTGTTTTTATAACAAAATATTCCGTAAAAGGAGAGGAACAAAATTAAGCATATTTATAGCTGTTGATATGCATGTACTTTTTTTCAATAGTACCGTTATCCGTTATCCCGAGGCTGGAAACATGATTCCATAAATACCGGACCATAAACTACATATGTATATTCATTCCAATTTGTCAGAATTTTGCCGAAACAGTTCAAAGATCATCATTGAATTTACGTGAAATTTTATGTAATCTCGTCAATTGACGTCCTATTTTGAATTAAATTAAATTTTTTTTAGGTTGCTAAAAGATCGAAAGCTCGGTAACAGTCAATGTTGTGATGACCAATTAATAAGAAATTTTAAGTGCTTTTTTTACCAGTCCGTATGGTTTTTGGGTAACGAAATTTTATATAAATAAATATAAAAAAAATATAAATTAACCAGCTGTCATTTTTTATATAAAGTTATGTTAGCCAAAACTTCGGGATGATAAAAAAACGGACAGTTTTCTGCACAAAACTTGGTATGAATGTAGGACGTTTTTGTAATTACACGGTAACATGAAATCTATTAAGTGCATAAAATATGTAGCAATTTGTCGATAAATAGCACCAATAATTAAAAGTCAGTTCGTATATATGTATGTATATTAATTGCAAAAGATGTACATATGTATGTGTATCCAGACGAACCGAACAATAGGAAACTCACGTCAAACTAAAATGCATATTAGCCCTAGCCTAGCCAGCCTAGCTATAACACATAGGCTTATGCCATTCTTGTGTACGCCAAAACAACACCCAGGACCCAGCTCTTAGCTCTTCATTGAATGCCTTTTCACTGAAAGTGCATACTTTAGGCATGCAATTCTGCATCGTGCTTAATGAAGAAGATACACAGCGCATCCCGTGCATGAATGACGCTATTTCTACATAAGTATATGCACATGCTCCAAACATCTATGCATGTTCATACAACTATGTGTATAGACGACACTTCTATATGTTTCTTTGGAAGTATGTCGACAACCACTTTACAATCAAAATGCTGCAAAATGTAGGTCAGAGCGTTTGTTTGAGTACGGAAAAAGAGCTGCTCAAACTTTTATTGTTTGACTTGTACGAGCGTATGAAAGCGCATTGCGCGTATAGTGCAACCATGACAGATCGTTGTCGCCATCGTCGTCGTCCTCCCCAAGTGCACTTTGCCAGAGAGATAGTGCAAAATTTCGCAATATTGTTTCAAAGAGAGTTCTTTTCTAAACAGAGTCAGAGAAGAGAAGAGGGTTATGCAAGATATGCGCAAAAATTTCTTCTCTCCTCAACATTGCGAGGGAATACAGAATTTGCTGGATTCTCTTTTTTTAAGGATATCCTTACTGGCTGAATAAAAGACCGGATCAAGGAAGATATATAACATTTCTCGCAAAAGAGAGCATAACTGAGAAAAATTATATATGTATGCTTCCGGGTTAAAAACGTCATTCACATCATTGTTACGTCATTGACGTTATCCTAGTCCAGGATACGTAGGTAATTCACCTGTACTACTGCGTGTGTTGACCACCACGGATGGGGAATCGGGATTGGCTGTATATTGTGTAGTAGAGATTATATTGGGATGGTTTTCGCCTATGTGCAAAATTAACGTTTTTATTTCAAGGACGTTTAGCAGTTGTTTGGGAAATGTGGGTGTTTTATTCACAATCTACCACAGGATATCTCTTCGGATGTCGCTCTCTTATTTGACGTAATATATAAATTTCGATGATTTCAAATTTCTGAATTAAGTGTGAGGAGTGAGTGAAGTGATTATCGGGTCAGACCCTTATAACTCTCAAATTTATAGGCGAATGATTTGTTTCCAAACAAGGTCCTTCAAATCAATTCAAAAAGATTGATAATTTTTTTTGAATTGATATTTTTGTACAAAAATATTCTTTTTTTGCAAAAAAAAAAAATACGACGAAGGACCAAGCGTAACTGAAGTCAATTTTCAGAAAATTTTTGATAAAGAGGAATCTCCGGTGTGGATAGTGTTGAAAAAAAATTTTGCTGGCAATTTCAGAGTCCTAGCTTTTGGCGTTCAAAAGCTACATTAACGATAAAAAGCAAAAGAGCACCACGGCCAATCGGTGTCAATTTTGGATGCAACACTTAAATAAAAAAAATCACAAAGGAAATTCAATAACAAACGCGATAAATTTTCCGAAATTAAGGAGGGATCAACATAAAATTTTGAATTTTTCACAAATTTTTTTTAATGTGTTGGGTCTACTAGGGAATTAAAAGATAGTAATACAGTAAAAGCTCCCGTGGACGGACACTGACGGTTCCAGCATTTTCGTCCGGCCGCGGGAGGTGTCCGCTGGCGGGAGAGGGTTAAAAAATATTACTTCTATGTGCGCATCAATTATGCACATTAATTCAAAAAGAAAATTAAAACAATAAAAGTATTGTGTTTTAATCCATTTTTGGTTTACAAACAATGTACAATGCGCAAAAAATGCACGTTTACCAATAAATTGCTCCAAGCTTTCATAGAGAAACAACTATAAAAATATTAGCTCAAATTATGGTTGTAAAAAACCGCCCAACGGTGAGATGATCCATCCAAAGTTGTGTTTTGCCCAGCCAGACTGACCACTTGACCCTGGCATTGTTACTTGAAAGTTGTAAGACACTCGAGCGTTCCTAATGACTTCTTTCCAATGGATTAACAGCGTTAAGTAAAGCTTCTTCAAATTTGCAATCCCGCCTGGTGTAGAGGACCTTGACTAAGTAAGTCTACATCAAACATCAATGCGTGAATTCCCTAAGAATCACAGGAGGGGGTAACTTATTCTAAAGGAAAATCACGAAAAGCTGCTATGCTATATGATCAACAAGGAACCGACCATAAAGGAATCGAATTGTATTTGTGTAATCTCCAGACGGTGATAAGTCCTTCTGATGAGCAGATTATAATACACAAAACAATAAACAATTCGACGATTTCAAAAGGCCCATTTGTCTGTTTTTACACAAAAAGATTTTTTTCTAGTAGACAGAACAGTTGAGACTTTGTCCGCAAATATGAAAGGAAATTGAAATTCTGGTTAACCGAATAGTTGAACAGCCGTTGAAAAACCGGAAGAAAAGCCGAAAATAACCCGTTCGTCCGTTAAGGAAGTATGGAATTTGGGTCTAACCGTCCTGTTTCTGTAACCCTATTTCAATACACAAATGCATGGTATCCGTGGAGCCAAAAATCTTCAAAAGCAATACCTGTTGCTCAAAAATGCATTTTTGTGATGTTATCCAGTTTTCATTAATTTTACCAAGTCGACTAAGATGATTTATGAGAAATGTATGTAGGAATAGTGTTCGTGTCCGGCCAATAGAGTGTCTGTCTAGTGGAATGGATTTTGTTCTAAAATAAGATGGAAAAAGTTGGGACTAAGAAAATTGTCCGGCTACGGGAGATGTCCACCTGCGGGAGCTGCCCGCGAATGGAGCTTTCACTGCACATATACATTTTTCATAATGTTTAGATTTATTCTTATTTTTCATAAAATATTTTGACGTAAGATTCTGAATTCAATAAAGCAAAATATCGCAGTAAACAAAATCCAGTAGCAGGATTAGATTAAATTTTATCTCAGCCTGCTGCAAATAGAAGCACTCAAATAATTCGGACCCACGAGAACGCATAACTGCAGGACACTAAGTGCAAAAGCCCCATTTCTGCAAAAAATGGCAAAGCCCCATTATTTTCACATAATTTTCATACAAAATTGTGTTGATAAATTCAAAACGCATACGTGCAAAATTCGCTTGAGTTCAACGAAAATGTATGAAATGTAGAGCATACGCACACGAAAATTGCAAAGGATAAGTGCAAGTTATGATGTTCATGTCGTGCGTTCAAAACTCATAAGTGCATAATTTGCTTGAGTGCAATGAAAATGTCTGAAAGGTAGAGCATACGCACACGCAAATTGCATCGGATAAGTGCAAGTTACGATTTTCGTGTCGTGCATTCGTTTTGCACGTAAGAAAACGTTTTGTTCTTAGGAATTGATGACATTTTTTTTAGTTTGAGGGGACATTTTGAAGTGTGCACTTGATAGTAAAAAACGCCATGAATGGATTACTGTAAATTAACGAGTCTAATAAATTAAAATTTAAACGCAGAAATACTGGTGCCTAACGACTGAGTAAAATATGATACATACTATGAGTGGCATGCTTCTTGACATAACGATATATTTTTGCTTCAATGCCTAGAATATATAATTCCAACGAGAAAGAGTAGTAATTTGCGATTTTCACACGCTTATTTATGCGAATAAGATTTGTAAAGGTCGATTCACACTTTTCACAGTTGATAGATTGTCAGTAAATTGGTCGACTGACGTCTGCACGTGCTCAATATGTTATCAAAGGATTTTTGGATAATGTCGGAAACAGAGATTAGAAATGATCAGACGCGTTCAATGCTGCCGAAGAAAGCAGCACAATGCATTTTAAATAGCTGGCGTGTTTTTGTTGTTGTTGCCATTGAACCGCACTTATGTGAAAATAGAAATATAATTTTTCCTGCATTTTAGGAATGTGTAAAAAAATTTACCGTTACTTGTTAAAGGTAAGTACTGAGTTCACCTAGCGAAAAACTTGCATATATGTCTCCCGTGAAAACGGTGCCGTGGAGACTTGCTTATTATTCACTCAATTTAAGGTAAATGTTCACTCGCGTTCTGATTGATTGTCGATGACATCTTTCCACTGCGAAATAAAGTGCAACTGCATTTGTTTCGCCGGCGAAATGTCAAAAACAAATGTGGAGACTTTCGTGTGAAGTGAGTACCACCGAGCGAATTCGATTTCACGATCATCAACATTTTGACAGTATTTGCATGGATTTCACGTGAACTGACGATGTTAGTACCTACTTTAAGGTTAAATTATTCTTTTTATTTTCCTTCTTAAAGAAGAGGTCGACTATTGAAATCATGAAGCAGTGCCGTATTAAGCGAGCGCGGGCCCTGCGATTAACCAAACTAATAAAGGGGTCCTAAAATTAATACTATGTATTTCGGTTTAAGAGTCATTCTCAAGGGATTTTTTCTCTCTATTTTTAAAATAATGAAATACTTTTGGCGTATCTACTTTTTCGCTTACCCTGTGTTGTATTGTGTCAACGATTTTTTTATCCTCTTGACGAGTTACCTCAGTCTTTGCTTTAATAATAATTACACATTTCAATTTAACAAGTTCAGTTCGTTGGAAGCGGATGACTTCATAGGAAAGCAATGTTGGATGAATGTGCAATAAAATAAATTTATATTGTGATTTTTGGAGATACGGTGTTTCCTAAGACATTGTGCTCGTGATTCTATCAACTCTGCACTCAGCATTTACAATGTGTTTATTCTCATTAACGGACTTTAAAACAAATCAATCTAAAATGAAGAAGATGATTATCTTCTATAATTGATTTTTTGGGGGGATAAATTAACGTTTTCGTGTAAAAATTTCCCATCCATTCGCAAAAATAAACAATTTTTTGGCGAAATTTGTATATATTTCGCAAAATCGAAATTTCCGTAACTCTAATGACAATGTGGTAGGAACGCTAATCGGTATTGCTGAAAGACAAATATGTACCTACATATTGCGAAGACGCACTGAGCCAGATGCACGACGTACAGGGGTTCAGATTAACATTTTAGCGGGACAAAAATCAAAGGAGTAAGTATGCGATTACTGAAGATTTTGATGGGCAATAGAAATTTGCACATATGAATAGAATATAGAAATAACAATTATATCCCTTATGCACAGTGGCGTACCTCTCAAAGCATTATGAAAAATAGGGGTAAAATTATTTGTTTTGAAAATGATTCAAAATTCTTTCACAAAAATGTTTTTCAAGATTTCAAGAAGGTGAGTTTGTCAAGTTTTTTTTATGTTAATTAGTCAAACAATTTCTGTAGACAAATTGTATTTATTCGACAAAGAAGAATTTATTTTAGAAGTCCCTTTTTGGACATCTGAAAATTTAACATTTTCCAAAAGGGGTATAACATGGGAAAATATTTATTTTATAAGTGTTGCCTCTTAATATAGCTTTCAATTGAATTCCCCTTTTCAGGTTTACTCAGGTTCATAAAAGGTTACAGCCAAACATATAGGTAAAAAGAAGGCCCATGATAAAGATACTCATGTAGGGCAGCATACCAGAGAGCCAAATTTACTTTGACGCCTTCTTTATCTATTCGGTTTTACTAGTTAAAAAAAAAAATCTTGGAAAATGTTCACACTTAAATGAAAGACAACACTTTTGTCGAATAAATTTGAATCATTTTTAAACAGGTAATTTTGCCTCCCTTTTCATAACGTTTAAGGCGGCACGCCACTGTGAATGAGAGATACAATTGTAATTTGTAAATTCTATGGATGTGTGCAAATACATTTCCCAACATTTCTGAATTTTCATACAATATAAACCTTGCTATAAATTAGGAAATTCCTGGCGTAAATTGTTCAACGATAACGTGTTATAACAATTTAGAGGAAACTGCCGTTTAGATTTTTGTTGGCATCTTGGTTGTTATGATTGTTAGTTGAGAAAAACGCGCGGCCCGTGGCATTTGTCACCTTCTGCCACGTGGTTAATCTGTCACTGATCAGAGTTGTAACTGTAAGGCGGCAAAGGGCAAATATTCCATTCTATCAATAAATAGTATGTCGAAACCATAATAAAGCTCTGTTCGAACTACATAGTAGTCGAGTAAAACTTCAACCACTTGAATCAATTCTGATATTGAAAATGTTTTAGTTCAGTAAATGATTAGCTTAGCACTAAGTTAAATATACTTTTACCTAATACCATATTGAAATTATGTTTTATTTTTCTGCTCTAAAGCCTAGTACTGACAGCGAGAGCGAAATTTTTGTCCGCTGCGATTTTTTCAATGAAAATGTATTCTTATTGTCGTGGAATATGTGGGGAATGCTGGGGAATTCCATAAGCTACAACCCGAAAACAGTTCCATATAATTTTTCTCGGCCATTTTATGTATTCTGATTCTGATTCCCCGGTTATTTCATCGTGTAATGTCAAATGACCGGAGAATCGAAATATAATACATAAAATGGCCGAGGTGAATTATGGAACAGGTCTCGAATTGTACTTTAGGAATTCCCTACCGTTTGTGACATATTCCACGACAGTATGTAAGTATGCATTTTTATTGATAAAATCGCAGCGGGAAAAATTTCACTCTCGATCTTAATTGAATAGTTTAATATTAATGAAAACAAAATCCATATCCTTTCAGATGAAAATACAAATTCTGCTTTCATTTGTATTTGTGATAACTGATAAGCAAAAAAAAAACGAGACCGAGGCTAATTTCGGGTGCGGCCGAAATTTGGATACCCTTCGCTGCCCTCGGGCTAAAAGATTTTTCGGGCGTACCTATGACTTGTATTTAACCCCCCCCCCCTCATTCTGGTCTTCACAAAAGTTCCGTTGAGTCGACAAAACAATATTTGTGTGGGGTTTGGTTGGAATAAGTGGGAAAAAAAATTTTACTGGAGGATGCGGGAGCATGGCCCCATAGTGCGATTCCATTTGTTTTGACATTTTTAGTTGCTTTGATAAAGTCACATTAATTCAAGGTTTTGTGAAATTGGTGTAAAAAGAAGAACCAAAATGGGGGGTTGGGTTTGTATGGCGGCCCCATGACCCCATGGCCCGACTTGATCTATTCTTACATATGTTATGTGTCATCAACAGATCTACATTTGTGTGAAATTTGGTTGAAATTGGTACACAAATAAAAAAGTTTTTCTTAGAAGAACCTAATTTGGGGGGTTAGGTTTGTATGGCAGCCCCATGACGCCATTGTCTGATTTGATCCATTTTTACATATGTCTTGTGTCATCAACAGATCTACATTTGTGTGAAATTTGGTTGAAATTGTTACACAAATAAAAATATTTTCTTATAAGAACCTTTGGGGAGTTAGGTTTGTATGGCAGCCCCATGACCCCATTGTCCGATTTTACCGATTCAAACATACAAGCTGCCTGCAGCAAAAAGAAGCATTTGTGCAAAATTTCAGCTCCATAGCTTTTAAATTGGCCGAGTAAAACGCGTCGCAGCAGACGGACAGACGGACATCGCCCAATCGACTCCCCAAGTCATGTTGATCATTGAGCCGATTTATTTGAAAGTGGTACAAGTCCATTTTTGACGAAAATGAGTTAATGCCATTTTTAAATATATCTTAATATGCACTAACTATAACTAAAATATCATACCTTTCTATGTGGAATAACACACCGAAATAATGAGTGCAAGTTTTCTGAAAAATCTAATTGCTCATATGTTTTATTTGAAAATGGTACAAGTCCACTTTCGATGAAAACACTAGAAAACGGTCGGAATTTGTTTTTTTTTTTTAAGATTTGAACTTTAATTTACCATTGTATTGTCATTTTGTAAGGAATATTTTTAAGTTTAGCTAACATTTGATATTAATTAGTTTTGGTGATCGCTCCCTAATTTAGGGTTCAAATTTTATTTATGGGGTTCTTTTCTTTGTCCGGTACATCTCCTGGATAGGGAAAAATGTTTTTTATATTTTCTTGGCCAAGAATGTCGTAGCGCTTTTCTCTTTGCAGCAACAGCATAAATTATACCGAGAAATGAGGGATATACCTCGAAATTAGAAATTGTCTGTGTCCCTAACAAACCAAATTATGATAAAATAAAACATTAATCCTCTAAATTCGGAGATATGCTATGCAATATGAAATTGCTGAGATTATATTTGACCTACTCTTTAAGGCCGATCCACACTTTTGAGTCAGAGTCATTTCCCATACAAATTGAAAGTTTGTCAGTAATTTAATTAACTGACAAACTATCAACTTGAATGGAAATTACTGACAAACTACCAATTTGAATGGAAAATTTTTGTGGCTGTGACTGATGACTGAAAAGTGTGGATCGACCTTTATCCATTAATTTCTAAGGCATTGTTTTTTGACAGTCTAGGACATGTTGCATTTAACGTAGGAGCTTAGACACTTAAAAACCAAAAAGAATTTTCTTGGAATTCAGATCGATGTGGGTTGCAACAGGATTGAAAATGTGTAGTGTTGATTTAAAAAAAAGGTATGCCCCAACTTTTTTATTTTCGATACATAACGATAAAGCTATACCAATTGTAGTGATTCCAATGAATTTTATGCGTTTATCGAGGAATTATCTTCTTTTAAACACTTTTGTTGAGAATGACTCGAGTTTTGGGTCTTTCTTTTAAAATGTATATAGATACATTTGCACATATCCAATTATCCGACACTTTTGGGTAAAATATAGGTATTATGTAATTTCAGAATACTTTACTTTTGAGTTTTCATTTCCTTTTCTGTAAAAAAAAAACAAACAAAAGAATGAAAGGAATTTTCTCGGGAAGAATATATTTCTCAATATTGAAAATTACTTTCATTATTTTATTATTAACAGAAAATGAAAGAGATGGTAATTCAAAAGTGTAGTTTTCTGAAATTACCTAATAGGTTATCCAAATGTGTTGGGAAATGAGGAATGAATTTTTGTAATTAACTTATTCCTTCTGTACATTAAGAGATAAATGTTGCTTTAACGTTAACTGACAGCCACATAACACTCGGTAATATAGATAGATAGATAGATAGATAGATATATTTAAAAATTCATTACATATGATGATCTTATATACTAGTTTCTTATATCTATATATGGCATAACATAGTAGTTGTGTGCCAGAGTTGGCTTAAGACATAATTAATAATTATATTTTATTACTTTAATATAAATTGTTGCTAATGAATAGAAATGTGCAAAGTTATAACGGGAATTTACCTTAAAAATTATTCAAAAAGCAAAAGTTGGTATTAAATCATATCTTTAGTGGAATTCGTTAATAATTAAACTACGATAATTCAAACATGTTTCAATATATTTATATAAAGCAAAACAATTTGTGCCGTTTAATATATCTACAACATCAGGTTCTTCCAATACTGAACATGCAAAATATTTTAATCTAATTGATTTGTAAACTGGACAAACGCCGATAAAATGTGTTATATTTTCTGGAACTCTCATATTACACAACGTACATAGCCCATTAGACTTTGATAAAAATGATCTTGAATTTAAATCAAGCATACCACACCTAGCTTTAATAATCAATCCGGTTGACCAAGATAAGTACCCCTTGGTTATTGTGGGTATGACATCATAAGTTAGTTTAGGGTAAAGCTGGTGAAACTGAGAGTTACGGGCTTTAACTATGTTTTCTTCCCTTTCCAACGTTCTTAATTTAACGGCTATTACATTCCAAGAGATATCTGGAGAACCAATATTGATTGTATTTATTTGTAAGCGGTGGAGAATACGAGTCCATTCGGCAGCCCAGGAAATATTGCTTTCTAATAAATAATTAGCGAGGATATAGGGTAACCTGTCAGTTGACATGAGTAGTACTTTCCTAATATAATCAAAGTTGAGTTTAAGTGTGCTTGTGTAAAGCGAGTCAAGACCAGTCTCTAAATTCAGGACATAATTAGGGGTAGTTTTATGTAAATATAGCATTTTCTTAATGAAGAAACGGAATAATTTTTCCACAACATCATGCTTTTCATAACCCCATACCTGCGCACCGTAAAACATGATTGATCTGCTGGCGGCTTCAAAAATTTTCAGTTTGTTATCCTTTGAGATCTGGGGATGATTGATGTAGGACGACCAGGTAGAATTCAAAGCTAATTTGGCAGATGATAACTTATTTTCCAGATGCTTTTTAAGCGACAAGTTGAATGACAATTCTATACCAAGGTATGTGTATGAGTTAACAATCTCGATTACATGGTTACCATACTCAAAATGTAAATCAGATGATATTCGGTTGCCAGAGCGGAATACTAATACTTTGGATTTTGTCAGGTTAACATTTAACGACCACGTTGAGCAATATCCGTGCAGCACATTGATCATGGATTGTAGTTCTGATGGAGAATCAGACAAAATCACTATATCATCCGCGTATAACAAAATCTTGATATTTATACCGGCTACCTCAACACCTAGTGGCAGTGTATCATTTAAATCATTTATAAACAGTGAGAATAATAGGGGACTTAAGATACAGCCCTGTTTTACTCCGACCTCAACTGGAAAAGAACCCGAATAATCGTTGCCGTCCCAGATACGTGCATTTGTATTGTAGTAAAGCAACTGAATAATTCTTATAATTTTTGAGGACAAGCCATAACGAGAAAGTTTGTAAAACAGGCAGTTTCGGGGGATTGTATCAAACGCACACGAAAAGTCAACAAAAAATGCATACGTTTTCTTTCCAAGAGATCTATTAATTTCAACAATATTAGTTAAATTGAAAAAATTATCGATGGTCGAATAATTTTTTCTAAAACCTGCCTGAAATTCATTTAAAATTTTATTATGGGATTCCCAGAATGACAACCGATTTAATAATAACATCGTAAAAATTTTACAAATAGAATCTATCAGAGAAAGACCGCGATAGTTTGATGGTAATGAGGGATCACCTTTTTTGAAAAGAGGCAGTAGAACTGAGGAGCGGAAACTTGATGGTATGGCTTCATATTGGTATATCTTGTTAAAAATGCATAGCAACTCATCCACAAAATTAGAAGGAGCGAATTTATAAAATTCGTAACTTATTCCATCTTGTCCTGGGGCTTTCCCGAGTTTTAATTTATGAAGAACAGACAAAAGCTCCGTTTTTTCAAAAGGGGAGTCCAACAATGGATCAATAAAATATGGCAAGCACCAGCTAACTTTGGGAGACGCATTGTTACTTTGTAGCATAGTGCTAAAATGCACAAAGAAATCATTTGCGTTTAGTGTACCTGTCGCAATATGAGAGCGGGGTCTAAAGGAATTAGACAACTTCCACCAGTCGCGACTCGATTTTATCTGATTCAACAGTTCGATATTTTTTATGTAATAATCGAGCTTTTTGGATTTACAGAGACTTCGGAACTTGTTCTTAGCGGAGACATATTTGGATTTATTATCATCACTGTAGTTACCCCTATACCATCCAAACGTTTAAACATGTGCCTTCTAGCTCGCTCACATGCGCAGTCAAACCAGGGTTGCTTTGGTTCAAAGAAGGGCCTCTGGAACTTCAAGTCATTTGCTTCTATAATTTTATTTACAGCATTTGAAATTAGAGTATCAACCGTGACAGGTGTATGAATGTTAACTATGGACGCGAGGTTTTGAAGGTTATCTATATATTTATCCGAATTTTTATTGTTCCAATATAATCTCCGACAAGTATTATTTTGCGTAGTATGATTGCTAGAAATAAATTTCAATTTTAGGACCAATGGCATATGGTCTGAAAACGGCTTTGACAGAATAGAAAAGTCTTCAACATAACTTAAAAATGAATACGAACACTCGGTAATATAAATTATTTCAATCGGATGTAAATAAATATGTAATGGGTTTCAAAAACCTTGAATTAAATATCATAGCAGAGTATAGTGCCTTAACGTTAAACCTACTGTAAAGTGGGATCGAATTTAGGCATGATAATTTTCTGAATAGTAGTAGGGGAACGTTATTATTCTTCGTCGCAGCAATCCCTTTTCGATAGAACTTACATCTTAATTAGTACAGAGTTTCAGCAAGCCATACAAGCGCTAAATGCAAATCGAAATACGTATTTGTTTGGCGGCGTATCCAAGGACAATTTAAGGCAAAAGATATCGATCTAATAATAAATCATAACGTAAGGTACGGAAATTTCGCATATAAAAAATAAGAATTTCTCATAAACTAATTTTAAACATTAAAAATTTCGTTAAAATTCGCACATAAACGTATTTTTTTACGTTACAGTGTTGTTTTACTTTCTTTTACTAAAAAAAAATTGCTTATTCGCAGTAGAACGAATGTTCAAAACTACAAAAAAAATCGATTATAATAAGCAAAGAATAAGAGTAGTACGAGTGACAACACAACAACAATTCTCAAGGATTTGCAATAAAAAGAGAAACGCAATTATTGTTGTTTTTTTTTTCGTTTTTTTTTACGTATTTTTCATTTAAACTTCGGGGCTCACCAAACAACGATAAAATCTTTTGTTACAAAAATCGTTTTGCAGAAAACAAAGTTAATTCATCAAACCTCCGACTAAACACCTTGCTCGATTTTTGTTAAGGAATCGTGCTCGTGGTTCTGCAAACTCCCTGCATTTAGGAATATCTCTCTTCTCAATAATCTCAGATGACAAATATCTTCCAGAATTGAATTATTTTGGAGAAAAATTAACTTTTCGCGAAAAAGGACAGAACATTTTGCTCTATTCTCAAAAATCATCAGTTTTTGCCGAAATTCGCATCTATTTCTAAATCGAAATTTCCGTACCTCTAATCATAACCTTATCACTACCTATTCTGAGACGTACAAGGTCAATTCCTACACCACAACCGCTTGCTAAAACTCTCTAAATACTATTTTTACGTAAATTAGTTACTTTATTGCCATTTTTGCAGCCAAAAATATGAAAATTGAAAACTTCCTAAAATTGTTTTTTTTTTTCGGTCTAGGGTATAATTTTGCATGTGTGTTATACACCATTATAAAGAAAATTATCTGTGCTTTAATTCACCCTTATACGATTTTGCTGTAACTTTTATCGTTTGCAAAATAATTCAAGAAATGCAAAATAGGCCTGTTTCCCCCTCTCCCCTATACTCCCTGGCAAACTATTTTCACAAACAAATTTATATAGATAAAGATGTTTGAAACACAATTTCAATAATAAATTTCTACTATGACTTTATATTTAATCAAAACGCAAACCCTTCAATATCTCAAAACAATACTAAATGGAGTTGTACCACTTTCAAATAGAACGGCTCATATATGTATAGGTACTTTTTAGATGGTCAATGCGTTAGGTACAAACTTGACAAAGTTAATATACCCTTTCACTCTATGAGCGAAGGGTATAATCATATTAACCTTTGCAACACCTCATCTTGGCCTTAAATGTTCCAATTTCCAATCGACATTATTATTATCAGAAACTGTCAATCATGTTATTTATGGTAACAAAGTATTGTTCGTAGAATGATAACAAGACTCGTTCCCTTATCGCTCGCTACATACTCGTATATGCATGTATTGCCCTTTTGATGGGAAACTTTGATATTCGATTGGTGTGATAACAAAAAGCGGTTCCCACTACACACTATACCGCGAATGTCAGACTTCAATATAAGAGACTCTATGTGGCGGAGAGTCTGATAAAAGTGATTCGTTATCACCAGTTCATGTATTGCATTACTTATGCTGATGTCGATTTTGAGTTATATACAGGGTGTCTCGCATTATGTGATACTTATAGAGTCTATCGTAGAATTTTGATCAAAAACTCAAATCTTGTCCTCCCTCAGCTCGAGATTTAGATATTTATTCGGAAGAAATACTAATACTAATTCCGCCCGTCCAGATTTTGAGCCAGAATTGATTTTCTTCGGCCGTTTTAATGGCTAAAACTATTTTATGAAGTTTTAAAAACGAATTTACTTTGAAAACAGGCTAAAATGCGAACCTTTTACACACTGCCGTGGATAAATTGTTCTCGCTCTGTTTCTCTTGGCTCCCTTAAAATGTTTTTACACCTGAAGCAAAAATAAAAATGAACAGACAAAATACCGTGGTGAATTTATAATTTCCTTAACCCTTGTGTTGCCACCCGGGTACCCGGGTACCCATCTTGATACGTTTTACTAAATAATTTTTTTTCCAAAAAAGCTTGTCCAAAACCTTCTCGAATCTCCATGATTTAATCGAATTTGTATCGAAATTTGCATTCTACGTATTTATAGAAATATTTTAACTTGAAAAATTTTGCATTTGAAAAAAACAACACGTATGAGCCACCCGGGTACCCGGGTACCCCGATATAAAAATAATGACTTTTGTATAGAATATCGTATACATATTTCGAGTATAACATAAAAATGAGTAAACTTTTCTACCTCTAGCGTTTCTTTGATCGTTGTTGATAGTTACCACTTATATTACTGGCCTTCCTTAGTATCTTTAGATCGTGATTTTCATTCCATGATTTCGCATGACTTGCTGGTTAGACAATCGCTCTCCTATCATTGGCATAGCTAATTCTTCCGAGAGCTGGCGTAGGAAAATTCTGCGCCAGTTAGTTTTTTTTTTGCAAGCATATCATTATTTTCATAGTAAGTAAAGTACGTGGTACCAGTAATATCGTACTGAGAAGAACCACAGTTTTTTTCTTCTTCGGAACATACGAACAGATGGTACCTCCTCAAATCAAATCCAAAAAGCGTTGACAATATCGGTCAACAATTCGACAGTTTAATTTCTTGAGGAATGCATGTTTTTTATCAAAGTACCGACGATAGTAAGATTCCATGACAAAAATTTTCATTGCCACTCTCCTCCTAAACGTCCCTTTTGTGGTCATCGTTTTCTTTTATTCGTCTATTGTAACTCTCTCAGCTGTGACTGAATGCCTGGCTTCTTCACGCCAACTGCAATCATTCAATGCATGTTTAGGACACGTTAAGCTCTCTAGACAAAACTACAATATATTCTTAACTTTCCTGCGTTTCAAACAATTATTTTCAGTTGCAATGGACTTTTAGCAAGAGTTTGATAAGGGGGGTACCCAGGTACCCGGGTGGCAGATAGTGTAAGTTTTTTTGGGTGGCAACACAAGGGTTAAATTAACTAATCTTAAAAATAACAAAATAATAATTTCCCCCTTGTCAGCATATACATATTTGTAATATTTCATTGTCAAAATCGCAGTTGAAAAACAATCAACACTGTTCATGAACTGAATTTCCAATTTTCCATCTTCAATCTTAAATTTTCGATTTTGAATTGAATTAAGCTGAGGTGATTTAATTTTTACTTAACACTTTTGTTGAAATAGTATAAGATCCAAAATCGTATGTTTGGTGTCCTTATATGAACCAGTGGCAGCTTTGTTTTAACAGTTTACTGTGGGGGATATAAAAATGAGAAAAATTTAACTCCATTTCAATTTCTTATTGTTAATAATTGTGAAATAAAATTTTCTAAATCGTCGTACATTAAATTATTATTCAGCGGCCTTGGAGGGGCAATCAGGCTGTTTAAACGGATGGGTTTCTTTAAATGCTGTTTGAGCACTCAGCGTTTCATCGATTCGAATAATATTAGGATACGGACTTAGATCAACTTTATAACTGAAAAAAAAGCAATCGTATTATGTATATTATATTTAAAAAAAAATACTTTTTTTGCCAATCCTATACCTTCTAGCATTAAACACTTGCGGTACAAGACAACAATCGGCCATTGTAATTTCATTGCCCACACAAAATTTACCCGCTGATGTGCCTAACATTTTCTCAATTGCCTGAAAGCCACGTGGTATCCACATTTGAGCCCATTCCAAATGTTTATCCTTGCCCAAATGCGGTATAAGTCCGACATTTTGTAGAGGTTGAATTCCCGATGCAATGATTTCACATATTTCACGAACTTTTGTACGTTGATAGGCATCTTGAGGTAAAAGAGGTCGCCCGGGACGTGTTTCATCCAAATAATGCAAAATTGCAATCGATTCAATAAGTGTGTGACCATCTATATAGGGAAAGTTGAGAAAAACAGTTATACGAATATAGGAAGAAATAGTTGTAATTCCTTGGATCCAGAACGGGACATGATAACCTAATTGTTCATATCTTGGGAGTTGTCCTACTCGTATCAAGTTTGTATATAAGTTAACTTATCCTGCCCTGTTCTGGAGCCAAAGGAACGCAGTTTCTTTAGGGTTAATAATAAAAAAATTCTAAATTTAATGTTCGAATATTATCTAAATAGGTTTTAGTATTGTAAGAAAAGCAGGTCGATTATCCCGTCGATTATCCGCAACTTCGATTAACCGAACCATATGAAAGACATCGAATAAAATGAAAAATCAAGGGTCTCAAGCAGTAACCTCTCATCTACATCGCTTAATTATCTCGAATTCTTTACATGTTTTCAGTTTGTCGCTATTAATTTCACAATTTTTCTATTGAAGCTCGATTAACCGAACTTTTGTTTATCCGAACCACCTTTGTCGACATTAGTTCGGATAATCGACACTCTACTGTATATGTATTAAATTTGCATTTTGTTTTATTATCAATGGTTTTTATAGTAAGTAGGTATGCAATCTGATTTAAATCTCATACCTATGTATTTTATGAAATTGAGAGCTAATACAAAATAACTGAATACCAAACTACTCTATTTATATGAATAAATAAAACGATCGCATAAATAAATTATAAAATTTAATTTAAGACTCTCAAATTTTACTCTATAGGGTTAACAAAAATAATAAGCTTAAAGCTTTCACTCACCAATATGTAGTGCCGGCACTTTTGCCATTGGATTGATTACACGATACTCGCTCTGACGTTGTTCTCCACCCGATTTGACAATATTTATTGGCCGTATCTCATATGGAATATCCTTGAAATTTAGTGCAATTCGCACTCGCCAGGAGCACGAACTTCTCCAAAAGGAATAGAGAATAGGTTTTGATATAGACATATTTATGTTAGTCAACACAATATTTAAGAACAATTGTAAATAGTCTCAGAATGAGCAGTGAAAACACTTTGGTGTCAGACTAGCTAGACTATGGACTCGCAACTCGAATGAATGCCAGATTGGAGATAGTGGTCTCTCTTGCGTGAAGATTTGGTTTGAATGGAAGAAGCGTATGAGAATGGGACTCATATTCGTTGACGATACTCGCCATAGTAGTCGCAATGTGTTGGGCTTTTCTTTACTGCTCCTTCTCCTTGTTTTCTTTCGTTTTGGCACTTTTGCAAGTTGTGTATCGGTGACGGTGACCTAGCAAATAATGTATGTTTCTATGAGGTATGAAATACGTAAAACTGAGTTTGTTGATTTTTATTGTTTCGTTGATTTTAGTGGTATTTCAGAAGCACACTTCCTTTTTGCTATCCCTAGAGATATCCGAAATTATTTGTTTTGTCCTGCTTTGTAAAATACGTATAAGCTATACATATCACACATAACTTGAGTTGCAATAAAATATTTATCAAATATACTTAAATGCAGGTGCGTTCCGCTACACCCCCCACTTTGGAAAATTACTAAAAAAATCATTGCACCGTTACGTGCTCATTATGTGGTAATTATGTACCACATTTAAACATTTTGTGCTAGTCAACTTTTAGAGATATTAGCAATTCAAATGGGGGGTGTAGCGGAACGTTCTTCTACACCCCCCACTAAAAAAAATCAGCCTACGGACTTCGAACTTATATTTTCGTAATTGTTGAGTTATGTGCTAATTATGTACCGAAATTAAAAATTTTGTGCTAGTCAACTTTAGAAGATATTAGCAATTGAAATGGGGGGGTGTAGAAGAACGTTCTTCTACACCCCCCAAACAGAAAAAATCAACTTACGGGCTTCAAACTTATATTTTCGTAATTGTTGAGTTATGTGCTAATTATGTACCGAAATTAAACATTTTGTGCTAGTCAACTTTAGAAGATATTAGCAATTGAAATGGGGGGGGGGGTGTAGAAGAACGTTCTTCTACACCCCCCCCAAACAGAAAAAATCCACTTACGGGCTTCAAACCTATATTTTCATAATTGTTGAGTTATGTGCTAATTATGTACCGAAATTAAACATTTTGTGCTAGTCAACTTTAGAAGATATTAGCAATTGAAAATGGCGTGTTTAGTCCAGTCAAATTAGGGCTCTAAATTGAAAAAACAGGTGAGGGCTCATTTTTGTTTTTTTTTTTTAAAATCAGTTAGCTCCCAGGAATCTACAGCTCATTTTACCGAAAAAAAATTGATGGACAAGGTCCCAAAAAGGACGAAAAAGGATACTATTTAATACTTCTCCGGAGGTCGGCATGCGGGGTATCAGTGCAAAGGGTACTGAAATATGTAAAATAAAAATATGATTACGTACATCGAAATCGTAGTTATTTTTCAAAACTATTACAAATTAGATATTTTTTTTAAATTCTCAAATTTGAAACTCCGTCTGTCTAGTGCAAGGATATTTGAATATCGGCTGAATGACCTTTCAACATCGACTGATGTAATGGACGCATATTTGAATTTTGCGATTTCCTCCGGTTTCAATGCGATTTCCCTGTTCTATCTTTTCCCCTTGTAAAATTGAAGCGAATGTGGCAATTTGATGAAAGTCAATATTTTTATGCTTACCTTCCACTAATGTTTTGTAATTTTTCAGCAGCATTTTTCGCCACATTGATGGCATCGCAAAGAGGGACATTTTGAGCTTCCAAATCCTTTATAATTTTGATCAAAAACGAGAAATTGGCATTGATGTATGCCAAGTCAGAAGGCATTGGTGGTTTCGTAAGAATTTGTTTGGCTTTCTGGATAGCCACAGCGTTTCGTCAAGTTTGGAGAACTTGATATCCTCGAAATTTTCACAATAATACTTCACGGCTTCCAGCCAGGTTCCCCATCTGGTTATGTATGGAGCAGCATCAGTTACGAACAGCAACACATGACTGTACAGTACACTCATCGAATTGTTGAAAAATTGAGCAATAGATGCGTGGTTGCACTTTTCTAAGACTTCGACATTAAACAAAATGGGCTTCGTTTTTTCCGAAGATAATAGCCCAGCAATAGCGTTGGCTATATACATATCTCCCTTCGACATCCGTAGTTTCGTTTATTGAGATCCATACCAGGTTGGGAACTCTTTGCCCACTATACTTCTCCAAGAACTCCTTAAAGTGGGGGTTGTTGAGTTTATAAAATGGGATATCGGCCTTCACAAAAGCGCGACATAAATCCATTTTAAACGCGGACTTGCTGCTGCCTTCCGAAGGAGAAATAAACGTTTGTTTCGAGGTCCTTATTTTCTCTTTGTTTTGTTTATGTAAAGCAGTATAAATATGCTGTACAACTTGAGACCTGGTGGTTGCCACAGCTTTTCCGCAACTGTCACAAAATAAAACACTTCCGTCTCCACGGAAATCGTCGTCAGGGAATTCCCGTATGTATTTCAGGACAAGAGAACTAGATGTAGACTTGACTTTTGGCATTTTGAAAAAATGTTAATATGTTAACTGACCGAATACTGAACACGAAATAAGTGAAAAATGTCCATCAAGGACCTTTTTATAGACAATATCCATTTATGTTGTCCATCAAGGACCTTTTTATAGACAATATCCATTTATGTATTCGCACTTTATATAATTTTAGCGATATTACCCCCTAACTAGTCTCCCTAAATGCAGCATAGCCCTTTTACCTTTCAAATGTCATAAAATATCTGCATTTTGATTCTTTTATTGTTTTATTTCTTAGCCAAATTATTTTTCTGCAGAATGTATAAGTACTCTTAAATTGGCCGATAGGAGGTAGGTACATTTTCCAAAAAGTAGCTGAAATTAAAGGTATTGAACCATAGGTATAGCAACCGGTTGCCATACCATTTTCAGGACAAATTCACCTTTTTCTCAACACAAATTAACTACCGATCAAATGAAATAAACAATTTCGCAAAGAAAATTATCGCTTTAACAAATCAAATGGACGATTTTGGAAATTGAATAAACTGTTTCACAATACAAAATAATCATTCAGCAAATCACTTCTCATTGTAAAATCGTTAATTTGACTTGTTAAAAAGTTGATTTCATTAGCGAAATCCGTAATTTCATTTGATGGATATAGTTAATTTGTATCGGGAAAAATGTGAATTACTTTCAGAAATGATATACCCGGCACTTCTCGATTCATCATCATTTTTTGCTCCAGGTGTAAAAATCTCTGAAGGGCGCCAAGAGAGTGAAAAACATTTATCCACGGCAGCGTGTATTTTGGTTGAAAAGATTGAAAGTTTAGCATTTTATAGGCTATTCACACATGGCCGCAAAATCTAGGTAGATTATAAAATCTTGCATGCTGTTCACACTATGTTCGTAATCTTGTTCCACAGAGCGGAAATCGGTTAGACGGCCTTTACTGTAGTATTGACATTTTTTGTCAAAGGCGGAGCTCACCACAATTCACCACGATTTTGTAGAGATTTTGGTTATAATCTCGGTACAAAATCTTTGAAAATGTATGGAAAATCTTGAAAATGTTTTGTAAAATGTCAAGATTTTGCAAAATATTTTTATGAAATTTTGTGTCTAAAGGCATCAGAATAGGTCGTAAAGTATATTTCATACCGCTCAGTACCCCTTGTAATCGGGAATATTGTTTTTTTTTATTTAACCGTTGTTCCTACACTTGGATTTGGGCGGATCACGCTCTCACATCTTGTTTTTCGATAATTATTTATTGGTAAATTTTTTCGTAACGCTCGTCCCGGAGTTACATTAAAAAAAAATAACTACAGAGGCACGCCAATATTGTTACGCTTTTCTCTTTTTTATGTTCAATTTTGGAGAACGCCGAACCACGAGAAAAGCTCTTACTAGAAATCTAGAGATCTTCCTTGAGATCGCATTGAAAAAAATTGATTTATCGAACATCGGAATAGCAAGCTGTTTGCTCGATATTTGGAAAGCTATTGTGCTCTTAATTCCACGAACTCCTTGCATTTAGGAAGATTTATATTCTCATGAATGGTATGCTTCTAAAAAAATCAATTTGATGATTGAGCTAATCTTCTGTAAATTAAATTTTTGGTGAAAAATTAACTTTTTCGTGTTTAAAGTACCATATATGGAAATATTTTTATTCGAAAAAAAAAATGATCTGGTAAGGATAATATACCTACCAGTGAAACTGGTGAATAGCTGGGTCTGGGAGAAGCAGAACAAGAATTCACATTTTCATAAACTATTCTTTAAATTAGATTTTCCATTTTTTTCTTTCCGAATTTCTGGGTCTGGGAGAAGCTTAAGCCCGTTAGCCCCTCCCATGGTTGCGCCATAGGGTTAAAACAATGTTAACATGCCATTTCATGCGAAAAGCCTAAGCCATACTTTTTTTGCAATATACCATGAAATAGGCAATTTTTCAATTCCTTTAATTTAAATAAAGATGTTTCCAATATTTAACTTGAAACTATTTATATAATTTTTATAGTCAATTTCAATATAAATGATTGTTGTATAATTGTCCCAATCGTATGATTTCATATTGTAATTTATTGAGCAAATTCCGGCGGACAGTCAGGTTGTTTAAAAGGATGCGTTGCCACGAAAGCTGGATGGTTCTTCAACTCTTGATCGATCCGTACAATGGTTGGATATGGCGTGAGATCTACATCCAATCTGCAAAGGCAAAAACACATTCTTTTATTATCAGAAAAATATTTTTTTTTTGTATCAGCTTACCTTCTTGCATTGAATACTTGAGGTACCAGACAGCAATCAGCCAAAGTGATTTCATTTCCGACACTGTATTTACCCGAGTATTTAGTCAACATCTTTTCCAGCGGTCCAAATCCCCGCACTATGTAGCTGGCGGCCAATGCTCGATCACCATCATGGTTTTGGAATGGCTGAATACTAGGGATGTCAAAAACCGGACGGTTAGTCCGAAAACCGGTACTTTCAAAACGGTTAACCGGTTTTTTTCGGTTTTTTCATCCTCCCGGTTTTAACCCGGACGGTTGTTTGCCCATCCGGTTAAAACCGAAAAAAAAAACTTTCCAAATTCATAAAACTTTTATATTTTCTTGATTTGTCAGTCTGTAATTCTATTGCTTGTCTTCTATGAAAAATTTCGTATTTCCGAACACTCTCCTTAGTGCTATTATTCCAAGAACCATCGCTTTGTCAAACTACCGCTCCTTGCATTTTTCCTTTCCAAGGCAGATATGGTTTACGTTGCGTGTCACCACCGCCGTCTCTATACATATTAAGGCCGCAATGTAGAAATCTTTCGCCTACTGTTTGCACTGTTTTGTTGTTACTTTTAATGACGTGTTTTTGTTCGTGTATATCCAAAACTTAGTAGGCTAAATATGACGGCATGGAACGGCTGAGTTACGGCCTTGATGTATTTAGATGGCGTTGGTGTCACACGTGTATATTTTGTGCGTCGTGAATGTATATGTATATCAGATCAGTGCATTTTGAGTTCATTGTTATAGGAAGACGAATCGGCAGTTGCTACGACATCCGCGTCCACATCGATATCCACTTCAACATCCGCCGTGTCCACAAATACTTCAACATCTACATCATAATGCAGTCATATTAGCATTTCAAATAGAAAAAAAATAAAGTAAGGTTAATTCTTGTGGTTTTTGAATCAGTGGGCTCCCAGGAATCTAAAACTCATTTTGCTAAAAAAAAATTTGATCGGAAAGGTCCCAAAAAGGACAAAAAAGGATACTCTTTAATCCTTGACCGGAGGTCGGCATGTGGGGTATCAAATCAAAGGGGACGTCAAGTACATTACATATCCGGTGTTTGTTCCATGTTTCAATGACTCTCAACGGAATAAATGGAGAATTATCGTGTTTCCCGTGTATCTTTCCGAAGCCCTAATTACGAGAGTAATTCAAATTGTCACTACGTTTCTCACTTTTCCGAATCTATAATAGCTAACGGTTCTACCATTAAATTTGCTAAGAAAAAAAATGATTGGAAAGCTCTCTCAGCTTTGGAAAACACAATAATTTTCGATTTAATCTCGATTTATTCCGTTGAGGGTCCTTGGAACAGGAAACAAACACCGGATATGTAATGTACTCGACGTCCCCTTTGATTTGATAGCCCACATGCTGACCTCCGGCCAAGGATTAAAGAGTATCCCTTTTTGTCCTTTTTGGGACCTTTCCGATCAAATTTTTTTTTAGCAAAATGAGTTTTAGATTCCTGGGAGCTCGCTGATTCAAAAACCACAAAAAATAGCCTTACTCTATTTTTTCCTATTTGGAGGCCTGAAAAGGGATACTTTGACTGCACTGTTGTCTAGCAATAAAACTCAGTTAACTAATTTTGAAACATTATGAATACTTCTGACAATTTTATTTGATTATCTTTTTTGTTGAACATGTTTCTCTTTTAGGGCTCCATTACACAGTCATAATTCTATACGAACATCAGCTTAACGAGTGTGTATGCATTATTTTGCTAAGCAATTCAATGAAAAACCGGTTAACCGAAAACCGGTACTTTGAGCCCGGTTAAAACCGGACGGTCTAACCGGCTTTGCGAAAAAACCGAAAAAACCGAAAACCGGGTTATGGGCCGGTTTTTGACATCCCTACTGAATACCCGAAGCGATAAACTCGCAAATTTCGCGTATTCTTGCACGACTGACAGCATCCTGTGGCATTAGTGCTGGTTGAGGTCGTGTCTCTTCCAAATACTGAATAATAGCCATGGATTCGACAAAAGTGTCACCGTCTAAAAGAAAATGTAAAGATTATCAAATTTTAATACAAATACAAAATTCAGATTTTTCTGTTTATAAAACAAAATTGTACACATTTTTGGATTTTCGTATATCATGGTCACAAAAACTTCACTTACCAATTTGCAAAGCAGGCACCCGTTCTATTGGATTTATACTACGAAACTCATCACTGTGTTGTTCTCCGCCAGACTTGAAAATGTCCACAGGTCTAATGTCGAAAGGAACTCCTTTCAAAGTTAGCACAACACGAACACGCCAAGAACAAGAACTTCTCCAGTACGAATATAGAACAGCTTTTGACGATGAAGACGAGGACATTTTTTTTTAAATATGTATGTAAATTAAAACACAAAAATCACAAAAACTCGACGATCACACTCAGATCGAATATATCGTTGAACTGCTTCGCTTCTTGTGAAGTACCTAAGTGAATGGTCAAAATTTGTAACCGAACGAAAATTTGCGCTAGACCTGATAAGCGGATTTATTTGGCAAAATTAAAGAGACATGAGTGATATGAGATTCAAGAGAAAAATGTGCTTATCTTTGCTCATTTATGTTTGTTAAAATGTTATATTTTTGATAAAGTTTCAATTGCTTGTAATGATAGGAGGAGAACACAATGTTGCTATGGGCATTGTTTACTTTGAAATTAGCGTAGTATGTAAAATAGTAATGAGACGAGCCGTGTATTGACCGATAAGTAAAGATTATGTAAGTCCAATAACATTTGCTGATTTGTAACTTGTAATTACCGGGAAAAATAATTTTAAGGGACCAATAGAAGTTATTTGTTTTTTTTTTATTATTTTTGCACAATCTCGTCTCTATAGTCTAGGCAGGGGATGGTTAACACTTTTATTTACTGGGAAAGCTAAATGGTTGACAATACTCTTAATCGATAGTCCGTTTGATTTAAAAAAATAAATTGCAAGTCTTGCTGTCCAAATCGGTTGCGTTTTTGAGATTTTTTGACGTTAAGGTGTCAAATTTATGGGTTCCATTTAACCGAAAGGTAAACGGCTGAATTTTTTTATAAGCAAGACGAGCCAGGTGGTTGCGTTTTCAGAACAGACGTTAGTCCAGTCATATTAGCATTTCAAATAGAAATAAATAGAGTAAGGCCAATTTTTGTTGTTTTTAAATCAATTGGCTCCCAGGAATCTAAAACTCATTTTGAAAAAAAAAAAAAAAACAAATTGATCGGAAAGGTCCCAAAAAGGACAGAAAAGGATACTCTTTAATCCTTGACCGGAGGTCGGCTTTCGGGGTATCATATCAAAGGGGACGCCGAGTACATTACATATCTGGTATTTGTTTCCTGTTTCTAGGACCCTCAGCGGCATAAATCGAGCTTAAATGGAAAATTATCGTGTTTTCCGTGTACCTTTCCAAAGCCATAACTACGAGAATAATTCAAGTTGTCATCACATTTCTCACTTTTCAGAATCTATAATAGCTGAAGATTCTACGATTAAATTTGCTACAAAAAAGTTGATCGGAAAGCTCTGAAAAGGACATAAAAAGACACTAATTACACACCTTGATCGAACGTGGGCATGCGGGGAAACAGGAAACAAATACCGGATGGGTAATGTACTCGGCGTCCCCCCAAGCAACAATTCGTTTGCTTTAAAGAAGCACTTCACACTGTAGCATTCATATAGTACCACGAAATTCATTTATCGTGTGACATCGCTTAAAGTAATCTTTTGATCCGATAAAACATCCTTAAAGTATTTTCCGGAAAGCTTCTATCATCATTATGGAATAAATTTAAAGATGGTGGTATAAAACTTAATAAAAAAAAACTCCATACTCTTGTGTTTATTGGGTGATACAGCACACACATGCAATAGTCTCTCTAAGTTAACTCACACACATGCATATATTCCTCTATAGCACAGTCGGTGTCATTTTTATAGTGTGACATTCGTATGGTCATCCAATAAATTGTTCACCGTAGTTTTATAGAAGGATGGACTTTGTGATTTTTTAAGAATTGACACTTATGAAGTGCTCTGGAATACAACGTTTCTTGAATTGAATTCATTGAAATATTGCATGAAACCAACATTTCCTCAGTCCTTGTTAACTTATGAATCAATTAAGATAATCTCAGCGCAGAAAATGTCTGCATTTTATTGATGAATGTGTGGATTTATTCAACTTCAATTGATTGACATATAAAGAAGAAGGTGCATAGGAGAAGGGTCGATGAAGAAGTGTTGAGCACTTGTAGTGTTTACGAGCAATGTCAACTATATGTGAGGTTGGCCGAGTGCAATCGCGAGAAAATGACAGAAAATTATGACATAACACATGATGTATGTCTTTCTCGAAGCGCAATTCAGTGATACAATAAGGTTCTATTGGATCAAAAAACGGCGCCAGATGCCATAATTGGACTATTATTCACTGTTTATACCCTGTAAAGTGCCCCTATTGTCGTTAGAAGAGAATATTTTACGAAGTATTATAGGGATGAAATTGTTACTTGGGCCCTTTGATATGATACACCGCATGCCGACCTCCGGTCAAGGATTAAAGGGTATCCTCTTTGCGACCTTTCCGATCGAAAGTTTTATGAGTTTTAGATTCCTGGGAGCCCATTGACTTAAAAAGAACAAAAAATAGCATTACTTTATTTTTTTCTATTTGAAATGCTAATATGACTGGACTAACATCTGTTTTGGAAACACAACCTAGGTGGTTTTTCCAGATTCCTACTCACCTTGACCAATTTAGACTCTTTCAAAAAGCTTCATCCATTTAGCTTTCAGTTAAATTGAACTTAAAAAATGTACATCTTTGACCGCGTCTGTTTTTAAAACGCAACCACCTGGCTCGTCTTGCTGTGTGGATTTTAACTCATCCCGTCTTGCTTGAGACTTTATAGAAAATTCAGCCGTTTAGCTTTCGGTTAAATGAAACCCATAAATTTGACACCTTAACGTCAAATCAAATCTCAAAAACGCAATCGATTTGGACAGCAAGACTTGCAATTTATTTTTTACCACCAAACGGACTATCGATCGTCAAGCATTTAGCTTTCAAGTAAATAAAAGTGTTAACCATCTCCCAGTCTACTAAGGGTTGTAAAAAATGATAACACGCATGAGCGTAATACTTAAATTCAAAAGAGTTCGAACAGTTAAATCCATAATCTATACATGCTATGCGGGTCGAACAATTCAACCAAACAAATTTAAGGACAGGAGGAAGAAGACATAGCGAAGGCGAATCAAATTCGTCCTTAGGTAGTCAGGGCCAATACTCATGGTCGTGGTCAGCGTTTTTCTTTCGTGTTTAAGCTCTTTAAGATTTTACAAAATCTAGGGTAAAATCTTCTAGATTTTCCATACATTCTCATAGATTTTGTACGAAGATTATGACCAAAATCTCGGAGAAAATCTTTACAAAATCATGGTGAAGTGTGGTGAACTTCGCGTTTGGCAATACTACAGTAGAGGTCACCTAATCCATTATTCGCTTTGCACATGGTTTTGTACACAAAAGTGTGACGTTTTCACCTATTGGCGAACATAAATCATTAAGTACGTTTTTTTGGTTATCCCGTGTAGGTTTGGGTAGCGAAAATCCATATAAAAAATGCCAGCTGACCCACCTGTCATTTTTTTATATGAAGTTTCGTTACCCAAACCTATGGATGTAGTAAAAAACGAACCTATTGACATAATTCCTATAAGATAGATTCTCTGCTTCTTGTTTTAACGAATTAATAGGTGTGTTTTTTTGGTTATCCCGTGTAGGTTTGGGTAACGAAACTCCGTATAAAAAAAATGCCAGCTGACCTCCTGTCATTTTTTTTTATGAAGTTTCGTTACCTAAACCTCCACGAGATAACAAAAAAAAAACACACCTAATATAAATAACAGTTTCAGTCGTGCATGAAATTGGCGGAGTTTGCAATTTAGACGGATTGTACTGTACTGTCAAGTCGTGGAACAAGATTACGACCATAGTGTGAACAGCAAACGAGATTACATAATCTCTACGTAGATTTTGCGGCTATATGTGTAAAGCGCTTAGCCTATAGGGATGTCAAAAACCGATTTAGAGCCCAGTTTTAGGTTTTTTTTGCTAAACGGTTAGTGCGTCTGGTCTAAAGGTACGTTGTGCTAGACGCGGCCGCACGACTGCGACTCGCTCATTCTATATAAAAACTCGTTTTTAAAATGAGAGAGAAACGAGTTTTTATATGGAATGAGCGAGTCGCAGTCGTGCGGCCGCGTCTAGCACAACGTACCTTAAAACTGGATACAAAGTACCGGGTTTCCGGTTAACCGAGTCATTACCTAATCAATGGTATTTTAATCCAATAAAAAATGATTACCTTAAATATGGTACTGCCTTACTCTATGGTATCAGAGATCTTTTCAGATATGTATTGTTTTTTTTTTTTTGAAAAATTTAAAAAATACAATTCAACTTCATACAACTGATAATTTTGTGTTTTCAAGTGAAAATTTTCGAAAATGGGTTCTGAAAAAGCCGATGTAGAGCTACATTTTGGTAAAACAACCAGAGTCTTAGCTATCACTGTTTCCGACATACAGCTGCCTAAAGGTGACCAGCATTTTATGCCAAATTTCACCGTTCTACGGTCAATATTTACGGAGATATAGGCAATTCTGTGTTTTAGTAAAAATTTTCGAAAAATTTGCCGAGATTTTATGCCAAATTAGACCGCCGTAGGGTCAATATTTACGGAGATATGGGCAATTTTGTGTTTTCAAGTGAAAATTTTCGAAAATGGGTTTTGAAAAGTCGGTGTAAAAGAGCGTATTTAGAGCTACATTTTTGTGAATCAACCAGGGTCCTAGCTATCACCGTTTCCGAGATACAGCCACCTAAAGGTCACCGACATTTTATGCCAAATTCGACCGCCGTAGGGTCAGTATTTACGGAGATATGAGCAATTTTGTGTTTCAAGTGAAAATTTTCGAAAATGGGTTTTGGAGAAGTCGATGTAGAGCGTATTTAGAGCTACATATTGGTGAAACAACCAGGGTCCTAGCTATCACCGTTTCCGAGATACAGCCGCCTAAAGGTGACCAATATTTGATGCCAAATTTGACAGCTCTAGGGTCAATATTTACGGAGCTATGGGCAATTTTGGGTCAAGAAGATAGACCTACTCGCCTTAGAAATGAAGTGACTATTGGACCAATGAACGTGCATGCTAAGGATCTGGTGGGTGCGGAACTGAAGTGAACTTTCCTCATTTTTGCAACGATGCGGCGGCGTGCTTCAATTTGGCGAAAATTCAAAAATCGTTTTCATAATAAGCTGTGAACCACCATAACTTTCGGTTAGGAAAACCGAGTTCGGTAGTTTTAGCCGTCTAAAATTGAGATTAGAGGTTTAAAGTTTGACAATTCTAGGAGCTCTAGTTATCGTGATAATCGAACTTGTAAGTTTTGCACATGGACGAATTGCAAGAGGACAAGCTGCATGTGCGCGTCGCGTCGGTGAGGGTAATCAAACTGACGGATTTCTTCTTGATCATCAAATGCACAAATATTCCATTTGTATTTCTGAGGAATTATTGCACACTTGCAAAGTATTGTACAAACTTTTCCTAATGTTAGGTTGGCTCTAGAATTCCGAAAAAAATATCGACGCTAAAATCGGAAAACCGCCTTTCTCGTTCCCAAAATTAAATGGACATCAACCTGCAATTATCCCCCAGCTCGAAGTATTTGGGCGTTATTCTGGACTCAAAGCTCAACTGGAAATCCAACATTGAAGAGCGCGTTAAAAAAGCCTGTATTGTTTTTTACGCCTGCAAGACAGTATTTAACAAGCAATGGGGTCTGAAACCAAACATGGTACTTTGGGTTTACAGGGCGGTGGTATGACCCATCCTAACATACGGGTCACTGGTCTGGTATGGCCAGCGCCATACGCGCCAGTAAAGACTACAATGTAGAAACACTTGGTAGAGTGCAGAGATCGGCTTGCCTTAGCATCACTGGGGGTGTGCGAACATGCCCGAGGGATGCGCTGAGGATCACATTCAGCGCATCCCTCGGGCATCTTCCACCCATCGATCTTTTTATCAACCAACTGGGCAGTATGTAGTGCAGTCAGACTCAAAGAGTTAAGCTGCTGGAGTGCTAGGCCATATGACTACAGCAATATTCTAAACCAGCTCCCACAAGACGTACGCAACGTTGTAATAGATTTCAAAGTGAGTATGGAAAGAGAGTGAGGTGGTCAAGGAGGAGGAGGTGGTCAAGGAGTTTGACCGATGGGTCTAAAATAGAATGTGGCGTGGGTACCGGAATCTTCTGCTCACTCTTTCTCTCTGAATATTACCGTCTTCCTGATCATGCTAGTATTTTTCAAGTCGAAATACTTGCAATCATGAAGGCCTGTCATGCTCTCAGGAACATACAAAACAACCAAAGTATCGCCCTCTGCTCAGATAGTCAGGCTGCTATCATGTCTTTACAATCGGTGAAGACGACCTCCCAGGTTGTTGAAGTATGTAAGGAAGCATTAACCAGCCTTGGTACACGACAAAGAATCACCCTACTCTGGGTACCCGGACACAGGAACATAGAGGGTAACGAGCCAAAATGACTGCCACTCTTGACAGCTCTCATGCGGAGTCCATTATATAAGGGCTGCTAATTTCAAATGGCAAAATCTGAGTATGTACTTGCATTATATCAAGAAACATGTGGCCCTCCTACGACTGGAAAAAAAGTCTGAGATTCTGACTAAACCGCGTAAAACTATCGCCAAGCTTACTGCTGTTATCACGGGGCACTGGCCAATGGGACTCCACGCTGTCAGGCTGGGCATCGCCTACAACGCGCATTGCCGCAACTGCGGAAATGTAGATGAAACCCGTTATAGGACGCTCGGTAGGGTTTTTCTGGGAAGTGTGGAGGATGCAGCAAATGTGAAATTGGGGGAGCTGCTATACAGCCTAAATAACACTAGCTGGTTCAAGGCAATTCTCCACTCCTCAATTCATCACCTAACCTTCATCATATACACTAGTTCAACTTCGCGGAGTTTGTGGTTTCAAAACGGCGCTTTATGCGCTGATTGGGCTTTTGGCTAGCCTCTGGCTAGGCTACCACTTGTACCAACCATCAGAAAACTTAAAAATTGACGTAAGTGCCAATGAAAATTTCAGGTTTTCTTTTGTGGCGTGTTAAAAATTCTAATTTTTCGAACAGCAGTCAAAATTGTATTGCCCACTATATAGCGGGCGGATCTATTTAGTATCTTCTTATTCTAGGAAAATTATGAAAATAAACAAATCTGTAATCTTCCGTTACTACATAAAGTAATTTTATTTCACATTTCTTTTTTTCAATAATACCAGATTCTAGATCAATATTTTCAAACTCCATAAATACTGTAGCTACATTTAGTAAATTGTAAGTGTTTTTATAATAATATTCCTATTCGTGTAACCTGATCTCGTTTAAAAGTTTTGTGTCATTTAGTTTTCTATTTTCGGTTATGCTTAGTTTAGTTGTATTTTTGTACTTAGCTTTTTGTATCGTTTAAATACTATTGTATAACTCTTATGCGAATTTGTTGGTTTTTATGCAGGTCAGAGTAGTAGTAGTAGTTAGTCTTTTCAAAGAATTATCAAGTGTTAAATTTATGTAGTGTTCGTACTTAGAAGTTTAGTTTCAATACAGGATGTTGGTATATTTGCTGAATAAAATAAAAAGAAATTTATGATAATTTATAAAGAGATATAGGGCCAATTTCTCGTACATCTTATCTAGTGGTTAGTGTTATCGTATAGACAAGATGCGCACTATTTTCTGAAAGCTTCTACGTTGTATTGAATTGAATGTTCGTTTACTTTGTATAGTTCCGCTATATTTTGCTTGGTTGCGGTATCGTATGAAATTGAGGAATGATTTTTACAATTACATACGAAGGCGTCACCAAGCAAAATATGGTATAACTATGAAAAGCAAACACACATTCAATTCAATACAATGTATGTACAAGCTTTCGGAAAATGGTGTGCGTCGTGTCTATACGATAAGACTAACCACTGGATAAGAAGTACGATTTATCGGCCTATAGTAGGAAAGATATAAATTTGTTGTTTCAGTTGTTCGTTCATTAAAAATATATGCGTCGCAATATCAGAAAAAAATCTTTGTGCAAACTTGTATAGTATCACACACACTTAATAATGAATATATAGCAAATATTGATTTTGTTTCATTTGCGTTCCCTTAATTACTAAATACATTTTGTTTGTCACTTCAAAAGCAAAGACTATTTTATCAAGAGTTTAATTGATTTTCGGTTTTTCAAACCAATATAATTAAAAATTCAAAAATATTCTTAAAAATTATATCAAAACATTGACATTTAATGCCTTTAGAAAATGTTCACACTGATTTTGAAATCTTTTTGAAAGAGACAATTTTTGTCGAAAGAAGACTGCAAATGGATTCAAAATATCTCCAGTTTAATTTTGAATTAACTGATTATTTTTGATATTTTATTCAAATACCTAGTTTTTTTTTGTATAACTAAAAAATATGCAATATTTTGCTTTCGCATTTAACTGTTCCTTTTTTGAAAAGAATTTTAAATTGATAAATTTAGAACATTTTGTTTTATTTCACTTGGAATAATTTTCACATGTTTTGTATGGCAAATAGAAAAAATATGTATTTTTAAAGCCTAACTGTATTTTTTTTTAACTATAACCTAAAGACATAAAAAAGGAAAAAGAGTTAAGCCAATTTAAAGACATTCATGCTTGATTTCGTATGTTGTTTTATCACTTTTTGATAAGTACAGTACTATCACTGGGTCTATTGGAATGCAATACATAATTTCGTTTGTGTATATTATTTTGTATGTGTATGGAATGCATATAGAAATACACATAGGAGTTAGAAAGAATCAGCCAACACGACATTGGTGAAATATGTTCGCTCAAAAATGTTACTTTTGTGACATTTGCCGTTAAGTATAAAAATTAAATGTTTCTTTCAGAAAAATAGCTATTGAAAAATTCCTATTTCTCTCTGATTACAATTTGTAACAGTAAAATCTATCATTGATTTAGGATTTTGTTTTTGCATCAAATGCATGTCAGTTTTCATGATTTTATAGGTACTATGAATTTTAGTTATATATGTACTTAGTTCTCTTGTCTACACCTAAAAATCTACGATTAACTGCCATTGAATAGAAATTGTTAAAATTATCTTTTGAGATTTTCAATAAAAATGAGTATAGAATTTGTAGTCACAGAGCTGTTAAGAGGAATTTATTTAGCCGCTTCCGGTGGACAATCGGGCTGATTGGATGGATGTGCAGCACGGAATGCCGGATGACTTTCCAGTTCGCGATCAATTCGTAGTATGATCGGATACGGACGAAGATCAACGTGGAATCTGAAAATGGAAATTAACAATATTAAGGATTTGCATTTCAATGCTTTTGCAATTTAAACTTGTCCCTGAGTCTAAAAGTGAGAATAATGTTAAGAAATTTTACTAGTTGAAATCTCAGAATCTCACGAACGTAATGCAGATGAGTTTAATTGATTTTCGGTTTTTTTCAAACCAATATAATAAAAATTTCAAAAATATTCTTAAAAATTATATCAAAACAATGACATTTAATGCCTTTAGAAAATGTTCACACTGATTTTGAAATCTTTTTGAAAGAGACAATTTTTGTCGAAAGAAGACTGCGAATGGATTCAAAAGACATATCTCCAGTTTAATTTTGAATTAACTGATTAATTTTGGTTTCCTTTGGAAAGTAATTTTATTCACATACCTAGTTTTTTTTTTGTATAACTAAAAAATATACAATATTTTGCTTTCGCATTTAACTGTTCCTTTTTTGAAAAGAATTTTAAATTGATAAATTTAGAACATTTTGTTTTAGATGTGAAAATCCTTACCGTCTTGCATTGAAAACTTGCGGCACTAGACAACAGTCAGCCATCGATATTTCATCGCCAACACAAAACTTGCCGGCCGATGTTGACAAAACTTTTTCGATAGCCCGAAAACCGCGCGTGATCCAATGCTGGGCCCATTCTTTTTTCTTCTCTTCGCCAACATGAATCAGGACAATCAGATTTTGCAATGGTTGTATACCCGAAGCAATAATTTCACACAATTCACGCACTTTAGCACGCTTATGAACATCTTGAGGTAATAGCGGTCGTTGCGGACGTGTCTCTTCCAAATAGTGCATAATTGCTATGGATTCGATAAGAGTGTGGCCGTCTGAAAATAAAGTGCAAATGATTTCGTCCCTTTTGTTCTTTTAACGAAAACAAAATATCAAATTCTTACCAATTTGCAATGCCGGAACCTGCTCCATAGGGTTAACATCGCGATACTCATTGCAATGTTGTTCGCCGCCCGATTTGATCAAACTTATTGGTTTTATGTCGTACGGTATCTCTTTTAGATTGAGTGCTATGCGAACCCGCCACGAGCATGAACTCCTCCAATAGGAGTACAGGACGGGCTGGGAATCGGAAGAAGAAGTTGAAGACATGTTTTATTATTTTAAATATACAGACACTTGTGATAACGCGTGGCAAATAACGAATGATAATATGTACAGAAATTTAATCCAAGCCAGACTGAAGCTCAGATGATAACTACAAAAATAGATTTGACTTGATTTCAGCCAGAAAACCGGACGAGTCGGCTAATTTGCATATTGAGAAAAATAAAATCTGTGCACATGGTAGATATGAATGTATATAACTTATCTGAAAGCTTGATAACATAGCTAGGTGTACTCAAGCAATGCTTACAATTTAATAATATGCGTTTAGGGTATTTTGCTATTTATCGCTAATAATGTTGAGATACAAATTTTCTGTAAGCTGTAGCGGGTTTACATACGTCTCCACTACGTAGTGCTACAGAGATTCAACGTTCAAATGGGGGCTATATAGTGCAGCAATGAATGTGGTGTCTGTACCTTAAGCGATACCATAGCAAATCTTTTTCTTTTAGCGCCGCAGAATAGATACAGCCGCTTGGCATATTTGTGGATTTATTCTCTATGGTTAGGTTAGGTACAGGCGCCGCTAGGCTTACACCCAGCGCAATTAGACCAATACCTGGTCCGTTGTGATACCTTCGATATAATCCAAGTCTATATTAACCTCTTAAGCTGAGAACCAGCCCGTGCTAACAATGTGTTTACCGAGAAGTATTGGGCTCACATTACGAAGATCGTCCGTATCATAGAAATACCTGGAACCAAGCAAAACGCCTCCGTTTCTCGGCCAAAGCAGGACAGTGGCAAAGTAAGTGGTGTACGTTCTCTTCCTTCTTCTTCTTTTAGCGGTACAGAAAGGTGTGAACCGCTGTGTATCTATATGGACTCGTTTTATAGTTCGTCATCGTTTTCGTCCGCAATCTCCAGGGACAAAAACGTGGCAGCTGCAATGGGGTTTTCCCATAGTGAGAGAGGGGTGAGATTTGTGGGTGCAGCTGGGCATTGAAACAAATGGGCTACATCGTGTGGCGTGCCAGCGCAGTTAGGGCATACGTTTAGTATATTTGGGTCTATCCGAGATAGATACGAATTGAGGCGTGAGCCTCGAAGGTCTCGATGCAGGAACGTTGTGTATGTCTGTGTATATGTATGGACGTTCTCTTCCTCTTCATCGTCATCACAACTCAGAAGTCGTTGTGGGGAATTCAGAGTCTTTTGGCAAGCTTCCTAATAGGACAATGCCCCGTTATAACTCCCGTCCACATTTCGAATATGCTTTCAGTCCAAAGAGAATAGTATGGGGGATCGAACAATATCTAGTTTTGGGTATATCATCTTCGTCGTACCGCAAGTACAGCGATAGGTCCATTTTGCGTTAATCCTGCGTTCTACAGCGGTTTTTATTACTAGTCCACAAGCGACAATAGGTGTCGCATCGATTGCCTACGAAACCACTATGACCCGGTATCCATAGTGTACATAGCGTAATGTTGAAGAAACGACCCATCTCTCTAAGTACTGCGCGGCACTTCTCAATAGTCTTTGATGTGGTTAGCACTGATTCCAGTGATCTAATTGCAGCCTGACTGTCAGTAAAGAAAATAACGTTCCTTTCTGTGACGAAGTGACTACCCAACAAATTTAGGGCCTCCAAAATTGCTGAGACCTCTGCTTGCAGAGCACTGTTGAAGTTAGGGAGACTGCGAGACAAATTAATGTTCAATTCTTCAGAGTAAACTCCGATACCCACTCCTGAGTCAGTCTTAGAATCATCAGTCTAAAATTGAAATGGATCCACTGGAGAGGGGTATGCCATTATCCCAAACTTCCCTTGACGGGATCAGAAATAGGTATTTGGGAACAGTGTAAATCAGTTGCTGGGGGCAACCAAAAGTTACGAAGAATCCTTGAGTGCCCACAGTCCACCGCTCGCCGCAGGTCAGTTGCGTATGCCGCCATCCGTTGACCGAAGACTTCCATTGGCAGTAGTCCCATATCTAATCCGAAAGAAGTGTTGTTCGAAAAGCTCCTGTTATGAGAAGAGAAGCCAACCCTTTGTACTTAGGCAAGCAGGAGGTGCTTAGTGCCGTCCACCACACGCTAATTCCGCAATGTAAAATAGGCCGCACAATACAACTTTTGGCTGCAAGCCCCACGTTTTTCCGATTGCTTTCCTGTACGAGTACTACTACTACAACATTCTCCTTGTCCGAACAAGGGCTTGATATCCTGGTGTCACCTCTGCAGAGTAGAAGTCCACAGGTGGCTAACCAATATTAGGTTTTATTGCCAGGTCTGATTATTTGCAATAAATGCAATTATGTTTTATATGATTTGCTTTTGTTTTTATTATATCGTCTTTTTTTTTAACTTTTAACTGTGCCCAGCCATGTGGCTTGGGTTTCTTAGGTTTTATATTTTTTAATTCCTGGTGAGTAATCTATCCCAATTGATCAGATTGTCCGCGGGCCTCCACGCTCTGCCTCGCACCACAAACGTATCTCTGTGCTCGCCACTTCGGTGCAAATCCTCAACCCGGTAGATGCACTTAATGTGCGCAGAACAATTTACCGTATCGTGCCGCAACCCAGAGCCGAGTCGACTCTTCACGTCCGCACTGAACAAAAGCTGATAGAAGACTCCCTGTACGAGTACAGTGACACAGTAGCTTTGTTTACCCTTTCATCGATGTTGGGCTTCTATTTAAGTCCCTTGTTTAAAATCAGACCAAGAAATTTGGCCGTGTCGGCCAAGTTGAATGCCACCTAGTCTAGGCAACTTAAAAGTAGGAATATCGTACGCCTTCTAGTAAAGAGGACCAACAGGCGAAGTATGCGTACTAAATTCAGGCATACTGTAAGTATGCACTCTATCCAAGGAAACGTGATATCTACACACTTTTGCAAGTCCGCAGGGATAATACCATCAGGCCCAGCTGATTTAAAAGGATCAAAGCTTATTGTCGCCCACATTGTCTTTTCATGGTTAAGAATAGAAGCCGTGTCGCAAGAGCCTGTGCGACTAAAGGGGAGCTCAGGCAGAGCGACGGCTTAGCTTCCAGGGAAGTGTGTATCGAGTAAACCCTCGATAGTTTCGATACATGAAAAAGTCCATGATCCGTCTTCTTTTTGGAGAAAGCTTGGCATAGATGGGCTAGACGCTAAAGCTTTCCTGGTTCTAGATGTCTCAGAATATCCTTCGATGTTTTCGCAGAAACTTTTCCAAGCGCTGCGCTTCTTAGCTCTTTTTTGAAAGAATTTAGATGTTTCTTATAGGAGTCCCAGTCCGACTCGAGCCTAGATGCCTTATAGTCTAGTAAAATTGGTTAAAAATAGCCCCAAACCTAAACATCCAAAAGAAAAAGACATTTTTGATGCCAAATTGCTGAATACACTGCTCAATATATGTAGTAAAAAGTTACAATAATTTGCGCCATGGGTTAAGGGGGGAGGGGGTGGCAATAGGGTGAAAATTCAGTTTCTTGCAAATATCTGGAAAACTATGAGTCTGACCTTAAAATGTGCTGAGGAGGATAAAACAAACTACATAAAATTACCTTTGTAGTGATATATAACACTCTAGAAACCCATGGCGCAAATTAGTGTAACTCTTTACTGCGTATATTGAGCAGTGTATTCAACAATTTGGCATCAAAAATTTCTCCTACACGTAAATCCTAACTCAGAAATCTTAGAGTTCCATCAAGTACGTATAGGTTGGTCTTTCCTACATGTAAACCGACATGGCACGATACTGCAGTCGCAGTCTTCATCACTTCGGTGAAAACGTTTACAATTGGTGGGGTTCCAAAACGAAACAGTTGCTTATACATATTCCGCAAACATGTTTGCCTTTCTGATCCCCAAACTGCCATTTTCCGGATCAGAAATCAACTGCAGTTCTTTTCGTTACCATATTTTATAAAGGCAGACAAAAAAAGAGCCGGAGATTATTCCTGATCCGCAAAATGGCAGTTAGGGGATCAGAATGGCAAACATGATGCGCATTTGAGTCGCATCCGAAGATTATACTAGTATCCTTTGACTTAGGATTAGGTAGGGTGCCGTCATGGGACATATAAGCCGAAGCAACCAACAATACCTTACCCGGTAGCGCAAGGCAGACAAAGACAAGGTCCTTAACACTGAAATCGGGCAACAGAAAGTCCTTGAAGGTTTTCCTGGCAAGAATACATGACAGTGGTGTACCTTGTCCTGTAACATAAAACGTAGCAAAATCAGAGCACTTCAGACGCCTGACGAGATCATCCGCAACTCAAGGTTCCTTATCACGATGTCGTCTACACTAGACGACAAGTAATAGCAGCTGACGCTGCCTTTGCATGGTGAAAGTTAATCTGCAAGAACTTCGCCATTAGATCCACCGTAACGTTATATTCCCCATCCCGTGTCGAATGCGAAAGAGTCAATTACTGGAGACGGCTGAGATGCAGTGTCCAAGGCAGCTATTTCTGAACATAGGGAGACGCAGTCGTCATCCACAACCTCTTCAGCAGGCTTAGAATCTGCCAGAGGAAGGC